>CAUYUJ010013158.1:295362-297862 GCA_963575745.1 Prorocentrum cordatum | reverse complement strand
TCTTCTTCGACAGGTTCATGCGCAATCGGTGCAAAGGCGCACGGCACATGGGGACAGAACAGGGAGACGACACGGGCCGACTCGCGCCAAGGCGTGCCCCGGCTGATGGGACGTCCCAAGCAGGACGCCAGTTTGGGGCGGTGGGCGCGTCTCTTTTCCGGGCCTCTTGATCGCCGCGTGCCAACACACATCGCACTCGGGCCTCCCACAGGTGGCCGACCAAATGGGATGCCACGGGTCCTTTCGCGCCTGGGTACGTGGGACCTCTCGGGTGAACTAGGGCTCCCAGCTTCGCGTTTCGCGCTCCGCGGAGCGCGAATAATTTCGCACTCTCGCGCCGCCCCCCAAAAGGGAGAAGAGGACTTCGAGGAGGAGTGGGAGAAGGAACGAGGACCGCGAAACGCGAATAACTTCGCGCACTCGTGGGAGCCCTGGGCCAACAAACATCGCACTCGGGCCTCCCACAAATGGCCGACCAAATGGGATGCCACGGGTCCTTTCGCGCCCGGGTACGTGGGATCTCTCGTGTGAAACGCCCACGTCGGGCGGCGGACGCGCCTCTTCTGAGAGCTTCGTGGCCCTCGCTCTCTGGCGGGCGCCGCGCTCAGGCCATCCCGGGGGGCGATGACGCAGGCTGGCACCACGAGCCCGCTCGAGACGAAATTCGTGAGACCTTTGGTGCGGAAAACCTGGTTGGGGCGGATGATGGAAGGAGGGGTGTGGGAGTTGAGGATGACAAAGAATTTGTTGCGAATGGGAGAGGAGGGGAAGGCGGAGGAGAACGAGGAGGAGAGCGGGGAGGGTGAGGATGCTGAGGAGGAGGAGCGAATGATGATGCGCACATGAATCATCAATGTCAGCGAAGTGGAGTTTAGAAGCTCGATGCAAGACACGAGAAAAAGAGGCACGCTGGAAAACGAGATGCACTTATGGGGACCCCAGCGTCTCAAGTGCGCCAGCCAAAGCGAAATTGAGTAACATCGTAATTCAGTCGAAGGGAAGCCCCTTCTCTTTGATCCCTCTCCCGTCGGGGGGGTGGTCCCAGCGGGGTGGTAGGGTGGGGATCCCGGGCCCCAACAAAGCTCAAGGACGGGCCAAGAGTGCCCGAAAAGGCCACCAAGACGGTGGCCCGAATCGCCGAACGATCTGTCCAAGACGCCTTGACGGCCTGCAGGCGGCCCATGAGGTTTGCAAGACGCTCTAAGAGGCCTCCAGGAGCACTCCTAAGAAGGCCCCAAGAGGCACAATCCATCAATTTCCACTTAGGTTTCTGAAGGACTTGGGCGTTTCCCCTTCCCGACGCTCCAAGACGGCTCTAGAGGCTTTCCGATCGCCCAGAGACCGCCCAAATTCCCAAGAGGTTCCCAGAATGGCCCAAAGAGTGCGCCAAGATGGCCCGAGACGCCTTCGAGACAGGCCAAGAGGCACCCAAGAGGGCTCCAAGAGGGCGCCCGGACGGGGGACCCGTGCGAGCATGCCGAGCCCGCGCCCCCGAGAAGCTCTCAGGAGGCCCCAAGAGGCCTCCAAGAACCCCCCAGAATCCCCCCAGGAAGGCACCCCAGCCCCCAAACTGCCCACCAGAGGCCCCACCAGAGGCCCCAGCCTTACCTCGACCTATTCCTCCCAGTACTCTTCCTCCTCCTCCCCCTCCTCCTCCTCCTCCCCCTCCTCCTCCTCCTCCTCCTCCTCATCCTCCTCCTGCCCTTCCTCCTCCCTCTCCTCCGCGTCCTCTTTCTTCTCCTGCACCTCCAGCTCACATGATCCTCGTCCTCTTACTCTCATTCCCCCCCCGTCCTCCCCGTGCCCCTGCTCCCCCTCCTCATCCTCCTCCGCCTCCTCCTCCTCCTCCTGCTCCACCGCCTCCTCCGCCTTCAGCTCCTGCTCCTCCTCCCCCTCCTCCTCATCCTCCTCGTCATCGTCCTCGTCGTTGTCGTCGTCCTCGTCGTCGTCGTCTTCAGGGTCGGTGGCACTGGCCGTAAGGCATTTACAATAAGTGATAGCCCCAGGGTCTGAAAACAGCCCTTGGAGGCAGATGCCTGTACACAGAATGCGCCCATTGTGGTTGTCTCACGACGCTGGACCCCAGGGTCGGTGCATCCAGCTTCGCCCCAAATCAGTCGCCAGACCCCTTCCCACTGATCTATGCTTCAAATTGCGTCCAGACGTGGCCACCAGAAGGGGCCCTCAAACTGGCAATTACCACAAATAGAATGTTGCACCATCGCAAGCAAAATCAATATCACCATCAACACAATCACCATACCACAATCATCACGATCACCACCACGTCCAGAATCATCATACTCGCCATCATCATTTTCACACGACTCCTTTTCCCTGCCTCCGTCCCTGCCTCCCTGCCTCCCCATCCCCCTCATCCTCCTGCTCATTCCCCCTCCCCTCCCCATTCTCCAGCGTACGCAAAGGTCCTCTCCTCCCCGCGTCCTGCCCCACCTTCCCTCACGAAGCCGCCTGGTGAAGGTCGAGGCGGCACACGGGG
>CAUYUJ010013158.1:270362-290362 GCA_963575745.1 Prorocentrum cordatum | reverse complement strand
GCGGCGTGGCCTGGGCACCCCTGGCCGAATTGACCCCCCCTAGATGGGGACATAGGCCGTTCCCTTTGGGTTTCTAGGGGTGTACCCCCCACTGGGGTGGTAATTCGGTGGGGTCTCGAAGGGGATGAGGATGGGGATGGGGATGGGCTAAGCGATACTGACTTGCCCCGTTGACGTGATCATGTCAGCCGATGTGATGCACGTCTCCTCTCCTTTTCGCGAGGGCGCGGCCGGCGCTCCGAGCCAAGTGCGTACAACAAGCGATACTTGCAGGGGTGAGGAAAACATAATGGATAGCCAGTGGAGAAGCAAAACTCACAATAGAGACAATGTATGAGTGGGCGTCCTCCGCGTAAACCCTCATCGTAAGGAGGCATGCTGAGCGGGCTTTGCGCACTAGCTGGGAAACAATGGTCGGTCCCTGACAACGGATTGGGGGCGCGGGTCCAACAAATTGCCAAATCAAACAACGGCACCGAACAAACAACTGAAATCCAACCAGTCCAAATGAACCCGATGATCCGCTTTGCAGGCTTTGCTGAGCATGGCGTGAAAATCACTTCTGGAACTACAGGACATCCATATCGATCACCTATTTCATATGGCCTTCGCGCGTTGGTACAAAGCCCACGACATCTCGCTGCGGGTACTACTCTTGGGCACGACCCAGGAAGGTTGGCTAGCAGCATTGCTATCGGACGCCGCCTCCTGACCCTGCGCCTGGTCAGGTGTCTGAGGAAGGCCAATTGCATTGCTACTGAACCATCCTCCATGGCACTCCTGACGCTGAGCCTGATAAGCTGGGAAAACAGGACCGGCAGCGTTGCTGCCGCGTTCCGGCCCCTGACCATCTCGGCAGACGGGTTGGCGTGCCCTCGCTTTGCCCCGCCGCGTGCCAAATCATGTAGTTCGGTGAGTGGCACCTCCTTGCGCTGGAGCGCATCTTGAGGTATTCTTGATAAATTATAGCCATGCCGTTTCGTAGCGGTTGTAGTAATATTGCGCCGTTCGCATCATTAGCTCCTGTAGTGCAAATAGTTTGATCTTGCGCTTCATGCTGAACACTGCTTTATGTAACTACGGTGGGTGACACACAGCTTTTCTCAGCCTGAGGGAACGCAATCGAAACAAATGCCACGTGGCGTATATGTTCACGCTCATGCCCAGCGGTGTGCAGCACAACACAACACATGCACGATGACACTTAACGATTCATTGATGACCGTTGAACTGCTTCTAGGCACGGAGCGCGAAACCCAGACACCCGACGTCATGATCTTGTCATGTCGACCCCACGAGGTCTTGACCCACTCCCCGGGACCGGCTGTTCATGCTGAATCGCGTTTACGGCCCCGAGGCCCGATGAGGGCCCGCAGAGGCCGAAAGCAGAGAAGCACCTTCTGTCGTGGCTGTTTCGCGACCCGCCCGAGGGGGTCTTAACAGGGGATATGTCGACCCCTATCCCAGGCTTCGTGGGGTTTCCGAATGGACCAGCAATTTGGGGCCTAACCCTGGGATATACGATGGGGGGGTGTCCATTCTCGATAGGGGTGCGTCCGAATAGCCCCCTTGGGGTGTATCCCAGGGTTTTCCCATTCTTCTGAGCGGCCTGACTTTTCGAGACAGAGCCACCGATCCCGGCACTCGCTCGCGGGGCGCTCCGGGAGCCCCTGCGGAACCCTCCAGGGACCCGTCCTGGTCCGCTCCGTGGAAAAGAACTCCAGGGAGGGCCTCCGGGAGCCCGCAGGACCTCCATGCGGTCCTCGAGGTGCTTCCTTCCTCCTCCTCCCCCTCCTCCTCCCCCTCCTCCTCCTCCTCCTCCTCCTCTCCCTCCTCCTCTCCCTCCTCCTCCTCCTCCTCCTCCTCCTCTTCCTCCTCATTCTCCTCCACCCCTCATGCACAATCACAACCCGTCCCACGAACGCAGAATGCTACCCGCCACTTCCCTCCGCTCAGCAACCGTGCACGCTGTTGCGCGTGCCACTGCTGGGTGCCAGCGGTCCTGCCCAGCGCCTGGAGCAACGAGCCCTCTCTCCACACCAAGCCTTCCTCACTCCTCCCTCCCTCTTGGTCCACCTACCTCCGTATTGCTTCCCCGTCCTCATCATCCCTCCCGCCTTCACAGTCTTCCCCCGCTCCTCTTCTCTCCAGCTCCCCCTAGGGGAGACCCTAAGAAACCTGAAGAGAACCCTACAATCACAGAGTCCCCTGGCAGCCTCGGAGAGCACCCGATCGTCTCCGAAGGCCTCACCCCTCTCCCTCATCCAAACTCATCCGCCCTCGATCCTCATATTCGCCTCCATCCTTCTGCTCCCTCCGCCTCCCCCCTCAACCCTCCCTTGAGGGGCAGCGATAGAGGGGGGGGGGCCTGGCATAAGGGGGAGAACGTCGACCTGGAATCGGCGACGCATCGCCGATAGATCGGCGATACAGTCGGGGCGTTGACCTAAGGAACCCTAAATTAGGAACGAGGCTCCTTTTTTCCATGCATTGAACTTCGATTTCCCATCGAACACCTACGGAAAACAGAAGGCAAACTGTAAAACAATTAAGGAACACGGAGCCCCTCCCAAACGAGAAGGGTTCCTTCTTCAGCGCCCCGATTGCTAACCCGCACTTTCCAGGACGGGTCGTGGACATCGGGCCCGTGTCGGCGATCGATGGGCCATGGGGGGTCGATGCATCACCCCCCTGTTCCTAACCCTCCCCCCGTTCGATGCCCCTGATCCCTCCTCCTCTTCCTCTCCTCCTCCTCCTTCTCATCCTCCTCCTCCCCCTTCCTCCTCCTCCTCCTCCTCCTCCTCCTCCTCCTCCTTCCCCCCAACGTCTCCTCCTGCCTTGACGGCCGAAAGGCTGAGCCCGTGTCCGTCTTCCTCCCCACCCAAGCCCCCAACACATCACTGTGCTCACCGCCTCCCACCGTTCCGCGGAAAGCAGTAAGGGGTGCATGCTAAACGAATAGCGTCACGGCCCCTGTTTCTATGAAAGTAGTTCGCAGTACTTTCTGTTCCCTCCCGTATGGGACTCGTCTGCACATGGCTGGGGGGGTTCATGGTAGCCATGATTTGCAGTACAACTCTGTGCTGAAGGTTTGGTTTTGCGCGTCCCACGGCCATTGCGGCCAGACTCAGCTGGCCAACCTCAACGACGATTGTCCATGCGTTGTCACCCCATCTCGGCAGGAAAACTTAAATCGCCTGGCAGCCCACATTGTGGCCCAACGCGCTCAGCCATGCTGGGACAGTCGCGAAAGGTGAGATTGTACTTAAGCTCGGCGATCGGCGGTGGCCCGATCCGAGCGAGCGGGGGAGCGGCGCGAAGCGCGCGCGCGCGCCCGAGCCGCCCGTTCGACAAGGACTAGGGCCGACACCCCCGGCCATTGCCGAGCTTGTTGCTGCTGCCGCGGAATATTGACTTCATCACTTAGTCATTGCCTCAGCTCATCTCATCCCATCTCACCTTATAGCAATACATACCAGCGACGCACGCGGCGGCGGCGGCGGCGCGCGAGGCACGCCTGCCGCCAGGGGCACGCCTCCTCCTCCTCGCAGCTGAGGCAAATGACGCACTCCTCTCCCGCGGCGGGCGCCGCGCGGCCGGTCGGCGGCGAGGGCCGGCGGCGGCGCGCGGCGGCGGCGGGCGCCGAAGGACGGCGGCGGCGGCTCTGCCGATCCCGGCCCGTGCCAGTGAACACAAATACAGTCGGGGCGTTGACCTAAGGAAACCTAAATAAGGAACGAAGCCCCTTTTTTCCATAAGTTAACCTTCGACTTCCTGTCGAAAGCATAAGGAAAGCCTGAGGCAAGCTGTGAAACACTTAAGGAACGCGGAGCCCCTCCCCAACGAAAAGGGTTCCTTCTTCAGGGCCCCGACTGTAGCGAGCGTGGCCAGATATAGCAAGGCATTACATACAAGGATGGCATGGCCAGATACCGCAGTAAAAGCACGGCCGGACACACAGAGAGTGAAAGCATGGACACGAAATACCAGCATGGTCAGACACACATCATGAAACAACACCACTCGTTGTTCGTTCATGACGCCCGTGTCCCACCGGAAGTTAAGCAACACGGGCGAGATGCCCAACGTGATCGATGATTGACTCGGGGGCGGCCAAGAGGGGGGCGTCCAAGAGGGGGGGGCGCAAATCGTGGCTGGCGGCATGAGCGCGGCCCAAGGGGGGGGGCCTGAGACGTAATGAAATACTAAGAGGCGCCATGAAATCTGAGGAGATATCATGGCCCACTCCATGATACCCACCCCCCCTGGTCATCACCCCCCTCTTGGCCGCCCCCGATTGACTCTGGAGACGATCCCTTTCCAGCAGACCGGGAAGCGCGGCCTCCGAGGCCGCCGAGATGACCTGCGGCTCCCAGGCCACGGCGCCCTCGGACGAGTCAGGTTGAGGTGTTCAGATGCCAGGCGAAGGCTGGCAAACCCGTGGCTGCTAAAACTGAGCTCTGGGAATTGTTTTTTTGTTCTGGGAAAAAAACCTGTTTACTATTTAGTGCGCTGACATTTCTTCGGGGAATTGCTTTCTTCCGGGAAGACCGTTTTAACAGCCACGTATTTGCCAACCCTCGCCCAACTTCCGAGATGTGACGGCCTCGCCGATGTACTCCCGCCTGTCTGCTGCCAAGCGGATTCCCTCCGTCCTCCTCCTCGCCCTCATCGTCCTCCTGCTGCTTTCCGCGCCCTCCTAGTCCCTCCTAGTATTCAAAAGCGTCCCACCCTCCCCAGTCCCGATGCATAGCGAGAGCCGAGGTTGCCGGGCATGCTTTTTTGTCTGTTCCTGGAGGCTGGCCCTCGCAGCAGCGTTTCTGTAAGTGGTCCCGGTGCCCGGGGGCCCCCGAGGAGAGGCCCCCAGGCGCCGCCCTGAGGGCCTCTTTGGGTCTTCTTGGCGGCGGCCGGGTCCTTCTGGAGGGCTCCACTGCAGGTGCCTTGGGGGCGTCTGGGGTCCCTCCACGATCCCTCCACCCCTCCATGCCTCCCTCCCTGCTCCGCCCCTTCCTCGCCCTCCCGCCGCGTGGCCGAGCATCTGGCTCGTCGCCGTCATCCTCCCCCATCCAATCTCCCTCCATCTCCACCCTTCCCCCCCTCTCCCTCCTAATCCCTCCACAAAGCTTCGAAGCTGCGGTCAGTTTCGAGCAGATGTATCCCTCCTCCTCCTGCTCCTCCTCTTCCTAATATCCTTCTTCCTCTTCCTCCTCCTCCTCCTCCTCCTCCTCCTCGCTCTGCCCCACTTACCCCTCCTTCCTCCCCTCTTCTTCCCTCCCCCCGACTCCTCCTCGTCCGCAAGGAGGGTCCTCGTCTGCAGGGACGGCCTCCGCAGGCGGCCGGGCGACGGCCTCGACGACCTCTGCGCGGGCCAGAGGAGGAGGTGTTGGAGGTGTTGGGGGGCGGAGAGAGGAGCGGGGATTCCCTGCTACTCGCCCCTCCCTGCCGGGGAGGGACGGGGGAGGAGGAGGAGGAGGAGGAGGAGGAGGAGGAGGAGGAGGAGGAGGAGGAGGAGGAGGAGGAGGAGGAGGAGGAGGAGGAGGAGAGGAGGACAGGAGGAACAGGAGGAGGGGAGGAGAAACAGGAGGAGGAGGAAGGAGGAGAGAGGAGGAGGAGGAGGAGGAGGAGGAGGAGGAGGAGGAGGGTGTGTTGGCCTGTTCTCCGATGGGCTCGTCGAGACCGCGGAACGGTCTCCTTACTCGGGGTACGTTCACCGCGTGCTCAGAGCGCGCACGGCGCCCGCGCCTTGTCGCAGTGTGCCGCCCACGCCCGCTTGGACCCTCTGCTCGGCACTGGTCAAGCGCTCGGCCACCTCGCCCGGGCGATGCTTTGAACGTTGGCGCGCCTCCTCAATTCATCAGATGTCGAGCCTGAGTTCCAAGGACTTCTTTTGCCTCGCGAGTCGTGAGCGGCGTGGCTTTGGGGCAGCAGGCTCCAGAACCCCAGGAGTCTGGTGGGATCATCACAGACACCATACTGACACGGAGGCACGTGCAGCTGTTTCCTGCGGGGTGGCAGGCGTCCATGTACCTCGGAGCGCTGGGCACTGGCTGCTGCTGGTCCCATGGCAAACCACAGACGGGATGCTGCTTGCACAAGTCCCGACTGTAGGTGCATCCCTAGCAAGAGGGCGCACGCGCACTTCACGTGTAGCGCCTCCTGTATGAAGGAGGAGGAGGAGGAGGAGGACGCATTACAGTATACTGGTGCTGACAATGTAAGTGAGAGGATGCAGACGTACAGCCTCTTAGAACCCATCCCTATCGACCCCAGCAAAACACCCAGTCTCACAGCCTTGCTCTGGCAACGGCAAGAAATCCAAGCCCCCGTCCTCGCCTTCACTTCAACTCCTTCTCCTCCCTCCTCGTTATAATCCTCGATTGTTCATTCTTCTTCTTCTTCTCCTCCTCCTCCTCCTCCTCCTCCTTCTCCTCCTCCTCCTCTTCCTCCCCCTCCTCCTCCACCCGCGGCGACGACGATCGCGTTCTCGCCTATGAAGACGACGATCACAACCAAGACGGCGACAACGAAGACGACGAGGAGTACGACTACCACGACGACGAGGAAGACGACGATGGTGGCGACACCGTGGAGGACGACGACAATGACAACAAGGACGTTGACGAGGACGACGATGACGAACGCGACGAGGACGAAAACGACGACGAACACATCGACGGCGGCACCGACGAAGGCGCTGGGCGCGGCGGCGACGGGCAGACGCGGCCTCGGGGTCGGTGCCGCACAGTTCGCTCAGGCGCTGCACGAGGGACCGGATGGTGAGCAGCGACGCGAAGGCGGTGAAGAGGAGGACAGCCTCCGCGCCGCGCCGCAAGGTCTCACGGCTTGCAACGCTGCTGGCCGATGGGAAAGGCAGGCGGGCGGCGAGCCCGACAGCGGTCTTTCCACGGCAACATCGGCAATGTTGGCCTCGTCCTCGAGCACGGCGCGTCCCCCGCAACAGAACCATGCCGTGGCGTGGGGCGGGACAGAGCCTGGCCGCCGCCGAATCGCCGAATGCACGCGCACCTGCGTACGCACGCAGAAGGTTCGACATCAAGCCGTGAAGCGACGAGGCAAACCCCGAGCGCACAATTGGCATAAAGAAGCTCCTGATGAAAAGTTGTCCAGAAGGCCTGGGCCCCCCCCAGGAACGACATTGAAGGGGCCCTGGGACACACAAATAAATACACACAAATAAACGGATTCCCCATATTTTCCCATCCTTTCTGGGTTTCTGTCTTCCCTCCACTCCCCATATTTTCCTGTATTTTCTGGGGAATCGACGAATAATTGAGTCTGTGTGTTTTTCCCCTCCTGAGAAATTTTGCCCCGCTCAAAGTGATGTCCTGCTGTCGGCCCTGGAGCCCGTGGAAGGCCACAAAGGGCCACGCGGGGCAAGAAACGGAGAGAAACCGCGTGGACCCGTTCCCTCGGTACAGTCGGGGCGTTGACCTAAGGAACCCTGAATAAGGAACGAGGCCCCTCTTTTTCCATAAGTTAACCTTCGATGTCAGATCGAAAACATAAGGAAAGCCTGAGGCAAGCTGTGAAACACTTAAGGAACGCGGAGCCCCTCCCCAACCAAAAGGGTTCCTTCTTCAGGGCCCCGACTGTATGAGAAGGGGAGTTGGGACGTGAGGGTGCGTTGCAACAGCGATGATGCCCAGTCGACTTTTCCTGGTCCCTCTCCTCCTCCTCCCCCTCCCACTCCTCGTACCTCCTCTCCCCCCCTCCTCCTGCCCCTCTTGCGCACCGTAGTCGATTAGCCACACATCTCAGCCTGATGTAGCAACTGCGCACGTGCGGCACGTGCACACATAGAAATCTCCCGAGACACATGAGAGACTAGTAACTGCACGCAGTGTACATGTCGTATGCAAGAACGATGCGCTGACAAGCAAGGTACCGATCTTCATCAGAGAGCTTCCTCGATGGACCAAGCCTGCAGTCAAGATGAAACTGCAAGGGACGCTCAGGAAACCAGACCTCGTGCACTGCATGCCACAGCAAGGGGCAACTGATATGGTGCATCTGCGAGTCCTTGGGCCCCTCGCCCTCGCAGCCGAACACACACTCGCTGGCGGTCCACGTGCTTTACCCTTCTCTCCGCCGTCCACCCCTGCGCAAAGAGTCTTGAACACGGGCATCTGCTACGAAATCTACGCGCTCGCAAGGCGTTCGCGAAGGCGGGGCCATGAGATTCCCTGACGGGCCTGAGCAGGTGGGGGCCAAAGCCCAGGGCGACAGCATTTCAATGAACGCTCCCAGCAACGCGTCCCGAAAAAGCAACGCCCCAACAGCACGAGCGAAGACCCTCTGAGTCTTGGCCCTGGGGTCCGAAAGCTGCGCCTCGGAACGGGCGCCCGTCGTAGCAGCGGCCCGCAGGACATGCGACAGGAGGGCGCCTTCCCTGGCCGCGCTCAGCTCCTGGACACAAGGCCTACAATGCCAGAGGGGAATGGGGCCATTGTCCTGCAACGAACAACACGATGGGGAGAAACCGTCTCGCCATCCTCTGCTGGCGCTGCCAAAACCACTTCTCGTTCGAGACCGTTTCCCTGGCCGCTCGCCGAGGAATGGAGACCGAGTGCGCCTTCGTTGAACGGGGCCTGACCTTAGACCAAGTCCTGAGGGCGAGGGGCTGAGGGAGGGGGGATGTAAAGAAGGCGGGGAGCCTGCGCAAGGGTGGGGGGTCGCGAGCTGGCGCAGGTAGGGGTACTCACTTCGGAATATTGGATTGTGGGCCAGCATGGACCTCTGCGACGTACACGACAACTTGCACCTTCGGGGGCGCCTTGCTACCCGAACGAGCAAATCCCGCGTCGCCCGCGCGCACCCCCGCCCCCGCACCGCACCGCTAAACGGGCCCCTCCTGCATCGCGCCGCCCATGGTTACGCGAAGGGTGAGGAGGGGAATCAGCATATGCATTCGCGCACGCGCAGACCTATACGCGTTCTGCACAACATACACATATGTATATATACATATGTGTATACATATGTGTGTATGAAGATTTCTTGCAAACCAACAGAGTGAAGGACACCCAACGGGAAGATACGAAAGAGAGAGGGAAGGCGCTACCGAAGCCAAGGAGAAGGAAGGAGGGAATGCGATTGAAATGTTTGCTCGGGCATCCCCAGGGTTCTTGCTGTCACTAGAATGGCCACATGTTTGTGGAATTTGCGCCCCCCGAGGGAACCTCGTTCGTCGGGGTGGGCCTGTCTACTGACTACATGCTTCAAGGTCATGTTGCAAGCAGAAGAACAAATCTCCGCATCCGAATTTGTCAAGTCCCCAGCAGCGTACAGGCAGGGCCCCGGGCTACCCTGATGCAGTCGCCCTCCTGCTTCCCCTCAGGAGCGAAAGCCAACGAAAGATCGCTGTCCAACCGGTGACAGCGCGCCGCGAAACATGACCTGGAGGAGGCCAAAAATAATCTCAACCGATGAGCGGGGGTTTGCTGCCGTGCGACATGCGGCAACCCGTCATGCGGTAATCAGTCAGGCCCAGGGGCTGTCGGCTTTGCGCGGCGAATCCCCCCCCCCTCCCCCCTGATCTGCACAACCGTCGGGAGCGATACATCGGGCCGAACGAAGTGCACCGCGCGCTTCTGCAAGCACTTCCGAACATGCTGCGCAAGGGCCCTTCCCCCATGAAGATGCAGGGCCCTGGCGCCTGTGGATAGACCTAGCCGTGCCCTGGGGGTCCGAGACCAGCGCGCCCTCAGGAGAAACCCGTCCTGGATGGGGCCCGCAGCTTGCCGCACCTGCGCGCAGCCTGCATGCGTGCCCTGAGCCTCTTCTTTTTCTGTGAAGCCGATGACTTTTGCGCCGCTGGCTCTGCAGACTGAAGCATCTGCTGCAAGCCGTTGTTGTAGGGGTTCATAGTCGCGACGAAACGCGACTGCGCACCTCGGCGACGCCGACCCCTGCAGCGGTACAAAGCGTTCCGCGGCGGCAGGGGCAGCGGCCTGCAGGCATGAGGTAAGGGCTGCGTCACCTTATTTAACAGTCTTGGAATCGAGCGACAATCAAGACCCCTGCATCGCGCTATGTAGCCCGAGCGCGGATCGACGAGCTTCCATCCGAGTCGCCCCCCAGGGTGAACGCTCATGCTCTCGCCACTCGGGCTACCTGGGGGGCAGGGGGGGCGGGGGAGAAGCAGAGAGAGAGAGAGGTAGCGCGAGACGGAGGAGGACTGGCAACGAAAACCAATTGTTGACCGCCACGCATATTTGGCATGGTCAGACATGCCGCGCTCATAGAACGACTCAGGCTTGTCCATCACCGCGGAGGCCAGGCGCCACTGGGGCAGCACTCAGCCAGGCGTGCCCGCGAAGACCTTGTCAAGCTCCGCGGGCATCTGGCCCTCCGCGATGAAGCGCGAAGGCTGCTCGAGGTCGAGCTCCGCCATTCTGCCCGGGATCCGCTCGCAGTCCTGCGCGTGCTCTCTCGAACGCGGAGCCGCCAAGACGCCCCTGTCGACCCCAGGCGTCGCCATGCACATGGCTGCCCCGCGGCGAACACAGGAGTCGCCGAGCACCGTCGCCGACGAGCGCGCCGGGAACTCCTCTGACGCGGCCACCTCCGTTGAGATAAGTTACGAACCAGCACCTGGCGCCCCGCGTCAACAAACAAGAAGACATTGCGCATGATATATATATATATATATATATATCGCCGATATCACGCCCTCACGCCTCGATGATCAAAATTTCCAGGCCCCCCGCCCCTGCCCCTCTAGACAATGACATTGACGCTTCTGTCCGGGCAGGGGGCGCGCCTGCACAAGACGCGCGAGCGCGACTCGTCGCGGGCCCGCCCCGTCATCAGGGCGAGCGACAACAGGTGCAGTGTGATGGTGAGGTATTCTGCGCCGCTGACGTGGACGTGTAACGGATCCCGTGACAACGCGCCGCGGCCCTGCGGCACCCCTCCCACTTGGGCCGTCCTCCCACTTGGGCCGTCCTGGTCCGTCCTGGGCCCCTTTTGCTGGAGGCACCTTAGGGGCTTCTTGGGCCTGTGGGGGTCTGTTGGCGGTCCCGGGGGTCATCTTGAAATTCACCACCCACCAAAACCCCCCAACCCAACCCGAAGGCCTCAATTTGCCTTCCATTTCCAAGTGGGAGGAGGGTCGGGATTCGGCGCCTTTCCCTCTGTTTCAACGCGCGCGAATCGCACGGCCGCCTCCCGCGCCGCCTCGGAACAGGGCGCCTGCGTCTCCGAGCGCCGCGGCAATCGCGCGGCCCGCGAAGCGACCTGAGACGGCCCGCCAGAAGAAGCGGAATCCGCCCAAAACCGCCACGTCTAGATCGAGGAAATTCCCGGCGAAGATACCCTTCTAGAGTAGAGGGGAACTGGAACACACAAATAAATACACACAAATAAAAAGATCCCCATATTTTCCCATATTTTCTGGGTTTTTGTCTTCCCCACCACTTCCCATATTTTTGCATATTTTCCTGGGAGTCGACGATTAATTGTGTCTGTGTGTTTCTTTCCCTCCTGATAGAGTCAAGCGGATTCATCGTCTAGGTTGTTTGGCTTAAGTCTGTGCTTTTCGCGTTTTGCCCGCAACTTGCACAGAAACACTTCTGGACGGCGTTCAAGTCAGTGTCTGGGCGCCTTGAAATTAAGTGTCTGGGCGGCCGTCTAGGCGCGTCGAAATTCGACGAGCGCCGCCCCGGCCGACCCGCCGCGGGGCGGGCTCGCCGGGCAAAATGAAAAAAAAAACAGCGCGACGCGCGGGCAGCAGAAGCCGCGCCTGAATGCCAGGGTTTTGCCATCGGACAGACAGAACAACAAGTCCCTCGGCAGCCTTCAGGCAAGCCAGGGCGCGCGCCATCGAAGCGCATTCGTCGGGCGCGCGGGGGGCGCCGAACAAAACGTTCGCTGCGCCTCCGCAGCCCCGCCCGCCCACGACGTGGGCCCGACGGGCAGGCGCGCAACTGCAACGAGAGCCACGCTCGCGCCCGCCCCCTGATCTTCGACCGAACCGCCGCAGGACGGGCGGAAAAGACCATGAGAAGGACCCCTGCCTAGGAGAATCTATAGAGGGGTAGGGGTGGGGGCCCTGAAAAAAAACGATTATCCCGGCAAAGCAACCTAACAGCGATGTGTAGGAGTATATCTGGAAGCATTCCCCTTAAGATTCAGATGATAATCCAGTTGTAGAATTGTGCTGTTCTCGCAGTCGTAGTCGCATTCGCGATGACAGTCGCAGTGGCAACGGCAGTCACAGACACAGCCTCAGCCTCAGCCTGCCTCAGCCTCAGCCTCAGCCTGCCTCAGCCTCAGCCTGCCTCAGCCTCAGCCTCAGCCTGCTTCAGCCTCAGCCTCAGTCTGCCTTCAGCCTCGGCCTCAGCCTCAGCCTGCCTCAGCCTCAGCCTGCATCAGCCTCAGCCTCAGCATCAGCCTGCCTCAGCATTCAAAATGTGGCCCGGGAATGGAGTTCTGGGAACTCGAAGAACACGAAGTGGCCTACAGTTGGCTCCGGGCATTCAAAATCATGCCCGGGAATGGAGTTCTGGGAACTCGAAGACCACGAAGTGGCCTACAGTTGGCTCCGGGCATCCAAAATCTGGCCCGGGAATGGAGTTCTGGGAACTCGAAGACCACGAAGTGGCCTACAGTTGGCTCCGGGCATTCAAAATGTGGCCCGGGAATGGAGTTCTGGGAACTCGAAGAGCACGAAGTGGCCTACAGTTGGCTCCGGGCATTCAAAATGTGGCCCGGGAATGGAGTTCTGGGAGAAGACCACGAAGTGGCCTACAGTTGGAAGAGTGGCCCGGGACGAAGTGTGTGACTGTTGGCTTAAAAGAGCACGAAGTGTGTGACTGTTGGCTTAAAACGACTTCTGCGGCACCTGTCCGGCACCCGCCCGGACCCCCCTGTGGAGTCATCTGCTGCTCTCTTTTGACCCTACTAGATACTAGAAACCTAGCATAACAAGCTGTTAAGTAAATGACTCAATTGATTCGCCCTCGCTTTCAGCTACAGCCGTCGGGCGGGGCCAGCAATGGCGATCGCATGGGGGATCCCTTCGTCGGCCGCCGCCCTATCGACCTCCTGCTGGGCGAGGCCCATCGGCCACGTCGAATCACTGCTAGCATCGCGTCTAAGGTTCGATATGCAAAGCGGCCTTCGCCCGTCTGAGAAAGATGCATTTGCTGCCGTGGCCCCTCGTCCGTGCTGCGTGCCTACTGCAAAGCAGCAGCGCGCCGTCGAACTCGCGTGGCCTTCCGCGTGATGGGGTTCTAATTCAGAAGTGCACGAGTGTTCCAGGTGGGGGAGAACGGGGGCCGCGGGGCAGCCCGACTCGATGGACCCTCACATCATCGCCGCGTGAAATCCGCCACTATGCTTCGTCAGAGGCGTGCACGATTGCAGGGCATCGTGCCAACGGTGCGTCCTTGCCCACGCCCTGGTTCTGAACCGCCGTGTAGTTCGATACTGCATTCGCGTCTTGGTCCTTTTCCACTCCAATCTCGAAGTTGACCATCGGGGCACCTTCCGCGCACGTGTCACTGCACCGAACTCGAAGACGTGCCGCAGCGGATTTTGTGTGGATTTCTGTCAATGCTAAGCTCAGAAGCGGCAAATGCACAACGCAATGAGCTTCGCATGGGTTTTGTTAATTTACATTCATGGCCCTCAAAATCCGCACGAAATTCACGTCGCAATCCGGAGCAACATTCTCCAGGACACTCAGGGCCCATCCTGTCGTTTTCCGAGCGAGATCCGCTTTGCGGTGTTGGCGTCAAGATATATAATGCCTTCGGTGCAATCGTGGCGTGCCCGCTTGCGTTCATACACTTCTTCGAAGCCCCCGAGCCCTCGTCGGACGAGGCTGCCTCCGTAGATCGACGACCGCACCTGTTTGCCTTGAAACCAGCAGCCCGTCATGAGGCACCTCCCGAGGCCTCTGGAGGGCCAGGACCAAGCACAGCACCGACAAGGGCCCGTCTGGACGTGCGTGCCGGCTTGGCGGGCGGCTCCCTACGCGGTTCCTTGGAGCGGGATCGCCTCTCCTTGGCAACAACTCCCTTAGCATTATCCTTCCCCTCAGGCGTATGAGGAACCCTTGGCGGAGCACGCGCAGGAAGAAACTGTGGCCAAATCGATTGTGGAATGTTGTGCGAGGTGAAGAAAAACAGCCGCCGTCGGGGACCCGACATACGACATGGAACAGGATGGCCCTGAATCTGTCGAGGAAGGGTGACGGATGGGCCAAAACGAATCAAAATCAGCTACGTCACCTGAGCGTCTTCCGTTAAACCTCGAGCCAAAATGGCCACGGACCCTGCCTCTCCTCCTCCTCCTCCTCCTCAACCCCCTCGTCTTTCCGCCCCTCGGGGCATGCGGCGGGGCCCGCCTGCGCGACCTGCAGGCTGGACGCCTCCCACAAGAACGTCTGGGCCCGAAGACAATGTTCCACCTCACTGTGCGGCATGAGAGCGGGGAGCACCCTCGACCAAAACAGGACAATGTAAACATTTCCAGGGATAGTGGCGTGGACGACTAAGGGTTAAGAC
Organism: Prorocentrum cordatum; assembly: GCA_963575745.1. NCBI lineage: Eukaryota > Dinophyceae > Prorocentrales > Prorocentraceae > Prorocentrum > Prorocentrum cordatum. Next base: position 275,828 of record CAUYUJ010013158.1, on the reverse strand, counting down.
GCCCGATGGAAACACGGTCAAGGCTACATGCGTAAATCTATGGTGGGGGAGAAATAAACAGCGAGACGCAATGGAACACTGGCGTGCCTAGATCCTATTTATGAATACGTGTGTACATATATATGTATATATATATGTATGCATGTGTACGTGTATATATATACACATAACTAGAATCTCGCACGCTACGCGATCACCTCGTCCTCGTCCTCGTCATTCCCCAATAAGTGTTTGCACTGATGAGGTCCTAGCGGATATTGGATGGAAGATTCGGCGAACATTTCCCACAAATATTGGTAGGCGGCTGGGTTCCTGGGTTCCCGGTTACGGGTTCCGGGGTTCCTGCTTATTGGTTCGGGGCAGATTCCGGGGCTCTGGGTTCCCGGGTTCCCGGTCGATCTCCTTATCGAACTCTTCACCGACCCCACGATTCATCAAACCATCCACCGATTGGGTTTTTCTCTGGTGTGATTATCACGTTTCCTCGTCCTATTTCATGGCACGCACGCAGTCCTGGAGGCCAAGAACAAGGGAACGGGGTCGCCAGTACGGCGGCGTCGTCGGCGTCAGCATCGTCGTGGGCGCGGGACGGGGAAGTGGACGGAGGGAGAAACGGAGAAGGGAGGGACAGAGGTAGTGAAGAAAGGAACCTGGGAAACAAAAGGGGCAAACAAGGAAGGAACGGAAAGGGAACGAGGGCTGGATCAGCAAATGATTAGGGATTATGTTTGCCACCTTATTTGTTTTCCCCTCCTCCTCCTCCTCTTCCTCCTCCTCCTCTTGCTCCTCCTCCTCCTCCTCCTCCTCATCGATATCCTCATCCCCATCCTCTGTCTCCGCACATCTCCTCCTCCTCCTCCGCGTCTTCTTAGCCGTGTCGGGGCCCAGATCTTTCTGCGCCCTTGCTAACGTTCACTTCGACACGGCGCGGCGTTAGCGAGCCAATTTGGTAGCTCCCGCGTCAAGCTCTCAGTATCTCTCGCCCCCGCATGGCGCCGCAGCGCAATGGTGGTGCAGGCAGCCGTCAGCCTGTGGCCACCTGGCGCTGCCAGTCCTGCGGGTGCAACCGCAACGTGCTCTCCTACTGGTGGTGCAAGCACTGCGGCAAGAAATGGCAGCCGCCCTCGGTCGGCACATATCGTGGGCCCCAAGGCGCTTGGCAAGATGGGAATGGTCTTCGTCTCTTCGATGCTGATCGTCCTCATCCTCCTCTGCGTCCTGGGCTTGTCACCGCTGGAGTTCCTCCACCACCGGGTGCGGCAGCCGAAGGTGGCGGACGTGGCGGTGCTAAGCTTGGCCTCTCCTCGACGGACCTCGCCCTCCTCGTGGACCTCACTGGCCGCGCGGGTGACCAGGCGTCGTCCGACAAGTACAAGGAGCAGCTCAACAACCTCACCGCCCGCCCCGCTCCAAACGTGCCGCTGGAGCAGCGGGTGGCCCAGTGTCAGCGTGAGCGACTCCGACTGGCCAAGAAGCTTCAACATGAGCTTGACAAACTCGACCGCTGGGAGAAGGAGATGGAGACGCAGCGCACTCACATCTCTTCCATCTCAGAGCAGCTCTCTCGTCAGGAGGAGTCCTACAGCGAGCTGGTTGGCAGGCTGGCGTCTGAGGTCCGCAAGGAGGCGCCGCCCCCCGAGGCGCCCAAGATCAACATCGAGGACCTGGTCGCTGGCAAATTTGATTCGTTCCAGATCGACCTCGGCTCTTCCCTCTCCTTCGACGCTGAAGACGAACTCGAGCTGTCCAAGGAGGACAAGGAGGAGCTTGACCGTCGGCAGAAGAAGTTGGCTGAAGGTCTATCTAAATTGTCCAAGGAGCTTTTCTCTCAGGCCTGGTCTCAGGCCAAATCCATTCGTGAACAACATGCTGAGCATCGAGCCCGCCTTCGCAAGAAGAGGAAGGGTGATGATGGCGACACCGTGCCCGCTGCTGCTGGAGGAGCTGGCCCTGCTGCAGGCGATCCACCGCGTCCTGAAGCCGGTGCTGCCGCGTCCTCTGGGGCTTCCGCGTCGGCTACGGGTCCTGCGCCGTCTTCCACGTCTGAGCCTCCTGAGTCCGCCCTTCTCAGTTCTGTCAAGGCCCGCGTGGCCAAGCTTCAGCAACAGGAAGCCCCCCCCTCGCAAGCTTGCGCGTGAGGGGGGGAATGCTTCGCTCTCAGTACACGTCCATCCAGGGGGCCCCGACCCCCCCCCTCAAGAACTTTTTGATCTCAAGGTCATCACGGTTAATGGAAATGCTTGGTCTTCTGTGAAAGACTGGCTTCCATCAACCAGCGCTCATATTATACTAATCCAGGAGCATAGGCTCCCCGCGGGAGACCCCGTCGACCAGGCCTCTGCGTGGTGCCTCTCTAACGGTTTCAAGTCCCTCTGGGCCCCAGGCTCCGTGGGCCCTCGAGGAGGCCTCTCTAGTGGTGTGGCGATTCTTGCTAGGTCTTGGCTAGGTATTCACTCTCCGTCTGACGGGGGAATTTTGTGGCCTCACCGAGCTCTCGCAGCAGTCGTTCACCCCCCAGGGGGCCAGTCCCTCCTCGTCTCATCCCTTTACTTGCGTGACTGTGAAGGGCTCTCGGACGCGAACCTCGAAATATTATCTGCTGTGGGTTCCTACATGGCTATCTCGGGGCTTCCCTTTATCTTGGGTGGAGATTTCAACATGGAGCCGTCCAGCCTCCAGCAGGCTGAATTTCCTCAGAATCTTCGCGGCCAAGTCGTTGCCACCACTAGCCCTACGTGTCATGGTGCTGGTGGGCCACGACTCTATGATTACTTTGTGCTGTCTGGAGGCCTATCTCAGGCTGTTAGCTCGGTTGCCATGATCGATGCGCCTTTCCATCCGCACACGCCGCCCCAGATCACCTTTCACGCTGGTCTGGCCGATCTGCACGTTCTGGCTTTTCGGAAACCTCCCCCGATCCCCTTCGAGGCCCCTTTCGGTCCTTGCCCGTGCCCCCCCACGTATAAGCAATGCTCGGCCCTCCTCGGGAAAGCCTTGCAGCGGGCTCGCGCTGGCCAGACCGATGTTCTCGACTCTCTTCTGACTAAGGCCTACAAGTGTTGGGCCAACACTGCAGAGCTTGAACTCTGCTCGATCATGGGTATAGCACTCCCATACCGTGGGGCGAGGGGCAGGGGACCTGAAACGTGGTGGCGGCCCGTTCTGGGCCGTGATCGCGGGTCGGTCCGCTACCCCGAGCTCCACAGTATGCGATGGTTATCCTCGGTGTTCCAGGCTTTTGTTTCTTCGTATATGGAGTTTCTGGAGGACTCCCCTTCTTTGCTCAGCGAGCTCGACCGACGAGCTCGACTTCTGGCGCAGCCACCTGATTTCATCAAGCATCACCAAGGTGAGTTTTCGGATACGTTCCAGGTTGCCGCTGATGTTGGCACGCTTTGGCTGGCAGCTGCATGTGCGGCTGACGTTTCTTGTGCTGGACCTGCTCCAGGGCCTGTTCTCGACCCTGCTCTCGTTGATGATGCTCGTCTGGCTATTTCTCAGGCTTTGGCTAAGTGTAATGACAAGTATAAGCAGCAGTCTCGGAAAGACTGGGCGTCTTGGTTGAACGAAGGGATAAATCAAGGTGCCAGGCGTGTCCACCAAGTCACCCGTGACCCTGCCGCGTGGCGTCCCACGTCCACCCTCAGCCGTTTCGGGAATATTGTTTCGGACCCGCAGGAGCTTTTGAGAGCTGAATCCAAGCGATTTGGCTCCTTGTGGAATGCGTCCCCTTGCCCTCCCAGACACGTGACTAAAGTTTTGGATCCCCTTCCCCTTGCTAGCATTGATCAAATTCGAACCTTATCCAGGAGCTACTCTCGTCGTTCTGCCGTCGCGTTGGACGGCTTTCACATGCGCCACTATCAATACCTCTCCGACGAGGCCCTGGAGTGTTTCGCCCTCCTCTTGCAGGTGATCGAAGTCAGCGCGGTGCTTCCCCAGCAATTGAGAGCCTTCATCGTGGCCCTGATCCCCAAGAAGGTCCCTGGCTTCCGACCCATCGGTGTTTTCTCCTCTCCCTTTAGGCTTTGGGGAAAACTTCGCCGTCCCTGGGCCCTCGAGTGGGAAAGACAGAATGATCGGCCCTACTGGGCCGCGGGGAAGCATCGGTCCGCCACCGACATTGTGTGGCGCCAGAGTTTTCGCGCGGAGGCCAGCACTTCGGCTGGCCAGCATGCAGCGTCGATATTTTGGGACCTTTTGAAGTTCTATGAGCTGATCCCGCTGCACATCCTTGAGGCGAGGTGTCATCGGCTCAGCTTTCACCCGGCTCTGATCGGGGTGTGTCTCGCCGCTTATCGATCGAGCAGGTATCTCGTTCTCAGTGGTGTCGTCGCTCCTGGGGTCTTCGCCGACACCGGTCTGGTCGCTGGGTGTTCTATGGCCACGACCCTCATTCGGGTCTTCGGTTTGGAGGCTTTCGACAGCCTCTCGCTCCCCCCCTCTGTCACCCTCGATGTGTACATCGATGACACCAGCCTCGATGGAGTTGGCAAGCTGGAGCCGTTGGTCGCTGACATGCGCTGCGCGGCCAGTCAGCTTGAGTTTGCGATTTCTCACTCCATGAAGGCTCACATTGCTCTTGACAAAGTTGGCATGGTTACCAGCAGTAAGGTTATATCCAGTAGGCTCCAGGAGGCCTTCGGAGATCTCGCGGGTCCCCCCTCGAGTCGGCTGTCAACCTCGGTCATGACCATGCTGCTGGTACCTCTAGGCGCGTCCGTGGACGCAATTCAAAGACTAAGGCCCGCCTGCTGTCTGCCACGCGCCGTGCGCGGAGGCTCGCCCGTCAGCGAGGAGTCATCGGCAGACGTGCAACTAAGGTTTTCTGTGCAGGTGCTCTCCCAGCACTGCAATGCGGTGCTGACGTGCATGGCATGTCGGACGCCGAGCTGTTGCGAGTACGACGTCTAGCAGCTTCCACGATGAAGCCATCCTGCGGCGGCCGCTCTCTATGTATCCTCACTCGCGTTGAAGGCGATCCTGCCTGGTATGGGTCAGTCGCTCCTCTCCTCCACTACCATAGAGAGCTATGGCTGCTGCGCACGAGGATGACGGATTATACTCTTTCTTGGAGTCAGATCAGATTGGGTTGGGAAAGCGTTTGGAACAATCCCCCGCGTACCTGGAGATCTGTCAAAGGCCCTTTGGGGGCCATGTGCTTATCTATTGCTAGATTGGGATGGGCCATGAGTTCCCCATACGCCCTGACCGACGACCGCGGAGTGGATATCCCTCTCCTCCTCATCTCTCCTGCCCTCCTCAAACGGCTTTGTAAGTCTGCGATTTTCAAAGCTCTTGAATGTGAGGCTGGTGACAAATATGGTCAGGGTTCTAGGCTTTGTTTTGACGTGCTGTGTACCTCTTTGAATTCGAAGAAGTACACTCCCAAGCAGAAGGGAATCATTAGAACGCTTTCGTGTCAAGGCTTTTGGCCTTTTAGTCGAGCCAAGGCCCTGGGATACC
>CAUYUJ010013158.1:147862-267862 GCA_963575745.1 Prorocentrum cordatum | reverse complement strand
TGCGTTGGGGCTCTTTTGGAAGCCTCTTGTGCCGTCCCCGAGCGTCGGGAAGCAGAGCAGGCGACGACGACAAAAACTTGAACCATGTGACGCAAATCGGTGATTTGTGCCTAAACTCTATAGGTACCGTGAGCAATAATTATCGTCTCGACGCCCTTATTGACGGGCTTAGTCCCCGCCAGCAATGCAAAATAAGTACTTCTCCGCGGCACCCGCCGCCAAACAACGACGACTACGACTGCGATTACGACTCCGACCACAATACGACTACCGCTACGGCTACAACTGCGACTACGACTACAAGTAGTTAGCGGCCACGACTACGAGTACGAATACGACTACGACAACTCGCGAATCAAAACTATTTACATTTCTAGTGCAATCCTCAAGGTAAGATGCTCACACATCCTCTCGCGTGTAGGTAGCCCACAATGGATTATTCCCTGGGAGAAAATCCCAAACTTGTCCAGCCCGCCCGAACAATAGAGGGAACATACTCTCCGCCGCGACGACGACGACGAGGGGCGAGTTCATTCCCCGCCGAGAGAAACAGGGGAGGGATAATTACAAAACTGAACACCTCTTGAGGCTAGTGGGGCTCTCTCGGATAGCAGTTTGGAGCCCTCTTGGGGTGTCTTAGAAATCTTGCGAGCCCTGTGGGCCCCTCGAAAGCCCTGTTGGCGTGTGCAGGCTCCTTCGGGAGGCCGTCTTGGGGCCTCTTGGGCAGTCGTGGGCGCCTCTTGGTCCGTTTTGGCGCATTCCTGGGACTGGCTGGGGCCTGCCTGGGTGCCTTTGCGCCGTCTGTGAATCTCGTGAAGCGGAGTAAGTGACGACGGGAAAATCGTTGAAGCACCTCACGAGAATCAATGAATTCTGCCTGCTGGGCCTCAGCCGGAGAGCAGCCTGGAGCCCTCTTGGGGCGTCTCGGCGGCCTCGTTGACCGTCTCGACGCATTGGAGGGCGTGCTGCAGCCGTTTTGGGGCTTTACGGGCCCCCCTGAGGGCCCCGCTGGCGTGCCCAACCTCGTTTGGGGGGCCGCCTTGAGCCCGGTTGAACCATGCTGGGCGTCTCTTGGGCCGTTTCGGCGCCCTCTTGGGGTGTGTCAGGGCCATCTTGTGCCGTCTCCGAGCGTCGGGCAGCGGAGCAGGCGACCACACGAAATCTGTCAAAAACCCACGACAAATCAATGATATGTGCAGATTGGGGCACGCTCGGAGAGCAGTTTGCAGCTCTCTTGGGGCGTCTTGGAGGCCTCGTGGGGCGCCTCGAAGCAATGGTACGCGTGCTGAAGGCGTCTTGGTGCCCTCTTGACCCTTTGAGGGCCCTTTTGACGGGTCGAGCTCTTTTGGCCCCCCGTTCGGCACTTTGGCACCGGTGTGCCCCCCTCCTGGGCCGAGTCATACACATACACACGCACACACATATAACTATTCATGTATGTATGTATGTATCGGAGGTTGGGGGGTGAGATCGAAGTGGGACGGAGAGCCCCCCTCCCGGGAAATCGATTTCGGTTTTGTGTTCGTGCTGTGCGTGCGGGCGAGACGCAGCTGCGAGGGCGGGGGAGAGGAAGTTCTCCTGTGGCTGGGCTGCGGCTGGACCCAAAATTTCTTCGCCTGGCAACCGGTGGCGTGCGGTGTCCCGCCGGTGTACCGCTGGTGTCCCGCTGGTGTCCCGCCGGTGTCCCGTCGTGGCTGGGCCGCGGCCGGACCAAAATGTTCTCCGCCCGGCAACCGGTGGCGCGCGGTGTCCCGCCAGTGTCCCGCTGGTGTCCGGCCGGTGTCCCGGTGTCCCGCTGGTGTGAAAACGATAGTGAGACCGATGACGAGATCGATTGTGAGATCGATAGTGAGATCGACAGTGAGACCGACAGTGAGATCGATCGTGAGATCGGTAGTGAGATCGATAGTGATATGAATAGTAATATCGATTGTGAGATCGAGTGATATCGATAGGGAGATCGTTAGTGGGATCGATAACGAGATCCAGAGTGAGACCGACAGTGAAATCGATCGAGTGAGATCGATAGTGAGATCGATCGAATGAGATCGATAGTGGGATCGATGGTCCCATCGGTGGTGAGACCGATAACGACACCGCTTGTGAGATCGATAGAGAGATCGACAGTGAGATCGATGGTGAGATCGATCGTGAGACCGATAACGACAACGTAACAATCACCATTGTTGCCCATTGCTGGCCCCCCTCCCTCCCAACCTCCTTATCACCCGCAGGGTGGCCGTAAAGAGATATATATATATATATATATATATTAGAAAATCGGAGGTTGGGGGGTGAGATCGCAACGGAACGGAGACCCCCAACCGGGAAATCGTTTCGTTTCGTTCGTATCGTGCGTGCGGGCGAGGCGAAGCTGCTTGGGCGCGCGAGAGGAATGAACCCGCCGTTGCGAAGGCGAAATCAAAACAAATGATTCTCCCCCGCCCGTCCGGCGGTGGCTCGCGGTGTCCCGCGGTGTCCGTGGTGTCCGCCGTTGCTAGGGCGAAGTCAAGACAAACGATTCTCCCCCGCCCGTCTGGCGGAGGCTCGCGGTGTCCCGCGGTGTCCCGTGGTGTCCCGTGGTGTCCCGTGGTGTCCGCCGTTGCTAAGACGAAAACGAAACAAATGATTATCCCCTGCCCGCCCGTCTGGCGGACGCTCGCGGTGTCCCGCGGTGTCCCGTGGTGTCCCGTAGTGTCCGCCGTTGCTAGGGCGAAGTCAAGACAAATGATTCTCCCCCGCCCGCCCGCGTGCGGGCGAGGCGAAGCTGCGTGGGCGCGCGAGAGAACCAGCCGTCGCTAGGGCGAAATCAAAAGACAAATGATTCTTCTCCTACAGGTAATATTAGTTCAAACGACAACGACGTCGACGACGACGCCTACCTCTACTATCACTACGACCAGTACTATGATGACAACTACTACTATTACTACGAATACGTCCACTATTACTACTACGTCTTCTACTACTACGCTGACTATTAGAACAACGATTACTACGATCACTACTACTACTACTACTACTACCACTACTACTCCTACTACTACTACTACTACTACGACTACTACTACTACTACTACTACTACTACTAGTACTAGTACTGAGGCGACGACTACTAGTACTGCGACGACGACTGCTACTACTACTACTACTACTACTACTACAACAACTACTACTACTACTACTTTTTACTACTACTACTACTACTACTACTACTACTACTCCTAGTATTACTATTACTACTACTTCTACTACTACTGCTACTACTACTACTACGACAACAACTACTACCACTACGAATGTTGACTCTACGGCCGCTACTACTATTATAACTGCTTCGATTACTACTACTACTACTACTACTACTACTACCACTACTACTACTACTACTACTACTACTACTACTACTACTACTACTACTACTACTACTACTACTACGATCACCACCTCTGCGACCACTATTGCGACAACTATTACTGCCACTGGTGCTGTTATGGCTACTGATACTGCACCTTCTATTTCGACGACGCCTACTGCTACACATATGACTACTACTGCTACTGCTACTGCTGCTGCTACTACTACTACGACTACGACTACGACTACTACTACTACTACTACTACTACTACTTCTGCTACTCCCACTACTACTGCTGCTACTACTACTACTACCACCACTACTACTACTACTACTACTACTACTACTATTACTACTACTACTACTACTACTACTACTACTACTACTACTACTACTACTATTCCTACTACTACTTTTACTGTTACTGTTACTGTTACTTTTACTTTTACTACTACTACTACTACTACTACTACTACTACTACTACTACTACTACTACTACTACTACGACTACTACTACTACTACTACTACTACTACTACGACTACGCTTACTTAAAACTATACGACCATCCTGCGGGTGATAAGGGGTTGGGGGGGAGCAGTGGGCAAACGTGGTCATTATTGTTCTGACGATGCCTGTGGGGCGGAGTTTAGTGAGTAGTGTGATTGTGCACGTGAGCGTGATGTGATGTGGCGATGTTGGCGATTGGTATGCCCGTCAGCGACAACGGCGGCAAAGCATACAGCACGGCATGACGATGTGCCTTTCGGTTTGCATTTGCATTTGCATATCGATGTGCATTCCGATTTGCTTCTCGATTTGCATGTCGACGTGCATTGGAAAACTCGCCGCGGCACCCACGGTGCCTTACGATTTGCATTTGGATGTGCAAATCGCTTTGCATTTCGATGTGTTTCTCGGTCTGCATGTCAGTTTGCATGCAGAGTTGCATTGGATAGCTCGCCGCAAGCGGCTATGCTTTGGAATGCGCAACCCACGGCGGGACACCGGCGGGACACCAGCGGGACACCGCGGGACACCGTTTGACGGGAGGAGCATCATTTGGTCTGGCCGCGGCCCAGCCACAGGAGGATTTCGGGACACCGGCGGGACATCGCGCGGCACTGGCCGCCAGAGGAGAAATATTTGGTCCGGCCGCGCCCCAGCCACAGGCGAATTTCGGAACAACCGCGGGACACCGGCGGGACACCGCTGGGCACCGGCCGCCGGAGGAGTTACATTTGGTCCGGCCGCGGCCCAACCACAGGAGAATTTCGGGACACCCGCGGGACACCGGCGGGACACCGCGCGGCACCGGCCGCCGGAAGAATTACATTTGGTCCGGCCGCGGCCCAGCCACAGGAGGATTTCCTCTCGCCCGCCCACGCAGCTTCGCCTCGCCCGCACGCACGCACGGCACGCATGACACGAACCCGAAACCGAAATCAATTTCCAGGTACGGGGGTCTCCGTTTCACGTCTGAAAACGGCCTGGGACCGAAACCGACGGACATGGACCCGCAAAAATGACGGCCGCGACGCCCCCTCGCGAACCGAAAACGGCCAATTCCTTCATCGACGTGTCAGGGTGGGAGGTCTATCAACCTCCGACCTCTTTGTTTCACTGCATTTGTCTCCTCTTCCAATCTCCCATCATTGAGCAGGGACCGACCGTCCTGGCATTCCCATAGGCCTACCACGAAAGGTTCTTAGAACCCAGAAATGCTCTAAGAACAACTAACATTATCTTATAGCATCAAACCGATGTGTTCAAACAAAACAAAATCGACCAGAAATGGTCTAAAAACATTTCGTGGAAACCATAGAAGGTTCTTTAAACATTATTTGGTGGGACTATGGGCGAGCCAGGACGCTTCGCCACTGCTTGTTATCAACTCTCATGGGTATCGTTTCTGGATGGGCTGGTGAGGATGCTCGAATCGTCACTGATACTAAATCTAGCATTTCGCCACGTTGCCGCTTCGTTGTCGCCTCTCGCTTGCATCACATGTGCTGCATCGCAAAACTTACACCACATAACTTACACAATCACAATGAAACAAGTGGCACGCGGGACATGTCTCTTGCACCGAAAGGGAGGAGGCGGAGGGGGCGCGCTGGCTGTTGGATGGGGTAGTGGAGGGGGCACTCGGGATGGGGGGGCGGTACCATGCCGAAACAAAGGGGTCGGGGCGGAGGTGGAGCTCTGGCTGGTGGGTGAGGTGATGCAGAGGGAGCGCTCGGGATGGGGGGGGCGGTGCCGTGCCGAAATGAAGAAATCAAAGCGGAAGGGGCGGTGCCGCGCCGAAACAAAGGGGTCGGGGCGGAGGGGACGTGCCGGCTGGCGGGTGGGGCGGTGCCGTGCCGAAACAAAGGGGTCGGGACGGATGGGGCGCGCAAGCTTGTGTGTAGGGTGATGCAGGGGGGCCGCGCGGGATGGGGGGGCGGTGCCGTGCCGAAAAAGAAGGGTCGGGACGGAGGGGGCGCGCTGGCCGGTGGTTGGGGTGATGTGGAGGGGGAGGCGGCGCGGGATGGGAGGGGGGCGGTGCCGTGCCGAAATGAAATGAATGGGTCGGGCTGGGGGGGGGCGTGTCGAAATTCAAGGGGTCGTGGCGCGGGTCGTGGCGGAGGGGGCGTGCTGGCTGGCGGATGCGGGGACGCGGCGGGGATGCGGGCCGGAGGGGGCGCACTGGCTGGTAGGTGGGAGGATGCGGAGGGTCGAGAGGAAGGGGAGCGCGCTAGTTGGTGTGTTGGGAGGGTGCGGAAGATTCGCGCGGGATGGGGAGGGCGGTGCCGTGCCGAAAGAAAGGAGTCGGGGCGGAGGGGGTGTTCTGGCTGGTGGGTGGGAGTATGCAGAGGGGGCGCGCGGGATGGAGGGGGGCGGTGCCGTGCCGAAATAGAGGAGTCGGGGTGGAGGGGGCGCGCTGGCTGGTGGATGGGGTGATGGAGGTGGCGCTCGGGATGGGGGAGGCGGTGCCGTGCCGAAATCGGGGCGGAGGGGGCGCGCTGTATGGTGGGCGGGTTGATGCGGAAGGGGCGTGCGGAGTGGGGGGGGGGCGTGCCGAAATAAAAGGGGCGGAGGGAGCGCGCTGGCTGTTGGTCGGGGTGATGCGGAGGTGCAGCGCGGGATGGGGGGGCGGTGCCGTGCCGAAATAACATGCTCGGAGCTCTAGACACCCTGTGCAAGATAATAACTTACTGCTTGGAGCCAGCGCTGGTCAACATGTTATGACTACGAATGTTATCACTATTACGGGACGCCACGGGAGGGCAACGACGTTCGACCGACTCCGGATCCCATCACGAATGGGAAGCCGCGGGAACCCACGGCGCCCGACCGTCTGTGGATCCGGCTATGCACCTTCAAGCTTCGTAGAAGACATACTCTACATCACCCACAGAGAAGCTGATCAGGGGACCAACCCTTCCACCGCGTGTTTTTGTTCGCAACGCGAGGAAGTATGGGTCCTCCTCCTCATCGCTCCCCCTCGTCTCCAATGCAGCTGACCCCCAGGAGAAACGGACGAGTAAGAAGGAGGAGAAGAGGAGGCGGGGGGAGGAGGGAAAAGGGACGAGGGAGGAAGGGAGGGGGAGGAGGGGCAGGGAATAAGGGAGGGAGGGGGGGGGGCGAGAAGGAGCCGTCCCCAATCGACCCCCCGCGACCGCGTTGGAGTCGCCCCTCCCCCCTTCGAGAGGCGCCCGCGGGAGCGAGCAGCCTGCGCCGAATGCAGGAGCGCAAGCGCGCCGAGGCACCAGCCCAGCAGCAGCAGGCTGAAGGACGGCATGCCTCCGCCGCGACGATGGACGACGAACCGGGCCACCGAAACTTGGCGGACGATGCGCGGTGCCAGATCAGCTTCTCCGCCGCCGGGCACGCCTGCCCCAGGGCGGCTGAGAAGTTTAGACCCCTGCCGTGGCACGTCAGGGTGCAAAATGTCCAGCCGCCCTGGGGGCAGGCCCCGACGGCCGGAACATGTCTCTTTTATACAGTTCGGCGGCGGGCGAGGGGGGGAGGCCTCCTGAGAAGGAGCAGGCCCTCCAGCCTTCTGAGAAGTGTTCTGAGCATTCCCCGGAGGCGCAGAAGACAGAAGGCCGGAGCGCCTCTGAGAGGCCCCGCCGCCCGCTGAGAAGGCCTTTTCCCTCTCGCTTCCCCCTCTCGCTCGCCGCCGAGAGGACCCGCGCTCGCACACGGACAGCTAGCGCGCACGGAGGACGAGGGGGGAGGGGTGGTTGGCGGCGCACGTGGCATGGCCAGGTCAGTCAGCGCAGAGTCGGGAGATCGGATCGGACAAGAACGAGCGGGTTCCAGCAGGGCTCGAGCTGAACAAGGCTTTTCGTTTTCGTTTTGCTTTCGTTTTCCTTCGTTCGGTCTTCGTTCAACCTCTGCTGCAAAACGGAATCAAAACGAAAACGGCCGACGAAACCGCCAAAACGCAGTTTAGCTCGAGCCCTGGGCTCCAGAGCGTCTCCGGCGCAGCACCAAATACCAGCCTCTGATGGCCTGATGGCCCGAGACAGCCCGAGGCCCCCAAGAGCCCCCCCAAGGCAGGCCAGGAGAGCCCCGGGAAACACGAGAGAGAGCCGCCGGAACACAAGACGGCCTAAGAAGGCCCCAAGATGGCCCAAGAGGGAGGGCCCCTAGAGGGCCCTCAGGAACTTAGTGGGCCCTGGAAACGACAGGGCCGTTTTTTTACCGGTTACGTTTTGCCGTTTTTGTTGCCGGTTCCGACGCCGTTTTTTATCGGTTCCGTGGCCGTTTTTTGACCGGTTCCGGCTCTGGTTCCAATCCTGGAGCAGTTTTTTTGCCGTTTCCGGTCGCCGTTTTTTTTGCCGTTTCCATTTTCAAGGGACATGTTTCTGGAAACGGTGAAAAAACGGCCCTGCCGTTTCCGGAACCCACAAAGCTCAGGAGATCCTTCGGGCGGCCCAACTGGCTCCAAGACGCCCCAGGGCGGCCCAGGAGAGCCAGCCCCAAGGGGCCCACGAGACCGCACCACAGCAGAGCCCAAGGCAGCCCCGCGGCGGCCCGAAACGAGCCCCACTAGAACTACAGTCGGGGCCTTGACCTAAGGAACCCAAAATAAGGAACGATGCCCCTTTTTTCCATAAGTTAAACTTCGATTTCCGATCGAAAACATAAGGAAGACCTGAGGCAAGCTGTGAAACACTTAAGGAACGCGGAGCCCCTCCCCAACGAAAAGGGTTCCTTCTTCAGGGCCCCGACTGTAGAGCTCCTGGGCTCCTAGCGAAAACGCACCACTAGAATCCATGGGAATGCAGGAGCCCCAGATCTGGAGCCCCACGACATTGAAAACGTATAGCAAGGACGCGCGGTAAGGACGCAAGACCCTTGGGGGCCGAAATTGAAGTATTCTGGCCTGCAAATTTGCTCGGGACAGGCCGCAGAGGCTGAGGCAGGCAAGGACCCAAGGGTACCCTTGAAAAAACCGTTTGTCCTAACTATGCGCGTTGACTGTAGAACCCGTAGGAACACAACGTCTATAGGAAGACCTGGAGACGAGAGGCGTCAGCATGCAGGGCCGTGCTCGACGGGTCGCCACGCAGATTGTCTCACTGGCGCGGTGGCGGATCTGCTGCAAGCACCTGGATCCCTGGATGTAACGTAGCATGGCTGCGATGCTCTTGCGCTGCGTGCGGTGGGCCAGATCGCGACGAGCCATAATAGGTCACACCTGCGCAGTGGTCCCTCTTACTGAAGCGTGAAACTGAGCCAGACTCAGCACCGAAGAAATCAAAGCGCAGCTCTCTCAGGAATGGGGACCGGAAGTGAAGGGGAGGAGGAGGAGGAGGAGGAGGAGGAGGTTCACCGCCCATAGAGGGAGAGTCAAGGAGAGAGAGAGAGAGAGAGAGAAAGAGAGAGAGGGAGGAAAATTGGGGTCAGGGGCCCATCTGACGAGAACTGTTCCCGCCCGAGGCTGCGACCCACCTCGGACGGGCCCAGCCGACAACGCCCCCTACCCCCCAGAAACTTACACTTCAGCCTCTGAGTCTCAGCGGCACCCGCCCCCCTGGCCTGGGTTGAGGCTCGGTCCAGGAGCCCCTGTCGACCAAGCTCTTCCGCTTCTGCCCTGGGGCTGAATCCACAAGCGAGCTGCACAGATCGATGCCAAGGCGCGGGGCCACGGCTTGCTTCGAAAAAGGAACGACCCTCTGCGCTCTTGGAGCCGCAGCCGCCCCGACAGGGGCCTCCCCGAAGTGCCAGGAGAAACGGCCCCTGGTTTCCTCCGACGGGGCCTCCGAAGGCTCGAGCGCCACGACAGGGTGAAAAACAAGGTGGATGACTTCATTCAGCCTTTTCCTGGCAGTGTACGCTGACCCCCCCGAGGCCCCTTGCAAGTCCCAGTGAGACCTCGCTGCATCGGGGTGGTCGCATGCTGCCAGCAAGACGGGCAATGGATATTAATCGGCGAGTCATTCGGCACAGAAATCTGAATCACCACGTCGCCGTTCACCCGCCATGGCTGGACATCTTTGTCCTGAAGCCACTCGGGGTCCCATGGGGCGGGCCCTGGGGGATCCCCAGCAGCAGCACCAGCAGGAGGCTCAGGAAAAGGGGATACCAAATCACTGGACTCCGCCTCAGGAGCATCAGGAACATCTTAACCGTGGTAATTCAAAAACCCAAGCCGGTCCTCTTGAGGTATTCAACCCCCACATTGCCCCGAAGTTCAGCCTTGGTCACCGAGGCCGACAGCAGGGCAGAAAACTTGGCCGCTAGCTTCGCAATCAACTGGCATCTCTCGACCAGCTCGACATCGGCGATGGCAGATCGAGCCAACGCCGCTCCTTTTTTACAAAACTGTCGTCAACATGGTCGCCGTCTCGGTCGAACGTGGAGATCAGGTCGCGCTCGGCACTCACGTCCGACGCGTGGGCCTTGACATGCTCGAAGGGCCGAGCGCAAAAGTCTTCGGTCACGTGTACCTGCCTCCACAGGTGGGTTCGCGGATTGCACGAAGACGTTGACATGGCAGGAGACTGGCAGCATCTTACTGTACCCGTACAACCAATCCGCGCCGAATACATGCCCAGAGCCTTCTCGGAGCAAAAGCTTCGCCGTCTCGGGCCGAGTCCGAGATCCCGAACTCTGGTGGCACAGCTCCGAACAGGGCACCAACGTAGCGCCGCTGGCTGTCTTGCAGCACCGCGCTCCAACCCGCGACGCGCAAAGTCGGGTGGTGCTGGCCCAGCCCTGAGCCATCCGCGAAAGCATATCCTCCTTCGAAGATGAAAGGCAGCTCGAGAGATCCGTGGGCCCACAGACTCCAGCCCGGGTCGAAAGGAATCCTAGAGACGCACTGACCAGGCTCAGGGAACAAACCTCTCGCGAACCTTTCCTTCCAAGCTGTGGGGCTATGTGTAATCCTGCAACAGACCTAGACAGCGCAGTGTGCATGCAATCCAGTCTGGACTACTTGTGGGCGGGGCATGCGTAGCATCGGTGAAACATCGTCCCTCTAGTCTCCTGACACAATTGACAAACGTCTGGGGGGGTTGGCTTATGATCGTGGAGTCTCCCTTGCGTCCAGTGGGACCCCGAGACCAGACCCCGAAGCGAATTTTGTTCATGGCAATCCCAGGTGTCCGACCAGTCAGAAAACATGAGCTCCAGAAGCGGCCCCCAGCACAGACCCGATGCCCGAGCATCGTCCTGAAGTATGAGGGCCCTTACGTCCGAGGCTCGTCGGGCCGCGAACGAGATCTGAGCAGCGATGCGAGCAGGCGAATCAAACACGAAGGTCCCAGTCCACCCCCCGATCATCCATCGCCGTCACCGCATCCCTAAGGCGCCAGCCTGCACGCTGGGCCGTGATGGCCACCGCCCCCACAAGGTCTTTGCAGGTCACCCATGGCCCTTCTGCGGCAACACTCTTGTTGGCAGCAGTGACTGGAGCCTCCAGGACAGCTCTCGGAAATTGGCCTACGCCGACGCAGGAAACTTCACACTATTGGCGCACCGAGCCGGCCGTTGATAAGATCAGAGGGTCTCGCCTCCAACCTTGACGCCCGCTGCCCAAGTACAGCCCCGCCGAACTCCCCCGAGGGAATCTGCCTTCCGCGTGAGCCGCCAGCACCCTGAAGCCGTGGAGCCTGGTGTCTCTTAGACCAAGAGCGCACGTGCCCCACATGGCAACCGCAGTGGGACCTGACCGATGTATGCGAAAAGCTGTGGCACCTGCTCCCTGGAGGGTTCGCAGTTTGATCGCACGCCTCTTGGCAGATAAATACCTATCGAGGTGAGTCGAAATCCTCCGAAACCGCCCGTCCGACGCATCCCCCCCCAGGTTTCTGTGCGCCGCTTCCCTGCTGTCGGCCAGCTCGGGGGGCAGCTCTTCTGCATGCGCCTAGCGAGCGAGTTAGAGTTAGCCAGCACCCCTGCCTTGTGCCACGAAATCGGGAGGCCCTTGGCCTTCACCTCTGAAGCCACAGCACTGAACGCCAGACCTAATTGCCTCCACACTGTCGCCTCGCCACCGACTGCGTGCAAGGACACATCGCCAGTGACGTTCTTAATCGTGACGATCGGGGCCTCAAGGTGGGCCCTCTTGAGAACAACCAGCACAAAGACCTTGGCCAAGGTCGTCGCACACGAACAACCTGCCACCACTGCGCCGTTGGATTCCAGAAGTTTGCCCGTGCCCGCTTGGAAAACCGGACGTCGCTCCGCCCTATGAAGGCAGCGTAAGCCTCGCAAAAGGCTCTCTGGAAAGCCCACATGGGCCGCCGCGGACCTGAGTTCCAGATGGGAAATGTTCTTCGCATCTAAGAAAGCTGAGCCAGACGCCAGGTGCCTGAGCCTCAAAACAGGTCCGAAGCATTGGGAGGAGGAGGAGGAGGAGGAGGAGGAGGAGGAGGAGGAGGAGGAGGAGGAGGAGGAGGAGGAGAGGGACGAGGGGGGAGGATGAGGAGGCGGAGGAACAGCATGAGTATGAGGGGGGACGGCAACGAACACGACGACGACGACCGCGACGCCGCCCCCGAGGACGACGACACGGCCGAGCAGACGGGCGGAGATGCAGACGGGCCAGGCCAGCTGCAGCAGAATGAAGCCCTGGAGCCTGGGGGGCGGAGCAGGTGCCGCGCCCTTCCTCCCTCCTCCCTCCCGCCTGCTCCCCCTCCCTTTCCTCCCCCCCTGCTCCCCTCTCCTCCCTCCTCATCCATCCTCCCCCCCTCCTCCCTCCTCCTCCTCCCTCCCCCCTCACTGGCTTTAGGCCACCGCAATACAATACCATATCTCCCTCCTCCCTCCCCCCCCATTCCTCCCTCCTGCTCCCCTCCTGCCTCCTTCCTCCCCCCCCCTCCTCCCCCACTCGCTCTCAGCCTCTCAGCGGAAGAGGAGACTGCGCACGCCATGGGCTCCGAACCCGTCTTCCACCGCCTCCCCCTCCCGGCCTCCCCCCCTCTCTCTCACCCTTGCGCAGCTCCGCAGGATCCGCGGCACTCAGGAGCGGCGTGGCTTCTTCGGAAGCATCGTCTTGAACCGCCCCTCCCGCTCAAAGGGCATCTCTCTCGCTCACATAGTTGATCCTCACGCAAGCGTGTTGGTTCCTGACCCTTCTGTTCCTCCTCTCTGGAACTTTCCACAGGGCCCGCTCCCAAGCCCACGCAGGAGGCCTCCTTTCGGAGACGGCCATGGGTCCATGTCGAGCCGAAGCAACAGCCGCACTGGGCCCCTCCTCCACCTCCACGGCCCATGCTGCAGCCCTCCTCCAAGGTCGCCCAGAGAACCTCCTCCTCTACTGAGCTCGGGGCGGTGCCCAAGACCTCTCCTGCAATCAAATTTCTTCCCGCATTTCCTCGCGTCCGCCAGGAATGCATCTACTCAATTTCTTTCACCAGGCCAATCTCCCCACCTCCAGCAGCCCTCCTCCTGTTCCGCTTCGCGTTTTGGGGGACGATCCCCCGTCCCCCCCGCCCGGTGGGAGGAAGCGCACTCCATCGGTACGTGCCCAGCAACCTCCCGAGGCTTGGCAGGGGAACTCACCTCACCTTTTGATGAACCCACTATGTCTTTTCACCATCCACTTCCATTTCTCCCCATGGTCTCACAAACCACATGGGCCAAACGTGTTAAGAGGACCACCCCAGTTGGAAAGGAGTTCCCGGGCCAGGACGTGGACATGCGTCCAAGGATCCAAGACGATGCCTTGCCATGGGATCATGATCGCCTGCATGATCTCAAAAGGGATGTCTCAGCTTCGCCTTCCATTACTCCAACGGAGAAGACTCCGTCCATAACTCCTACGAAGAACATGCATGAATCGCCGCTCTTGGTCGAGGAATCGGTATAGCCAAAATCATCCGAGGGATTGTGCGGCTTCCTCGCGCGGCGGAACTCCGCGAAGAAGCTGCAATTCCGCATGATCCGCAAATCCAAAGCGACGTTTGAGGGAAGAGAATTTGGTCTTACACGTCTTGCTACCGCATTGCAGGTGCCGCGGCCACCATGGGGCCACAGCACGTGAGGGCCACGGGCGAGGGCCGTTCCTCCATCTAGCCGCGGAACACCGATGAGGTGCAGGAGACCGAGGCCCCCTCAACCTCCAAGAGGCAGCGCTGTTCCGATTGCTCCCCCACATCCCCCGCTCAGCATCGGGCCCGCACGTCTCACCGCAGCCGTTCCATGGCCTGCTAAAAGGCCAAACTTGCATGCCATCCCGCTCTGTCCGCCTTTTACTTATGAGGCGCCCAACGGTGAGGACTGGTGGCGCACACCGGACGACCTCCTGCCCTTGCTTTGACTCCTACTCTAACCTTTCTCAACGCTCCTCAGTGATCTGCCTCCTTCCTCAATTCCGGAGTAGATGGAGGCTGCGGGACCGCCACTAGGACCCCCAGCAGCCCGACAGTCAGGCGCGCAAGGCGCGTCTCTTCCTTTCTCCCCCCGCTTCTCTTTCTCATCCTCCATCCCGACGTGCCATAGCCATTCCTGCCCGAGCGGAAGCAACGAAGCGATTGCAGACCCTCCGGCACCGAAACGTCCACCTGCCACGCGGCTCCTCCGATCCGTGCGCCGCCTCTCTCCAGCCTTCCGGGCGTTGGCACAACTGGGTTTAGTGGGGGATTGGTTTAGTCTCGAACCAACCCCCCACTAAACCCAGAACTGCCGTCACCCGAAAAAACACCAGCTGCGGCAGACCTGGTTCAGTGATTCTGGCAAATCTAGGGGCTCCAAGGCCCTACTATACCTGGGGTCATGGCTATACAGAGCCTTTTCCAACAGGCGACTCCCGAGGTGGCACGCCGGTGCAGGGCTGGCGCTAGCACCGCGCCACGCGCACTGGCGCAAAAATGGCTTCCGACCAGCCGCGCCGCCACCTGGAGGCTGGCCGACGGCTCGGGCCATCCTGATTTTTCACTGCGCCGACCTTGCAGACGTGCTGCATCGAATTGTTGCGTGGACGTCTGCCAATGCAACATTCCGAAACGGCGACCGAAAAAAACAACTTGAATTTCACGTGGATTGCTTGTAGTCTTCATTCCCGGCCCCGGACAGAATCCGCACAAAATTCACTTCGAAATCCGGAACGAAGTTCTCCAGGTGAGCCCATCCCAGATTTTTTCCGTGCGACATCCGCTCTGCGATGTGGGCGCCATGAGATTTTTTGACCCGGACCTCAGCCTCTCCAGGCAACGAGACCCGGACCTGGGGACGGATCCGCGCTCCTGGCCGTGCCACACCGTCCTCGGTGGCGGCGCGGCGGAAGCCAGAGCGGAGAGGCGAAGGCCGAGCCAGAGCCTGCAAACTTCAAGCGCCCCAGGGCCTGAGGCGAGGGAGCCCATGCCCAAGCGATCCAAATCCTCCCAACGAGCGAAATGGATCGCAACATGGGAAGGATGGACGGGTTCTTGATATGGGCTGGGTGATGGGACTCAGGTACACATTCCCTTGGCCGAGTGGCGGGCCAGGCAGCTACGCCTACCTCATAATTCCTCCCACTTGTAGATTCCTCGCTTCTTGCCTGCCTCCTCCTCTGGAATCAAGCTCGGAGCCTTGCCTGCATCTGTCGGCCGCAAACTAGAAGGAATAATGGGAAGGCTAGCGCGCTCATCTCTAGCTTAACGATGCTGGGGCACGCAATGCGTCTCTTGTCTTGCATATGTGCATCAGGTACCTGAGGGGGAGATGCCAGGGGCAGGGATGAGACGCGTTCACAAGCATCTCTGTTCTAAAAAAAAGCACAGAGCACAGTGGCTCCGCATTCGCCCTTCATTCCAGAGGAGCATGCCCAGTCGCGTTGAGACTGGAGTCCTACATCATTGCCTGTACGTCGCTCCTCCCTTTGGCCTCTTTTCCCGATCTCGCGGTCGAAGCAATATATTAGATCATCTTGGATGCGTCGTCCCACGTATTATTGTTCGGCAAGACCCTTGCCCATATCCTCTTTGCTCTCCTGGTTTTGCATGCCCTGGCGATCTCACACGTCCCCCAAGGAGGTCTTTGGGAGGTCGTCATGTCACTCTCAGACGTGGCCTCTGCACGGTCGCGCCTCTCATGGCGTCCGTGCGCAATGTCTCTTGCCGTGCTGCGCAGACTCCCGCGCGACAGCAGGCAACACATTCCCAAGCGCACTGCGGCCGAATACCTCTTCCATTCTTACGTACTGTTCTCGTCTCCACCCAATCGAGAAAAGCTTCATGCAATCTCACACCTCCCTCAAGACGGTCTCTGGGAGGTTGCGGCGAGTTGGCCCGCGCAGCTTGTTTCCAGAGTCAACCGCCTGCGTAACTAGGATAATAGAACGGCAGACAATGACCCCAACGAAGGCGCGACTTGTTGATCAACCTTCGTATTTGTCAATCTCTTTTCGGCCGTGTGCCTGAGTTGTGCCATCTCAACTTGCTCCTGTCATTCTTGATCAGATTCTCTCGTTGTCTTCCCCTCCCTCAGCTCAAAAGGGCCAGAAGGCCACTTTCCGTTGCCTGCACAGGCACCTTCTGACGCACCCTCGCTGCAGAACGGATTAGGGCCTGACCACACCAGTCAGCCGCCTTTTGTCATAGAGGCCTCTAGAGGGTTGGCGCGTGCACGTCTCGGCGTTAGCTGCCGCCCACGGCTTCTGGCGATTGCCCTTTCTCGCCTCGCCCCCGCGCCCCCCCCCTTCCCCCTCCCCTTCTTGCGGCAGCCACCGCCGCTGCCAGGCGCGTGGCACCCTTCCACGTTCCCTTTCGCGCGAGGACGCCATACAAGTGTTGTAACGCCAGGCTGGATCCAAAGTCCTCCCCCGCTCCCCCCCCATCCCCCCCATCCCCCCCTCCCTCCCTCTCTGCAGAAAAGGCGAAGGGGGGCAGGAAGCTCCACCAGCACCAGGGGCGTCAGGCGGCACCGGGTGTTGGCGGCGCGCACAAATGGGTCATGGGGAAGGGGGGGAGTCTCCTAAAGAGGCTGCTTCTTAGAAGGCACCGGCCCTGCATCTGTAGGTACGGCCCGCGTCTTCTAAGAAGCAAGGATGTCTAAGGAGCCTTCCCCCTCCCCCTGCCCCCCCGACGCAGTTGGAGCGTTCGCTGCGCCATCGTTGGTCGATGATTCTCGTTGGGGCGGCCCTTCCCTGTGAGCCTCGCGGCAGGCAAACCTTAGAACTAATCGCTTGAATCATTCTCCCTTATCCTTCTACCTGCCTCCATTCCTCGTACGTCCTCCTCCCTCCCGCCTCCTCCTCCCCCTCGTCATCACACCTCTCCTCAATCATCTTCCTGCCATATACTTTATCATATTTCCCCACCCTTCTCCTCCCTCACGCTCTTCAATCTATAACACTTCTCTCCACTCCCCCTAATTGCGTAATTACTGTCCCAAGCTTGTCCCTTTAGGGCCCGCCGCTGATTCCAGGTGCTTGTCCTATTCACGACGTAGCTGGCCTTTCAAAAGTAATGGTCCCGCCGCAGCGCTGGTGACATTTTAATATCTGCGCTTTGCTCTCGCTCAGAACATCCCAACAGACATTTTGACTACATGGACTAGCGAGTTCTTCCTCTCCTCTTCTCAAGCCCTTTTCCCCTCGGGGAGGTTTTTTCTCCGCTTCCCCTCCCTGAGTTGTTGGTTTTTGTTTGGGGGTGGCGAGGTGGCAGAGGGTCCTTCAAGAAGGCCTCCAATGCTCCAAGATGGCCTCCAAGGTGGCTCCAGACATACAGCTCCAGACATACACCCAAGAGGCCCGACGAGGGCAACAGGACGGTTCCAAGTGCTCTCGGAGCCCCCATCAGGGCACCCCCTCAGAGTCCTTCAATAACCTACGGAAAAACAATGATGAGTACCTTCTCGCCTTTTCGCTTCCGGTGCGATTTCGAAGCCCCCAAGAGTGCCCCAACCTTAAAATTTGACGGCCCCAGGTGGCGGGACGGAAATTTATGACCCCCTTCCTTCGATCGATAGTCTCCAAGATGGCCTTAAGATGCCTTCCAGGTCTCCCAAGAGGGCTCCCAAGAGCCCAAGAACGTCCCACGTGAGCCTCAACAACCGGTTCGCAGGTGAAAATGTGAACAGGGTAAACCGCAGTCATGCACTCACGACTTCGACGACGAAGAAAGATGCAAGCAACACCTCGTCCAGGGAGGCTGCTGTGGCTTCTCGAGCCTCGCTCGACTTGCACCCTGACTCAAAGCCCTCTCCCCCACCCATGACCCCGAATGCTCCCACTGAGTGTCGCTAGCGAACGCAACGGCGAAGCCCAGACGGGCTGTCCAAACACAAGGAAGGTTGCGGTGAGCAGCTGGATGGCCAGAGAGGTCACCGTGAGACGGAAACAAATGTCACGGTGTTGGTGCGTGCGAGTGCATCGCAGGAGAGCGTTTCTTTATGTTCGGCGATGACGGGCGTCATGGGGGGCGGGCGGGGGGGGGGTATGACGTAACGCCCCCCCCCCCCCCGCCGTGTGACTCCGGCACCACAGCCGCGCCCGCGCGCACGACGCGACGAGCGACGAGCGACGACGACGACGACGACGACGCGAGCAGCATGTAGGTGGCGATCTGCCCCCCTGCGCCTGTGTACACCACAACGCTCGCGTGCACCACAGCGCGCGTGTACACCACAGCGCCTGCATACATCGCAACAGCCGTGTGCAACGCAGCGATTGTGTACAGTGCAAGGCTTGCGTGCACTACAGTGCCAGTGTACATGTGCACACCGGAAGCAACCATGTGCAACACAGCGCCTGTGTACACCACAATGCTTGCGTACACCGCGGCGCCTGTGCACGCCACACCGCCTGTGTACACCACAGCATGCGCGTGCAAAGCAGCGCTATTGTACACCACAGTGCCTGCGTGCATAGGACAGGTAGAAGGAGCCTGTACGTGATGATCTGCTGCGGAAGCGCCACGCCAGGAAAGTGCTGATAATCGAATGCGACTTTTTTCTCTTTTCCCTTCTCCTCCACTTCCACCTCCTCCTCCTCCTCTTCCTCCTCTTTCTCTTCCTCCTCCTCCTCCTCCTCCTTCCCCCTGTCGTGCGGGTTGGCGCTACAGCGCACGTGCGCAACTCAGCGTGCACCGCAGAATGGTCGATTGAATCGGCCCACTTGGTCCTCGGACGGTCACTTTAGCTGGAGCCTCCTGGACGCAGAAGGACTCGTAGATTCCCCTGGCGCTCCCTTGTCCAGAAGGATTCTTTTCAGGTGTTCTCGGTGGAATCCACAAACGCTCCATTTTGTCAGAATGAATCCTTCTAACATTCTACATACAACAGTGGTGCTGTGTTGCACACGGTTGCTGTGGTGCACACAAGCGCCGTGGTGTACACAGGCACTGCGATGCACGCAGGCATTGTGGTGTACACTGCTGTGTTGCACACGGCTGATGTGGTGGTGTACGCAGGCGTTGTGGTGTACACAAGAGCTGTTGTGCCCGCGCGCGTGGTGGCACAAACTGACGCTGTGTTGCACGCGGCTGCTGTGGTGTACATAGGCGGTAAGGTGTACACAGGCGCTGTGGTGCACGTATGCACTGAGGTGTACACAAGCGTTGTGGTGCAGATCGCCACCTACATGCTGGTGCCACCCGTCCTCCGTCATCCCCAGGCATTCCCAGGCGCCGCCGGCGCGAAGCGTGACGTCATCGACCCCCTTCCACCCCCCCCAGATGATTGCCGTCATCGGCCCGGAATAAAAAAAACAGGCTCCAGCCGCGTCCGCGCGCACGACGACGATGAGCGACGAGCGACGAGCCACGAGCCACGAGCGACGACGACGACGTCGACGACTGCGGAAAAAAACTCCTATGCGGATTCCTTCGCGGATCCCAATACGCACGGCAGCAATGTCCGGAGCGCACTGGGGGGGGGGGGAGGGTTACGTCATAGGGGGGGGGGAACCACGACGCCCGTCATGCCCCAAGCAATAAAGAAATGGTCGCCAGGGCTTCGTTGAAGCAGTCCTTCTCCGCCGTCTACTCGCTCTCCTCGTCAACTCTCACGGGCAACTTTTCTGAACGGTCTGGTGGGGATACGCGAAGCGTGAGTCATTACACTTTCGCTCAAACGAGGACTGCACATCTAGATCCAATTCCTGCATCGTCGCTGTGGCAACCCCCACATCCCCTGTTCTGCCTTCCCCTGGTTCACCTGCTCCTCTCGTGCCTCCCGCTGCTGTTCATACTCTTTCCTCATCTTCATCTCCCTCCTGCCCATACGCCTGTTCATCCGCCACCTCCTTCTCGTCCACCTGGCCAAACAGTGGTGTTCGTTCCTCGCCGCTACGCCGACCGATGGCAAAACAAAATTCCATGACTTGCAACCAGAGGGTGCAACACATTTCAATCCTGGGGATGCCAGATTGACCGTGTTTACTGCTAGACAGGGGACTTCTGAAGACAATGTATGGCACCGGCGGTGGCAAGGAAGGTTTTTCAGACCAGCTGAAATGCGAGGATGTGGATAATCAGCCCGCCTGGGAGGAAGTGCTTGTGCGCGTGGACGGACGGTTACACCCGATCGATACGCTTAACGCTGATGATGAGTGTGAAATATGTGCCACCATTTTCAGAGTGGTATGGAGCACTGGCGATCTGAATGAGGATAATCACCTCAAGCATGGGACACCTGGGCACGTTTCTGAAAAGCTGGCCAGAACAGCCTCGCGGGGAGAACGTGCTGGTCTTAGACCCTTGCTGAGAAACCTCATACACGCACGGGGATTGCATGGCCTTCGTGTGAGACGAATGGCGCCTCTTTCTGGAAGATGCCGAATGCCCTTCCAAATCCTCAAAAAATCCAAGCGCAGGCGACTCTGAAGAGCCGTTCGGGCCCCGGAGAGATGATGCTCTCACCGTTGGAAACACATCGGTCGCTCGCTTGGCCAACTCGGGTAAACTCAAAGTTTGCCTCCGACCGACGAGGAAGCAATCGCCTTTTTTAGGGGAGCGAACAATGACATAAACATGACAACTCGGAGGTCCACGCGGATTTCTCGGATCGGCGCTAAACCCCCCCCCTTGGCGCGCGGAGCGCGCCAGGGGCGGCGCCGGAGGCGACGCCAGGGGGCTCCAGCGCCGATCCAAGAAATCCGCGCAGACCTCAGAGTTTCTCAATGTTTATGTCATTGTTCGTTCCACGATCTGCCTGCCAAAGATGATGGCCACAGTTCGTGCGACGTCGGTCGTTGCCCACTGCTCGGCTCGTTGCCCGCCCGCTGCGCGGCCTTCCCTGCAGGGCCCCTCGCGCCCTGGTGCTTCCAGGCTCCGCCCGACAGCGCCTGATTGGACGGGGCGCCCGCGGGTGGAAATGCTCTCCAACAACTTATGGGAGCCCCCCTGTACATCCTGTTGGCTCTCGCGAATCGACGCTCTTCGACGCTAATCGGCGCCAAACCGATGCTAAGTCGACGCTGCTCGACGCTCATCGACGCTAACTCGGCACTATCGCATCGATGACCAGACGCAAATCGAGCGAATGCACTCTCAAGACAAAATGGCGAGGGTATACAAGGGCTCCCATGAGCTGCTACCAGAGACATGGCAGGCGCGTGCGACGAGCTGCACGAACCCGACCGATGGCCGATGCCCGTACGGAAATCTCAGACCCGACGCTGCAGGCCCTCCTCCGCGCTGCCCGCGCCCGCCCCCACGCCTCTGGTGTGTCTTCCGTGCCGCTCCCTGTCGTGTAGCCAAACCCTTTGTGTAGCCTAGGCCGCTGTGCATCATGGTGTAACTATCCTGCCCCGTTGTAGTTCATAGGCGAGCGCGTCCCACGGCTAGCAAAGTGACTACTCGTACATGGCCTGGCTCCGCCGAGGATGACGTACGACCCGCTACATCGAGGCAAACATACGTGTTTGTTTGGACGCTTGCGAGTAGTAACTTTGCGAGTAGTGGAACGCGCTCGGTGAGGTAAGGCGGCTCGCGCGCCCAGGGCAGCGACGCGTCGCCCGGGTATTGTGAACACTGTGCCAGTTTGGTGCCAGGGGGGCCCCACCGTGCCTGGGAGGAGTTTGCTCTCCTGGCCGCAAGAGATCAATATGTACCCAATCGACACAAATACGCGCTTTGTACCAGTATATCTTGTTTGAGCCGCAAGTCATTCGTGGAATGATCTATGAGGGAATTCGTGGAGGCAAGTGAGAGGAAGAGGAATCTGGGGAACAATCTCGGAGCGGCCGATGGCCCTAAAAAACGACGCGCGCTCTCCCTGGCCGTCGTGAAACGGAGGGCAAGCATTCCATCACACTTGGAGGCATTTCATCACCTTCGGCACCCCTCGCGCGTGAGGCCCGAATCTTGCTGCTGGCCCGCCGTAAATACGCCTGGCGGGATTCTTCCGCGATCCCCGAGACATCTGCGGCGCGCGGGGCTCGCCCGTCGCGGGGGCGCAGCAGGAATGCGCGGCACGCGCTGATGCGCGCCCGACCCCGGACCCCGCCTGAAGCGGCCCTGGAAACTTGCGCGACAGCTGGAAACAGCGGTCCATCGACGCGTGCGCTTCACCGCCGTGCCGCGCAGGAAATCGCTTTCGAACGCGGCCCCGCCCGACCCCACCGCGCCCGAAGCAGACGCCGCGGCGCCCACGGCAAACTCTGACGACAAACACGCAGCGCGTCCCTTCCGCGCATCTTTAGCGCTGCCGCTTCGGTTCGCACCACGTCGCACCAGTGAGATATGCATTGGGTAGCGCGGGCGAGAATCGGCGCGTCTGCAGCCGCGGCGACGCGCCGATCTCAAGGCGCGCGCAACTTCCCCACGCCTTTTCGGGTGCACCCTTGGACCGACTCGCGATTCAGTTCAAGGGTCGCGTGCAACTCCTCCTCCTCATCATCCGAAAACGAAGCGAATGTAAGATTTGGCAGCACATCGCTTCATGGGAAGATCCGAAATTCCACGCTCCACCCCACGCTTCGCCATCGTGACGCGACGAGAACGAGCGGGCACCCCGGCGGAAAAGGGCAATGATGACGAGGCGGGCTTTCAGTAAGGTCGAAGAGGAGGTCCCGCGCAACACCCAACAACCTTCTGGCCTGTGGTGGTTGGGGGGGGGTCCTGACCACTGTACCAGAATCATACACACCCCCTCCCCCACCCGACAAGCAACAAACCCGGAATCATGCCCCCCCTGCCATCCTCATCAAGAACAATACACGCTGCGCTTTGCACCGATATCTGGATCATGCGCGGACGCCCCGAGATCACGCAGCGACGGTTTCGACAAGGGCGGCGGGGCTGCCGGCATATTGCCTGCTGTGTGCAATCCCAATACCCCCTACCCCCTCGCAACAAAACCAATACTATGGACACGTTGCACCAAACTCGGGATCATGCGCGGACGCCTCGCGATGATTTCAGATGTGTTTTTGCAAAGGACGGCGCGGGTGCTGGCATATGGCCTGCTGTGTCCAATGCCCCCCTCCCCCAACCATCCCTTGCAACAAACAGTACACAATCTACTTTGCACAAAGACATGGGTCTCGCGCAGACGCCCCGCAATCACCTAGCATTTTTTGTGACACGGATTGCGTGATTCTGGCATATGGCCTGCAATGTGCAATGCCACCTCCCCAAACACCCCTTGCAACGAACTGTACACGTGCACTTTGCAGCAAAATCTGGATCATGCGCGGACGCCCCGCAATCACGCAGCATTGTTTTGCGAGAGGGGCGGCGGGGTGCTTGGAGATGGCCTGCGGTGTGCAATGCCCCCCGCGACCATCCTTGGCAAAACAACACTATAACGCACACTTCGCACCAAAATCTGGATCAGGCGCGGACGCCCCGCGATCACATTGCATTGCCTTTGACAACGACGGCGGGGGGGCCTGCACATTGCTTGCTGAGTGCAGGTCTGCCACCCTTGGTCAACAAGAAATGCAAGACTCACGCTGGCAAGGACGGCGGGTGGGGCGGCATACTGCCTGGTGTGGCAGGCCCGCCATCCCAGTCGAAACCGAGTGCCAAGTGCTTGCGGGTGCACACCCACACACACACACACACACACACACTCACACACACACACACTACACACAGCGCTCGCAAAACCGCAACCGTGTTGCATTGGTGTTCGAGGGGGATTGTGGAGCGGTCGACATATTGCCCACTGCAACGCGGCGCACCTCGCGGGCATCGCGCACCTGGCTGGCCCTGCAATGTTTCCCGATGGCTGTCACGGCTTGCGGCTTGGGGTAGATTGACGCCTCTCCCGACCCTCGCCTCCACAGCGGACCTCACTCCGCCCCCTGCACTGCCATGGAACACTTCGTCTGTATACAGTCTACACACCTAACCCCTGCAGAACCCAGCGAAGCCCTGCGAACATGCGCTGCCCTGCTATGCGCTGCATCGACCCTGCAATGCATTTCCTCCGCGTCGTCGCCGTCCTCCAACTCCTCCTCCTTCTCATCCTCTTCCTCTTACCTTTTCCTCCTACCCCCCCACCACCCCTACACTGTCCCCCCTGTCCCATTGCCTGGCGCTCCTCGGGGGTACCTGGGGTTGTTTAGGTTCCAGAAAATGCCAACCAGTTTAAATGCGAAACCAAGTCCAAGCGATGCATACAAGTGCCCTGCACTGCTGCAATGCAGGGCAAATGCCTGCATCGCCAGCATGGCCTTGCAAGTCCATTGCAAGGCCATGCGGGCGGGTGCGAGTCAGCATCACCAGCCCAGGCAGTGCCAACTGGTGTCAATGCGAGACCAGTAAGCGATGCAAGCGGTTGCCCTGCATGGCGAGGTCATGCGGGCGGGTGCGAGCCAACATCGCCAGCCACAACGCTGGGATCAATTTGCGCATGACAACGTTGTAGGCCAATCGGCCTGAAGGATCTTAGGGCCCTTCTGCAAACGCTCGCGTCTGGTTCCCAAACCCGGGCTAAGTCACACTCCATGTGGGCACCTTACGTGTTTGTGCAGAGCAGTGCCTGAGAAGCTACGACTCTACACGCTCGGGATTGCTTAACCAGATGCACATGTGTTTGTCAGATCGATCAATATGACTCAAGCAGTTGCATTGTCGGGCCTGGTTGTCCAGCTTCTTCCGATGACAAGTCACACGCTCGGACCTGGTTGCCCAGAGCAAACTAGAAAATGGCATGCTCAAGTGCGATTGCCAAGCCTGTGCTGGCATATGTGACACGCTCGGGCCTGATTCTCCAGCGTTAGCAATGCCACAATACTTCAGAACTTGTTTGTGCATCTGTCGTTGTTCGGATTCTTGCTGAGGACCTTGTCTTCTAATTTGTATCGGGCCAGGTCCATGTGGTTTGGTCTGCGTGCCCACTCACCTTGCAACCACACCATACATACTGTATGCATGTATATATATATATATATATTCACACGCGTCGTTGTCTCCACTGCGCTGCTTCTTGCCTGTCAATCTCATCCGACGTGCACAATGCGATAGTCGCCCCCGCTTCTTCCCACTCCCTCGGCCTTCTCCCCCTCTCCTCCCCGTTGCCCCTCTGCTCTCCTCCCGCCCACTCCCGCATCCCCCTCCCTCCCTCGCTCCCGCGTCCTCCCTCCCCTGGGTGAGCACGGCCGAGCGTCGTCAACCTGCGCCCGACCTCCCTCCTCCCCACCTTCCCACTCTGCCGTCATCCTCGCCGTCCTCGTCGTCGGCATCCTCGCCATCCTTCCTCCCCGCGCGCGCCAGTCAAGGGGCGCGCGGGGGGGGGCACCACACTTTCTGGGGCCCGGCGCAATGCTCCGATCCTATGTACGTCTTCGCGCCCCTGATCAGGAGCCTGGCGCGGCTGTACCCTGCGTCGCCCCCCCCCTAACCCCCCCCTCCATCGCCATCCTCGCTCCGCCGCTCCGCCCGACCTGTCCATGTTCTACCCCTGCTCATCCTCTCCCGCAGTCCCTAGAAGTGGGTGTCACCGCAAGACCTCACAGAGGAGCTTAGTGGTGCACCAAGCACCGATCTCCAGCAGGCAAGCAGCCCCAAGTCCTGCCATTCAAGCGCTCGAATCACCATAGCGGAATCGACCCCTGCAGAAGCCGTGCGATGGTCACCTTCCCCCTCCCTCCCGCCCTCCCTCCCACATCCCAAATATCTGGCGCTCCTATTTCGTCGATGCGTGTTGCGTGGGACCCTGGACCTCTCGACCGCTTCCCCCTGGCTGGCTGCCCATCCCGAGTCGAGGTTGACAGCCCCGAGGACCACAACAGGCCTCCTCATGCAACACAAATGCGGACAGACATGCCGCCTCGATGTCTGTCGAGGCGCCATATGCATGGGACGGTCCCAGGCCATGCATAGTGCAGAGCACGTGGAAAGGGCGGCATTGGCATCAACGTATATGTTCGGAGGCCAGCGCGGTCGGCGCTCGACCCCACTTCGACGGGCGCCCTCTGCTCGGTCGGACCGACACGGGGGTACGGGGGGCGTGAGCGTTACAGTGGGGGCCTGACCACAAGGAACCTCCCACGAGAAGCCCAACCCTGGAACCCCGGGACGTCCACTGACTCTTGGCGCGAGAGCGTCGCGCTTTCCATCGCCAAGGCACCGAAACCCCAGAAACCCAGGGCACCCTGGAGGCACGCGGGGTGCTCCCCGGGCATGGGCCTCCACTATGTTCCCCACCGTCTTGGCCCGATCTTGCACACGGACGACAGCCCGGGCCGCGGCGGGGCGCCAGAAATAGATGGGAACGGTGAGCACCTGCGCCGCTGGGCCGCGCGGGGGCCCCGCTCCTCGTCGTCGCCGCCCGCCGTCATGGTCGCCGTCATGGTCGCCGTCGTCGTCGTCGTCCTCGTCGTCGTGGCCATCGCCCAAATCCTCCATCCCTCTCCCTTTTTCCGGCCTATTCCTGAGCCTCCTCCGCCTCCTTCCCTCAGTCATCTTACGTCCTTCTTACTCTCCTTCGCACCTCTCCTTTCCTGCGTGTTCTAATTCCTCTCAATCTCCCTTGCCTTTCCCGTCCTCCTCCCTCTCTCCTGCTCCTACTCCTCCTCCTTGTCCCCTCCTCCTCTTCCTCCTCCTCCTCCTCTTCCTCCTCCTCCTCCCTCCTCCTCCTCCTCCTCCTCCTCCTCCTCCTCCTCCTCCTCCTCCTCCCCCCCTACCCTCGTATTCCCTCAGCCTCCTCATATTCCTCCGCCGCTGCCTCGCCCTCTGCATCCACATGTTGCTCATCTCCTTCCCCACCCGTCCTGCACTCCTCCGCCCCCCCTCCCACGCCGCCGCCTTTGCCCACGCGCTGGCCTCCGCCCCTGCTTCCGCTCACCGCACCCGTCCGGCAACCACCCCCGCCTGTGCCCCCTCCCCCGCCTCCCTGCCCCTCCCTCCCTGCCTCTCCCTCGCTTCCCCTGCCATTCCTCCTCCTCTTCCCCCCCCTCGTCCTCCTCCTCCGCCTCCCCTCCCCTCCTCCTCCTCCTCCTCCTCCTCCTCCTCCTCCTCCTCCTTCTGCTCCTCCCCCGCCTCCCTTCCCCTCCCTCACTGCCTCTCCCTCGCTTCCCCTGCCGCTCGCACAAACACTCCGCTGCCCCGTGCCCCGCCAATCCTCTCCCGCGACGGCGACGAAGCGCGGCGACCGACGGGCGACGACTGCCCGCGAGACACCCGGCAGCGCGAGTCTTAAGTCGGGCTTTTCGCTCTACACAAGAAATGCTCAAAAATAGTCGGATGACGATTTTTCGACCTTTTTGCAACATTTGTCTGGAATCGTTATATCTTTCGCCCAAAAACCGCCTGTATAGGGGGACAAGCCCGACTTAACGCGAGTCGGGCGATACATGGGGGGCGGAGAAACGTGCACCTCTCGGGGTCGTCTAGGGCTCTGGAGATGCACACTTCTCCCCCCCATGTATCGTCGTCCCCTCATCACGCAACGCCCGAGCGAGGGCGACCACGCTGCTGCCCCACCCGCTCCCCGCTACCCGTCGGTCGGAAGAAATAGATAGACGTACGAAGCAGGAGGGCATCGAAATAGATTGGGCCTCCGCCCGTCACCTGGAGAGGAGGGATAACGGAACACCACTCGATCCTTCAAAGTAGGAAGGCGCCGAAAGCAGATTGGGAATCCGGGAACCCAGATGCACCTGCTTCCAACGACCGACGTGGACGCCTCTCCCACGACGGCGACGAAGGGCGGCGTCCGACGGGAGACGACCGCCCGCAAGCCGCCGGGCAGCACGATCGGGAGCGGCCAAGAGGGGGGGGTCCAAGAGGAGGGGGTGCAAATCATGGCCGGCGGCACGCGCGCGGCCCAGCGGGGGGACCGGGAACGTAATGAAACAAGAAGAGGCGCCATGAGATCTGGGGAGATATCATGGCCCCCCGCCATGATATCCACACACCCCCATGTCATCACCCCCCTCTTTTCCGCCTCCGACACGAGGCACAGAGGCGAGGAGGCCCGGGCGCCGTGCAGCAGACGGCCAGCAAGAGCCTGCGCTGGAGCCGCTGCAGCAGAACCGCCGTGCGCGGCGTCGGCACGTCCTCGATCCTCGCCGCGCGCGCGCCGCGCCAGGCTCGCGCCCTGGCCGGCAGGCCTCTCCTCCTCCTCCTCCTCCTCCTCCTCCTCCTCCTCCTCCTCCTCCTCCTCCTCCCTGGAGGGCTCTCGCCGCGCTCGGGGCCAGGGGGGGGGCCTGCCACGGGCCCACGGGGACGTCGAGACAGCGGCTGTGGGAGCGAGAGCTGGTCCTGGGGAGCGTTCCCCCGGGGTCTGGAACCTGTTTCCCTCAGGACCCCTTTATGGCGACGAGCGGAGGATGATGATGATGATGATGATAATGATGATGATGATGATGATGATGAGGAGCAGGAGGAGGAGGAGGAGGAGGACAAGCAATAACAAGGACGACGACGACAACGACGACAGCGATGACGATGACAAGTGCGGGCAGTACTTCTGTCCGTATCCACTGCAGTATGAAATTTCGGGCTCTTCTCCCAAGAAACTCGAGGCGCACTGGGGCAAATTTATCCATATACACTGCGCCTCGGCCGTGTGGCGCCCCTTCCAAGAAAATCCAAGACGCACTGGATATGGATATAAATCTTGACCGCAACAGGGAACCATTTCCCTCAGAACCCCCTTGCTTCATGGCGAGCGTGCGTGCCGCGCGTGCTCGCGCCGGCAAGCCTCTCCGCGCGCGTGAGGTGGGGGGCGGTCTGGTGCTGCTTCTCCTCCTGTCGCTCCTAAGATCTTTGCGGCCTCGGACTCGGCCCCTTGGCCGTGGGGGCGGACTTCGAGGCGACCCCGTGCCAGCTCCCTCGCTGCGGTTTGCGGCTCGCACAGGCGCATCCTTCGGTGGTGCGATTGGCGCATGCAGGGAGGAGGAGGAGGAGGAGGAGGAGGAGGAGGAGGAGGAGGAGGAGGAGGAGGAGGAGCGAAGCGTACGACGACGACGACGTCCCCGCCTAGGGCGCTCCTGCGCCAACAGCACGATCTGGTCGCACCAGTCTTAGATCCCGTAGTGCCGCCCTCGCGGCCGAGGGGAGACGGTGTGGGACCTGATCGGCGGGCAGTGTGCGAAGTGAATGGTATATGTGTACATCTATATAAAGTGCTTCTAGTGTGTGGACGGTGCAGCGCGTGACTCCCCAGCGCTGTAAAGGATCGGAGGCGAGAGCGCGATTCCCCAGCACGGTCGACGTGGCCGCGGCGAGGCGAGAACAAACAGAATAGTGGCACTGTCTGTCGAGGCTCTCTAAACATCAAAAAATGCAAAAGTCCTGGCCCTCGTGCCGACAGGATACGATGAGACGTCAACCAGCCTCCAGCCAGCGTGCGAATCCATGCCCACGCCCACGAGGGCGGGACCGAAGAAAGAAGGGTGCGGGTCGGCTCAAAGTCAGCCTCATCAATCTCCTCGATACGGTCAGGCCACCACTTTTTCAGGCGCTCACGGAACAGATTGACAAGCACAGCTCTCGGAAACATGCCACAGCACGCTTGATACGCAGCTCTCTGAACTTTCTGTCGGGGACGGGCATCTCGGGCAGCCTTGGCAGCGTGAGAAGCAGCGGCAGCAAGATGATTTCCAGAGCCTCTGGCCGCCTCATCCCAAAATTCAACGAACGCTTTGCATTTCCAGTGCTTAGGGTATTTCAGATGCTCAGGGACGACGGTCAATCGGCAGTTATCTTTCGCCTCACCCTCAGACGTGCATTTTTTCAGCCAAGCAAGTGCCGCTTGGTAGTCAGGGACAGTCTGAATTGCCATCCGTGCTAGCGCCGCCGTCGACAAGGGTAAGAGAGCGGTGGCTCGCGGACCATTCCACTCCACGAGGGCAATCCAAGCAGGCGCGCTGAACGTGCCGAGAGGGACCCTGAACGCAGAGGCGAGGGCACCAAGCTCCAGCTGCAGTGCTCGACGAGGGAGAGGAAGGTATTGCATGACATAGCTTAGGACAGGTAGAGCGCGAATTTGATAAAGTCGTCCTGATACCGAAGTCGCTTGGGCCCCTTGGCCGATCGCTTTTGCCCTGGATTGGTATTTGCCACACGGCTTAGTCCAGGAGTCTTCCAAACGCGCCCCAGGTCCAACCCACATCCCAAGGTAAAAGAGCTTATCACTGATCTGGAAGGCCGACCACGACGGAAGCACGAGCTGAATATACGTACGAATGCGCTCCTCGATCTCTGGCGTGAACTCCGACGCCACTGGGGCGATGAAACACTTGGCCGCCTTCAAACACAGGTGCGCAACCCGAGCCGAAACAGACATAATACGAGCAAGTGGACGTAGGCCTTGCAACGTCCGAAACACTCCTCCGATATCATCTGCACATGCTCGACTGAGACCGTTCTTGGGGCGTTCGATGGAGACGAAGAGGTCATGAAGAGTCGGGGTAAGAGCGATAGCAAATAAAGAGCCAGAAAGGGCATCCCCTTGGATAATACCAGACCGAAGCCAGAAAGCATGTATCATATTTCCACAACATGACATGGCCCCCTCGATGGCCGCATATAAGATTCCCACACATGCCAGAAGGGCCCCAGGGCACTGCATAGCATGAAGAACAAGAAAAATATATTCTTGGGATAGGCTAGGAAAAACATGTCCATAATCAAATGCAAATGGACGAGGGCATTCTTCATCGGCTTCGGGGCGGCGCGAAAATCCACGGGCAACGACGTCCAGCTCAGCAACATTCATGGCGAAGTTGCGGCCTCGCATGAAGCCGTGCTGCGATGGTGGCACAAAGGCGTCCAGAGGTTTCCGAAGCGCCGCATTCACTGACGCCGTGATGATTTTGTAGCCGGTATTCCGAGGGCCCAGAACCCTGACAGAGTTCACATCCCGATCACATTCGCCTGCCTGTGTATCACCATCGCACTCTCCTTTCGGCAAGAATGCCTGCAGCGTGAGGCTCTCGCTCGCATACGGGGCCACGCCCGTAAACATGTCCAGCATTACATCGTGGAGGATCCCCACTCCGAAGTCGCGTTCAGCCCACGCTGCATAGCAGAGACGGTCACAGCCAGGTGCAGAGTCAGAGGCACGAGCGACGATCTGTTTCATGAGCTTGAACGAGGGGGGAGAGACCACAGAGAAGTCGACGGGCTTGACGAAACGGTCGACATATCGACTGGCAGCAGCACGATCCCATGGCTTGCGAGCAAAGACTTGTCCCCAATGACGCCCAGGAGCACGACAGCGAGCCTCAGGACCGCCCACAGGCGCCCCATCCACAACAATGTCACGAAGAACCATACGTCGAGCGAAAGGCACCCAGATACGAGCACGACGATCGAGAGCTCTCATACGTTTCCGAAGCTGATTCTGTCCCACGGCATTCCCACCTCCTTCATCTCCCCATACCCGCTACTTGTGCAAGCTGTGACCGTAGAGCTGCCCTGTCGATTTCCGCGGCATTGAGCTGCTGCAAGTTGCACCACTGCATGAAGGATGCTGCGTGCACTAGCTCGACCCGCGTGCCGCTTACTTCTAAAAAGTCGGCCGCTGCAGAGTGAGATCCCAAGAGCCGAACAGCAGCCTGGACATCTTGTCTCCAAACAGCGCGCGCAACAGCTCTGGCGACCAAAAAGCAACGTGCGTGGGTCATGGGGATGGCGAAAGAGAAGCCGATCACGCGCCTCACGACTGGCTTCAGTCAGAAGGTACTTGTAGCGTTCCAGCCTTGGGGCCGAGCTCATCGCAGCCAGATGAGGTCGCTCGATTTCCAGATATTTCTCAAGGATCTCTCTGAACTCACGCGCGGCACAGATGTGTTTGGGGATAGGGCGGTCTCCAGGAGCAGGAGGACAACGCTGGCGAAACAAGACGACATGTGCAGCATGATCACTCACTTTCAGCCTGGACAACGTCTCTGGGTCACCTTCTACCTTCGCCGTCACAGTCATCGGAGTCAAGACCCAGCCTGGCCACGAGCACCAGAACCGATCTATCGCCGCCACCGCGTCTGCCTTCGCATCGTAATGCGCGGCAGCAGAGCATGTAATCTCAACGAGGGAATCGAGAGTGGGAGACCACACTGGGGCTCTCGCGTGGAGAGGGCGAGGAATCCTCTGGGCCTCAGATGGCTGCGAGAAGCTCAGCTTTTCCTCAGAGGCAAAGTTGAAATCGCCATGCACGACAACGAGACAAGATTCTGGGGAGGCCTCCGACAAACATCTATCCTGGGTTATCGCACCGCACACGTCCCGAATTTGATTTTGTGTTAAATCGTGATTATGCACATTCCAACGGATGAGCGTGGTTTCCCCATCGGAAAAGCAAGCTCTCAAAACTCTGCCAGGAACATAGACAGAGGGAGTGGCAGTGACACCAGGAGGAGGAGAGGTCAGGCCATTTTGGAGGACTCCAGGGACTACCGTGGCTACCCCACCACGGACACGCCCCTCGGGATCTTCCCCGCAGAAGCTCGAAAAGATCAGAGCGCCTGGGGGGATCTTCTTGAGGATGGATTCTAGCTGGGTGAGATCTTGACGGGCCTCCTGGAAAGCAGAAACTGATGAGCCTAAACACAGACGCTTCATGTATCCCAGCTTCACCGCAGCATGCTCACCTTCATACTGCAACAAAGCCCTGCAATTCCAAGAATTAAATCTCACACCCCCTCGCGCTTCCGCATCCTGAAGAGACGGCAGCGGGGAGACAGCAAAAAGACGAGTGAATTGGCTAAAGACAACACTGCGGTTCCTGGTCAGGCTCAATCGCGCTGGCGATCGCACCTGCGAGCTCAGCCTTCGAGAGGTTGAGCTTGTTGAGCGTCGCTTGGTTCCACTTGACCTGCGTCGGCGTGCGGCCCTCCGAGACATCCAGCTTGAGCAGCGGGTCCCAGCCGATGGAGAGCCACCCCCGCTCACGGTCCAGGAAGACACGGTGGGAGTTGCCGAGGTGGTTCGCGAGCAGCGTGCGAACCTTGCGGCCTGTGACCTCCAGCTTGATGGTGCGCGGGTTCTTGCCGCCACTGGTGTGCAGCTTCGTGACACCTTCGCCACTGCGTGCAAGTGCTTCGAATTGACGCCAGCCGTTGTCAGTGCGCAGCATGGACAGCGCCTTCGCCACACGACGAGCAGCCAGCCCTTCTCCACCACGGACACGGATTGTGAAGAGACGAGATAGAGGATCACGCGACTCAAGAGACCACCATTCATCTTGATACCCAGCATCCGATAGCCATGGCGCCAGCGCTTCAGCCACAGCCCCTTTGGCCACCAACTTGCCCGCGTTGATCTTGATAATCGAGTAGTCCACCTCGCGTTCGAAACTGGACGAGAAGACATGAGGTTTCTGGGGTTTGGTCTCCGCCATCGCGAGCGCCTCCTGAAGTTTCTTGACAGTCGATTGGATCTCCTCCAGCGTCGACGTGTGGTCACTGATGGTCGCATTGACGGAATCGAGGCGCTCAGACAGGTCATCATACTTGAGATGGAACTCGCGGCGGATCTCATCCAACTTGGGGGTGAGAGTGGATACAATCTGAGAAACCAATTTCTTGTCGATGCCCTTGAGGTCCTCCTGGCAAGCCGCGAAGCACTTGTCGAAGTTGACCTTGAACGAGTCTCCGGTCGACGCAGCTTCCTTGGCCACGGACTCCTTGATGGAGGCAGCCACGACTTCGTCAACCTGATGCTTGATCGAGCCAAGCTGCTGAGCGATGATGTCCGTGCAGAGCGCGCGGAGGTGCTCCTCACTGAAGCAGTCACCGTCGTCGGAGTCGTCGTTATCCATGGGGACGGGCGCAGGGGATGCGGGTACACTGCCAGTCCCAGCAGATGCAGCAGCACCACGAGCAGCACGAGGAGTACGCCTGCCTTCCTTGCCAGTCTTGATGACGCCAGCAGCCTTCTTAGCGGCTCCATGCGCAGTCGACATCCACGACACCAAATGAGTATGAGGGAAGTCGGTAGCAGGGCTCAGTGAGGGTGCCCAACTCCCCCCGTGAAGGCAGAAAACGAATGCCAGGCTGAACAGCCTTGCCAGCCGCGGTGACAGCGGTGTCCCTGCAGGCACGGAGGCGCGGTGCCCCCAAAGTGCAGGCATCTTGAGCCAAAATGGTTACGGAGGAGGAGGAGGAGGAGGAGGAGGAGGAGGAGGAGGAGGAGGAGGGGGATGATGAGGAGGAGGAGGAGGTGGAGGAGGAGGAGGAGGAGCAGCAGGAGGAGGAGGAGGGGGAGGAGGAGGAGCAGCAGGAGGAGGAGGGGGATGAGAAGGAGGAGGTGGAGAAGGAGGAGGGGGAGAGGAGGAGGAGGAGGGGGAGGAGGAGGAGGCCCAACGACGTCAGCTACCACGTCGAGGTCAGTGCCAGTGGGGGGGGGGGCGAGCAGCGGCGGAGTAACGACGGTGCTCACCCACCCGCCCTGTGATGCTGGAGACGACGGGGCGCGAGCGTCGCGGGCACGCGGGCGCAGAGAGAGCGCGCCTCGGCGTGCGGGCCTGCGGCGCCACCCCGAACAAGACGAAGCGAAACTTCCGCCTCCTCCGCCTCTCCCGCGCCTCCGTCCTCCCGGATCGAGGGGGGCATCTACGGGGGGGGGGGAGCTGGCTCTTGGGTGGGGGGAACAGCGACCTGGAATCGGCGATGCATCTCGGATGGATCGGCGACAGGCCCTCGACTGCGAGTCCTCTCGGTTCCTGGGCAGGGGGTGGGACATCGGGCCTCTTTTCGACGATCACCAACCGTTTCGGGGTCACTGCATCCCCCCCTGAGCTATATATCTCCCCTGACGTTGCCCCTGACAGACTGATGCTGGCGAGGGGGGGGGGGGGGCAGTCGACAGGGGGCGAGCCAGGGGCACACAAGCTTCCACCCCGCGTCTGAAAACATGACGGGAGGGCGCACCTTTGCTCCCCCCCGTTTCTTTCCCCAGGCGCTTGCGCTTGCCGTCTTCACGGCCCTCCCTCTCCCCCACCCTCTTTCCTCGTGGCTGTTCTTCGGAAGAGAACAACGTCATGGTTCGATTGGCTCACGATGCGTTCTGGGCGTACTGGAGTTTCTAGCGGCTCTCCGCAGTTCGTACTTGGCCATTCGTCTGTGGCTGCGCGAGACAAGAAGAAACCCACCCTGGAAATCTCGCCGGCGATGCTGCGCGATCCTCCGACCCCACCTGCGGAGCTGCTGCTTGGCGCGTCCCGGCGGCGGCCCCTGCGGCAGGCCATGCCCTGCGAGCTGATGGCGCGTCGCTCTGCCTCGCGGGGCGGGACGCTGGAAGCAGCCCGGAGCGCTGATGCTTTTGGGGGCCGGGACGTGCTGATGAGCGTGTCGCGCCGAAGTGTGGTGGACGCGAACCGGCGGCGCGACACTCGGAGCAAACGATGCTGGCCGTGGGCCCCATCTTTTGTCAATGCAGGCAAGCTCGAGAGTTCGAACGACTTCAGAAATCGGGCTCGATGTCAGAGCCTTCGCATATCATTCTGCTCTGCCTCAACATGCTCTGCATCAACTCGATCTTCGGCCTATCCAAGGCAGTGATCCGTATCTGTTCCTCCATAAACTTGCTCTCATGCTTGAGCCGGCAAACGCCACAACGCCCAGAGGGGAAGACGAACAATCCGCCGCACTCCGTTCGCATAGAGACCGCCCATTTAGACAGCACGTGCTCATTGGAGAATGGAAGCAAACACACTTCTACAGTGTCTTTATCCTGACGCTCTCCAAACTTGACTCCACGAGTGCTGAGAACGCGTGCAACAAATAGCCGGCGGTTCGAAAGAGAGTAGTAGCGATGGTTTGCAGGGTGCCTGACGACGTGAAGAGGTGGACAATCTTCGAAGCGTCCCTTGCCAGCCGCAAAATCCTCTATTGCTTTGTCAACAGATTTGCCATCTGTGAAGCAGAACGATACTTTCTCGTGGGTGAACAGGATGTCGTGCGGATTCAATCGAAGTTTCGTGGACTCCACTGTGAGACGGTGGCCATCAACAGCTGACTGAAAGCTCCCGACGCTGGCTTGATTCTTGCGGCGTTCCACTGCCCACACAGGATGCCCAACTCGAATCGCTGCATCAGCTGATTCTCTAGAGCGAAACTCGACATGTCCAAATCCACGGCTTGGTGCCCTCGCGTCCTTGTTTTTCCGCGCAACATTCAGAATCACAATCTCTCCAAACTGCTTGAAGTGTTTGTTGAGATCGCTGTTTGTTGTTTCTACACCTGGTTTTATACAAAGCTGGCCTACAAATAAGCTTCTGCCATACCTCTCGCAAATCGCTTCTTCCGAATTTGGATCCAAACGCTCAGGCGGATGGCCGAAGCTGCAGTCACGCCTCGTGCATTGGGCGCCAGCCCTGCACGGTATCACCGCGCTTGTCTTCACGCGCCCTAGCGGGTGACCGAAATGACAATCCTGTCTTGCACAATCTACACCATACCTGCATGTCACTGTGACCCCCGACACACGGCCTGCTGGATGACTGAACCGGCAATCCACTCGCTCACAAAGTGTGCCATCTCTGCATGATGTTGGAAACTCTGGCGCCACATGTCCCGGTGGATGACTAAAGTGGCAACCGGGTCGTGCACATACTATACCATCTCTGCAAGGCTTTGCTGCAGTCTTGTCTCTTGCAGTCCATCCCGTCTCTGCAAGGTGGTTGTCAGGGGCCGCCACCTGATGGCCTGAAAGGTCGGATGGCCGCCAAGGTGGGGTCGGATGGAAGAAGAAACAACCAGGCCGTGTGCATTGCAAACCAAACCGGCACAGTTGCATGTGACACGACTAGGCGTTGCCCGGGGATCTTGAGTCGCATGGTTGAGCCCGAATGTCTACGGACTCAGGTGCCCACAACCGTTCGTGCCGTCTTGGAACCCCTGGGGCCCCCCCGTGGGCCTCTTGACGTGTGCTCTAAATAAAAGTCAACCGAAGCTTCCCTGGAAAAGCTGGGACAATCTTGGGCCAGGGCCGCCCTTCCCGTCCCGCGACGCCGGGGCAGACGCTGGCTGCTTGCGGGCCCACGCATGCAAGTTGCATCCTTCCCCTCCTCCTCCTCCTCCTCCTCCTCCTCCTCCTCCTCCTCCTCCTCCTCCTCCTCCTCCTCCTCCTCCTCCTCTTCCTCTTCCTCGTACACCCCCCGCCGCCTCTTCCCTACCTCCCCTCTCCTCCTCATCCGCCCTCCCCCCTCCTCCTCGTCGCTTGATCACTCTCCCACTCTCTCCGCCTGCCTCCCGCCTGCTCCTCCACACTCCTCGCCCATTGACGAGCGCTCTGGCGAGGCAAACGCCTGCGTACTCTCAGGTGCTCTGATCTTGGAGCCAGGATTGGGCTGGGCAGTCGGGGCACAGCCGGGGTTCTTCAGCTTCCCTCCCGCCCTACCCTCCCTCTT
Source organism: Prorocentrum cordatum (assembly GCA_963575745.1). Classification (NCBI taxonomy): domain Eukaryota; class Dinophyceae; order Prorocentrales; family Prorocentraceae; genus Prorocentrum; species Prorocentrum cordatum. The sequence continues at coordinate 230,328 of CAUYUJ010013158.1, read as the reverse complement.
ATCTCTACCTCTTGAAGAGCCCACCAGCGAAGCCAATGCAAGAGGACTCTGATCCATCCTGGGCCCAAGATTGGGCTGGTCAGGACGTGTTTTCCCCGACTCCCCCTTCCACTCCACTCCTCTCTCTTCGCCCATTTGAAGAGCGCATTGGTGAGGCGAAGAAAGCGTACTCCGATACTGGACCATCTGTTGGGCTGCGCAGGACTGGTGTCGGAGCTTAGGTGGCGTTCCCCGACTCCCCCCCTCCCGCCCCATCCCTGTCTCCTCGCCCAAGTCCCTCTACCGCGTCTCGTCCCATCCGTCCCGTCTTTCACCCTGGGAACCATTGGGCAAAACATCAGATCCTCCAGGCCCCACCTTCCTGTGCACGATAATTGCCCCATAAGTCCGTAAGAGGGCAACCCCTTCTTGTCGCAGCAATGTCAAAAGTTGAGTGGTGGCTGGAGGCCGCCAAATGCATATGCACGCAATCAGCACGCCGGCACCGAGAGGCCCACCACGGGGTCAGGCACCCTTTAGCCTTTAGCCTAGAGAAGCAACGATCGGGAACACCTCCCTGGGATTCGGCTCGCACTCGCCAATTGCGGGTTCCATCGGCCCGCCATCTGCCCTCCTCATCCCCTCCGCGCTCCTCTCTGGGGCCGAAGGACGGGAGAACCTCGAACCCGCCAAGGGCGGACGTGCCGCATCGCGGCCCTAGGGCCGCGGCGACCACGATCACGACGGCCACGACCACGACGACAACGGCGGCGACGGCGGCGACGACGACAGGCACGAGGGCGACGACGTCTGTGACAACGACGACGGCGAGGACGGCGAGCACGCGACGAGGCCCCGTGGATACCTCAGAGAATCCCAGGGGGGGAGGGGGTCGCAGGAAGTTCCAGGGGGGAGTCCCAGGGAGGAGGAGGAGGAGGAGGAGGAGGAGGAGGAGGAGGAGTGACGACGACGACGGCAACGGAGACGACGGCAACGTCGACGACGACAACGACGGCGACGGCGACGGCGGTCCTTCCCGGCAGCGCGGCGCGCAGCATGTTAAGCACGAGGCGTTCGACGAGGCCCTGCGGAGGCTCGGCGGCGCCGCCTGCCGCCGCTGTCGAAGGCGCCGCCGTTGTCGAATTCCTTCTTCTCCCGCTGTCGTCCCTCTGCTCCTCCTCGGAACCCCTCCTCCTCCTCCTCCTCCTCCTCCTCCTCCTCCTGCTCGCTCCTCCTCCCTCATCCTCCGCCTCCTCCCTCCTCCTGCTCCGCTCCCCGCGCTCCATCCTCCGCCTCCTCCGCCCCCCCCCCTCTCTCGCCCTCCCGCATGAATCCGACGCCTGGTCCTTCGTCCCCTCCTTGCCGTCGTTCTCCTCCTGCTCGACTGGTCCTTCCAATTCTCCTCCTCCTCCTCCTCCTCCTCCGCCTCCGCCTCCGCCTCCTCCTCCTCCTCCTCCTCCTCCTCCTCCTCCTCCTCCTCCTCCTCCTCCTCCTCCTATTCCTCAACCCAACCCTTCCTCCTCTTCTCGCGTCCTCCTCCTCCTCCTTCCTTCTCCTTCTCCTCCTCCTCCTCCTCCTCCTTCTCCTCCTCCTATTCCTCAACCAACCTCTTCCTCCTCTTCTCGCGTCCTCCTCCTCCTCCTCCTTCCTCTCCTTCTCCTCTCCTCCTCTCCTCCTCCTCCTCCTCCTATTCTCAACCCAGCCTCTTCCTCCTCTTCTCGCCTCCTCCTCCTCCTTCTTTCTCCTTCTCCTCCTCCTCCTCCTCCTCCTCCTCCTTCTCCTCTTCCTATTCCTCAACCCAACCTCTTCCTCCTCTTCTCGCGTCCTCCTCCTCCTCCCTCCTCCTCCTCCTCCTCCTCCTCCTCCTGCTCCTTCTCCTCCTCCTCCTCCTCCTCCTCCTCCTCTACCTTCACCTTCTCCTCTTCCTCCCCCTCCTCCTCCTCCTTCTCGCCCCCCCAGGGTGGGTCCCTGCGCCCCTGGCAGACCACGCGCGGTGGAGCAGCGGCCCTGGCGAACGCTCGAGCAACACACATCTTCGGCTGGCACCTTCTTTTCGGACGGTGCCTGCCCCCAGCTTCTCGCTTAAGTCGGGCGTGTCCCTCTACAGGAGGAATATTCAAAAATAGTCCAAAAATAGTCAGGGGACGATGTTTTGCTTATTTGTTGGATATTTTTGGACCATTGTGGAATATTTTTGGGTATATTTTATGTTTCGCCGACCAGTCCCCCTGTAGGGGGACACGCCCGACGTAACTTCTCGCGCCACTCTGGAGCCGTTGGAACCCCTCTGGGCCTCGCGAGGGGAGCTGGAGGTCGGCTCCTTGGTGGAGGTCCCGGGGCCACCTTGGTCCAGCGCCCCCCTGCTGGCATCACCAGATCGTTGTTTACCTGTCTGGAAAGCCTCTGCACGCGCCGCTGACTGCTGCGTAAAGTGTCTCCACGCAGCCACCCCTCGAAGGAGAGGGCGCCTCCGGGGCTTCGGAGGCACCCTCGGCAGCGGCCGAACGCCAGCCTCCCGAGAGCCTCGCTCCTCTGACTCCCCCTCCTCCTCCTGCTCGCCTTCCTTGTGCCGGGACAACTGCGGAGGCAAGTATTTGTCAAGTGCTTGATTAAGTATTTGTCAAGTGGTTGATTCGTTTCCGAAGGGGGTTGAAACCTCGACCCTCGGAATTCGATCCTCGAAGCTCGATTCTCGGAGTTCGATCCTCCCGGGATCCTGCTCCTCCGCCGTGCCGGCGAAGACGACGAGAACGACGATCAACATCGCCAGCATGCATGATCAACTCCAAAAAAGCGTGCGATATCAACATATGTTTTTGTTCCCGCCCCCCCCAAAACACCGCGCTCTGACACACGCAGTCGTCACCAACCTCGTGGACGGCCCCCACACCGTTCGGGCCCCTCCCGAGCCTGGAGAGCTGCGGGCGCGCCCTGATTCGAGGCAGGAGCCTGCGTGTGTCGAGCGCCTCGGGGATACCCGCGTCTCGGGGGGGGGCCAAAAGGGTAGGATAGCAAATGGCAGGGTAGAGAATCAGCTCACCTACATCCCTTGTCGAAATTGACCGCAAGTTTTAGCTGCGACCTGGCGGCGCCCCCCGACCCCCAATTTCAATGTTCACGCCGACGCCGGCGACTTCGAGATTTTCTTCGGACCCCGCCGGCCGCGATGCGCCTGTCGATGAGCATTGAAATTTGGGGGCGACGGGGGCGGAAAAAACTTGCGTTCAATTTCGACGAGGGTTGTAGCTGGTTTTCCTGGCGCCCCCTGGCGCCGGGAGGCGCCCATGTACCGTGGGATGGGCCCGGCCGCGGAGCGGAAACCAGCTGCATGCAGCAGATGTCGTAGCCCCCCCCTTTCCTAGGGGGCAAACAAACCTACCTCACTTTTGACCACCCTCGCTTCCAAGAGATACCAAGCGATGCCAAACTACGGCCTGTACTGGTCAGGCCGCTTGACGAGGAGGCGCGTGGTATGACTTGGTTTTGCCTGGAAGCGAAAGCGGGGTAGGTAATTCACGCTCTGATTTCCCTGCCCCACTCTCTCGCGTGGCCCAGATGTCCCAAAGCTCCAGCAGGCAGCGGGCACGACGCGCGGATGTCTGGCGGCCATCGGCCCATCCCGCCACCCTGCCTGGGTCCTGGACGGGAGGCCTCGTGGATGCCTCCTGCGGCCTCCCGGGGCCTCTTCCGGGCCTCTTGGGCCCCGGGGCTATCCATATCCACCGCCCCGCGGGGCCCTAGGCAGCTGGGACATCGGTCCCCGAGGCGGCGGGTGTACGGGAGCGTCCAACAGAGGGCTTCCAAGAGGGGGGGGCGCCATTCATGGCCGGCGGCACGTGCGCGGCCCAGGGAGGGGGGGAATGGGGACGCGATGAAGAGGCGCGGTGATATCTGGGGAGAAGCCATGGTCCCCGCTATGATGTCCACCGCCAACCCCTTCTTGGCCGCCCCAGACCTCCAGCACTGCTCGAGCAGAAGATCGACTACAAAATTGAGTTGCCCCACGACTGACAACTGTTCGTATGAAAATGCCTTGATTCGCAGGTCTACCAAGATTCGATCTCATTTTAGCAGAGTCGAGGAACAAATTAATAGTGAGACAACAATTCTGCAGTCGATCTCCTACAGTCGGAGCTAGGCCAGAGGAGCACCCCTCAAGAACACGAGACCCTCTGCCGGCCCAAACCGAAGGACATTCAAGGGTGTCCTGCCCCAGGATGCACAAGAGCGACCAACAAACATGAAGAACACTAGGGTACCAGAGCACCCTCCCCGAAGCGACCTCGATCAATACTATACACCTCGGTCCGACCGTGCTCGAGCTGTGAAAATGTGACCGCGGCGGCCCGCCTCCTCGGGCGCCCGCGGCCCAGGAGCCCCGCCTCCCCAGGATGCTAAAAGAGCATCCCACAAGCACGAAGAGCACGAGGGTACCCCGCCCCCTCCGAAGCGACCTCGATCATGTGCATGTATGAATGTATGTGTGTATAAACATATATAAATATTTTTGTATAATTGTATACGTGTAGGTCGAACTATATATAAGTATATCTAGAGAGAGAGAGAGAGAGAGAGAGAGAGAACGAGCGAGAGAGAGAGAGAGAAACAGAAGAAGACAGAGAGAGAGAGAGAGACAGAGACATAACAATAAACACAGCAAAAGCATGAACTGTTCGCGATCCGCGCGGATCCAAGAGCGGATCCAACAGATCCGCGCCGAGCGCGAAGAGTTTACATACAAATCTATATACATGTAGATCGTGTTCCTTCTTCGAGAAGAGCACGAGGGTACCCCGCCCCCCTCCCCCCGAAGCGGCCTCGATCACATATATATGTATATACAGTACCATATGTATACATACATACATGCATACATAATAAAAGTAATATGACTATAGCACAGTGCGTTATACATACATACATACTTACATACATACATACATACAAACATACATACATACAAACACACAACCAATGCCTCCATACATACATACAAGCATGCATACATACATGCATACGTACATAAAAACTCATACGTGCATGTATGCATGCACATGTACATACAAACATACATATATGCATGCATGCATGCTATATGTATACATGCAATACTAGATCCATCGCGCGCGCTTCGCGCGCGCTCAAGTTCTAGCTAGGCTTGATAGGCTAACTAATGTAATATCATGTTGGTCGCTTCTTGCGTCCAGGGACTCCCTTGGAGGCCCTGCTCAAGCCTCAGAATCATATAGAAGGGGAAGTGCGGAAACGCAGAAATCATTAATTTCCTTTAGATATTCAACGAGTTGGGGCCCTCAATGGCTTCTTAGGTTCTTTTTTGGGAGGTGAGGGGGGTCTGAATTGTGGTCTGTTGTGCAAGAGTGGACCGGGGGCCAAACTTGGAGAACAAAAAGGAATTGTGGGATTTTCATGCTTTTCCAGTTCCTCGGCGCTGTTCGGCGCTGTCTTTTGTTTGTGCCTCGCGGGTTTTGTTAGCTGGGCCCCTCAGGGGTGTGGGATCTTCCGGACCCCCTGGAGCTTCTGGAGGCCTCCAGGAGGCCTGGAGGGCCGCCGGAAGGGTGTCTCGGGCTGCGCGGGAGCGTGTTGGGCCGTTCTTTACGTTCTGGGGGCTCCTTGAGGTCGTCATGGGCTGTCCTTCGGCGTCTTGGGGTCTTCCCCCCGGGAAGCCAGGAGGCGCGATACCGGCCAGATGTCAGGGGATGTGTGGGACCCTCGAGTAGGAGTCCAACTTTGAAAAAAAAGGGAATTCTGGGAATTTCGATTTTTTACAAAACCTCATCGATCTTCGAGGGTTGGAAGCGGGAAAACGTGAGAAGGCGAAAAACGTTAGAAAAACCATGGGAAATCAACAAGTTTACCCTCTTTGGGCTCTCTCGGGACGGCTCTCGCAGCTCTCTTGGGCTGTTCTTGGAGCCTCGTCGGGGTCTCGTTGGGGCCTCTCAGGGATCGGGGGTGTGTTGGGGGCCTCTGGGGGGTCCTGGAGGCCTCTCGGAGGTCTCTGGAAGCCTCCTGCTCCCGCTCTTGGGCCCATCTTGGGCCTGTTCTGGGCTGGTCTGGGGATGTCCTGGGCGCCTCTTCGGCAATCTTGGAGCCTTGTTGGCCCGTCTTGGGGCCGTCCTGAGGATCTCTTGGGTGGTCTAGGGAGCCTCTTCGGCGCTCTTGGACCATTGGAAGCTCGAAAACGCGAGAAGCCAAAAACATGGAAAAAAAAACGAACAACTACGATTTGGGCCTCTTCGGGCCGTCCCGTGACACCAATCAGACCTCTCTTGGGCTCTCTTGGAGGACACCTGTGAGCCAAGAGAGCCGTCGGAAGGCTGATTTGGGCTGCTCGGGAGCGTCGAATTCTGAGGGCTTCTGGGAGGCATCTTGGGCCCTCCTGGGACGCTGTGGGAGCTCCCCGGAAAGGCCCAGGGAGCGGTACCGGGAGCGTCCCCGAGATGTGGCGGGGAGGGACCCGTGGCCAGGGGGGGCGGTATATATATATATATATATATATATATATATATATATATGTATATATATGCATTATACAGAACCGCGCGCGCGCTTCGCGCGCGCTTGGGTTCTAGCGCATGCCATGGCATTGTGAGCTGCGCGTGCTTTTCGGACAGGCTCATTCCATGCCTTGCCCTACCTCGTCCTCCAATATTCCTTATACGTCCTTCCTTATTAACCCTCCAGACTCTCTCGGTTGTCCTCGCTTTTCGTTTCTCGTCTTGCTTGGGATTATGCGGGGGCTTCGAGCTGTTCAGGGGTCTCTCAGGGATCGTTGGGGCTTCTTGGAGCCTCGTCGGGGTCTCGTTGGGGCCTCTCAGGGATCGGGGGTGTGTTGGGGGCCTCTGGGGGGTCCTTGAGGCCTCTCGGAGGTCTCTGGAAGCCTCCTGCTCCCGCTCTTGGGCCTGTTCTGGGGTGGTCTGGGGCTATGCTGGGCGCCTCTTCGGCAGTCTTGAAGCCTTCTTGGCCCGTCTCGGGGCCGTCCTGAGGGTCTTTTGGGTGGTCTTGTGGCGGTCTTGGGAGGCTCTTCGGCGCTCTTGGACACTGGAAGCTCGAAAACGCGAGAAGCCCAAAACATTGAACAAAAACCATGAGCATATACGATTTGTGCCTCTTCGGGCCGTCCCGTGACACCTATCAGACCTCTCTTGGGCTCTCTTGGAGGACACCTGGGGGCCTCGAGAGCCGTCGGAAGGCTGACTTGGGCTGCTTGGGAGCGTGTTGGGCCATCCTTTCGCATTCTGGGGGCCTTCCTGGAGCGCTGTGGAGGCTCCCCGGAAAAGGATGGGGGAGCGGTACCGGGAGCGTCCCCAAAATATGGCGGGGAGGTGTGGGACTGGGGGGGGCGGTATTTATTCACATATATATATATATATATATATATATATATATATATGTATACGCATACATATATGCATACATACATATATATACACACGTATATATATATATATAGATAGACAGATACATGTATATATATATACATATATATACATATATCCGTATATACATATATACATATATACATATACACATACACATACATATACATACACATATACCTATCCATACACATACACATACACACATACATACGGACATACAGACATACATACATACATTCATATACATATACATATACATATATATGTATAAGAACCACGCGCGTTTCGCGTGCGCTGAGGTTCTTGCGTGTCACAGACACAGAAAAAGCTGTGCGGAAAAATGTTTGGAGTTTCTCAGGCAAGTGCGGAGTCCAGTGGCAACACTTGCTTGAGGCACCGCCGGGGACGGACCTTGTGTAGAGTGTGGGGAGTCGGACCAGCTCTCTGGTCGACCCTCTTGGGCGCGCTCTGGGGCCCTCTTGGGCCGTTTTGAGGGACCCATTGCGGGGCTGTTTCGGGGCCTCTTTGAATGTTTTTGCGGTTCTCTTGGGGGCCAGTTGGGGCTTCTTGGGCCCCTTCTTGGAGCCTCTTGGGGTCTCCTGGGGTTCTCTTGGGCCAAAACGCTCGAATCTTCGGTTCCTCGTCCCCGTCTTGGGCGCCGACTCGGGGCGTTCTTGGGCGGGCCATCTTGGCCCCCTCGTGGGTCGTCTTGGGGCCCTCTTGGGAGCATCCTCGACTGGCTTGGGTGCCTCTTGGCCGTCTTGGACGCAGTGGAAGCCCAAAAGGCGAACACGCCAAAAATATAAGTTCTGCCATAGGAAATCGACGCTGTTTGCTTATTTGGGCTCTATTGGGGTGCCTGTTGGGGCGTCTTCGAGGCCTCATTTGATGTGTGTTTCGGGGCTCATGCGGGCCTCTTGGGGCTTCTGGGCCCCTTCTTGGAGCCTCTTGGAGTCTCCTGGGGTTCTCTTGGACCAAACGGCGCGAATTTCCGGTTCCTCGTCCCCGTCTTGGGCGCCGCTTTGGGGTGTTCTTGGGCGGTTTGGGCGCCTCGTTTCTTGGCCCCCTCTTGGCCCCCTCGTGGGACTAGGGGCCTTCTTGGGGGCATCCTCGACCGGCTTGGGTGCCTCTGGGGCCGTCTTGGACGCAGCTGAAGCCCAAAAAGCGAACACGCACAAAATATAAATTTTCCCATCGGAACTCGACGATGTTTGCTTATTGGGGCTCTCTCGGGGTGCCTCTTGGGCCGTCTTCGGGGCCTTCGGGGGCCTTCTTGGCGTCATGGGGGTCGTCTTGAAAGGCGTCTGGAGCCATCGCTGCGGCCTCCCGGGGCCTCCCTGCAACCTCTTGGGGCCCTGTTGGCCCCAGGTCACAAGGAAAATTACGCCCTGGCCCCGTATTTGTGGTCGTGGCGCCGGCCCCCGGCCCCCGGGCCCTCGGAAACGAGCCCACGACGCGAAATCAATATCGAAGATGGGGCCGAGTGCTCCCGGAGACCTCCGGGGTCGAGTGCCCCTTCCTTTCCCTCCTCTTATCCCTCCTCCTTCTATCCCTCCTCTCCTTCTGCATGTCCTCCACGTCTCCCGCATATTCCGGCTCGCACCTCGAACGGGTCGTGCCGAATAGGGACTTCAACCGACGGCCAACGGCAATGTTCGCATCCGATCCACCCGAGTCGGCACACCCCTGACACGGGTCTTGGCCCACAAGAAGATCCACCTGCGGCCCCGGAGAAAAGGTTCGCATGGCGCCTCGTGGGATCTCTTGGGGCCGAAAGCTCGGAATTCGACCGTGGTTTTCTTGTTCTGGGACTCCTCTCGGGCGCGTCTTGGGGCTCTCTTGGGCCGTCTTGGGGGCCCATTGGGCCGTCCTGGGCTTCTCGCGGGCCGTCTTGGAGCTCTTTTGGGGCCTCCTAGGCCGTCTTGGGAACTCCTTGGGCCGTCTTGGACGCGATGACAGCCCAACAGGCGAACATACGAAAAACTGGGGCGCGTCCTGGGCCGTATTGGGGCGGTCTTGGGAGCTTCTGAGGTCGTCAAGCACGGACCGACAGCGAAAACAAGCAATATCTTAAACATATACATTTTACAAAGGGAATGGAACTATTTTGGCCCCTTGGGGCTCTCTTTGGGGCCCTATTGAGGGTCGCTTGGGGTGTCTTGGGGGCTTCTGAAGCCGCCTTGGAGGCCATGTTGGGCGTCTGGGAGCGACCTTCGGGCATCGCGGATCTGATCTGGAGCCTCTTGGGGCATTATTGGCGCCTTCAGGCGGCCTTCTGTGAGGCCCCGGGGCTCCCCGAGGGCCCCGGGGCCCACATTTAGGGAGCGTGCCAAGGACGTACGCGCCCAGCTATGTACAGAGCAACTCTTTTTCCATACAGCAGGGACACGAAGTCGATTCTGACGAATGCCTCGACACGTCTTGGCCAGAGGTTAAAGTTTGCACGCTCTCTCACTCCTCCCAGGGAGGGAGGGCGGGAGCCGAAGACAGGCTATGGAGAGATGGGGAGAGGGGGCAGGCAAGTGGGGAAAGCGGGGTTCCGATGTTTAAACTCCTGGATCGCTTGGCAGGTCTGATTGTGGCTATACATCACCGAATTACAGAAGCTCAAGCTCAAACCGTTCAAGAACATATAGAGCAACACTTTTTCCATGCAGCAGGGACATGATTCTGACGAAAGCCTCGTAACGTCTTGGCCAGAGGTTAAAGTTTGCACGCTCTCTCACTCCTCCCCGAGTTTCCCGAATTTGGGAGTTCACAAGGCGGGAAGGGTGGGGTCATTTCTTGTACCCGAAAGCCGCGATACAGGAGGCCGCGAGGGCCCGTACTATACTGCGTGCGAGCTTCGGCGGGTAAGCGGCAGCTGGACGAGCACGGGAGCTTCCTTCAAGCTGAAAATGTGGAAGTCCCGTGAGCGAGCATCTCCCTTTATGGTCACGGCATCTCCTACAGAGGTCTCTGAGATCATCCTCAACTACATGGCAGAATAACAGTTTAGCTGGCTTCTTACATTGGGCTCCGCATTGACACTGATCTAATTCTACAAGGCTGACCCCAGGAAGGGGAGCCAGGGCTTTGATTTCGTGGGTGTGCCACAACCGAGAAGTGAGCGGGTGCTCGAGACACGCAAAGATCTTGAGCTGCTGAAGAAGGGCAAAGAAGCCTATGGCACCCCCTGGCAATACGATTGCCTTCGCGGACCTTTTTCTGCATCTGGTCCGCTCCGCAGAGGCCTGGGCAAACCCCAGGGCATCTCTCGAGGGCGAATCTTTGAGGTGCGATCGCGTGCGATCGAGAGCGTCTGGCACGACGGGGCTAGAACTGCCGCCAGGATGCGGCCGCGCCGAACCTCGCGTCGGATCGGGGCAAGGACTCGAGGGGCAGCGAGGTCTTGCCAAATTGCGTCATGAACCTTGTCCCAACTACGGCATCTGAAGCCGAGGGTCTCGCCGGCTCTCGAGATGCATCTGCTGCCGGCAAAGAGGTCAGCTATGTAACGCCCCTTCAAGGCAAAAGGTTGGGAAGCGAGGCTCTTGCTCCTACAGCCGCGATACGTGCGCCTCAGATCCGGGCGCGGGTTCGCCAGGCCAACGCGTCCTGACGGAAGTGGCCTGGGTGAGCAAGGACTAGCGTGATCGGCATGAGGTGCACCTCGCAGGACTGACTCGTACAGCCACCTCTGGTCTGGCGGGTGGCGCCCGACGGCGGCGGCCAGCAACGCGGCCTCCGAAGGCTCTAAGTAGTCGAGCGGCCAAAGCTTCTCTGCCCCTCCGGCAGATCGCCGATGGGCGTAGAGGGGGAACAGACCCCGCGTGTAGCCCAAGCCCAGCTGGCAGTCGTCGTCGCAGCGATCCGCGCGGCCTCGCCTGCCCCCCTCCCTCCGCTGTGTGAGGAGGCTCCAGCTTTCCACAGTTGCGCGAGACCGAGGGACCAGGTCGCATTCCCGAGCGGCTAGAAGAGACAAGGGCTTCGAATAAGCCGAGAGGCCGGCCGCCAGGAACAGGGCCGTGAGCGTCAGCCCCTCGCCCACCAGGCGCCACATCCTGACCGCCCTGACCGCCAGGGGCAAGGCCCGGAGGGTGCGCGATGACGCCCGCCGCCTCCAGCACATCAGAGCCCGCCAGGCGCGCGGCCAGGACTGAACCAACCGACGGTCGAAAACCGGGTGCCTGTCCGGCAGTGCGGCATTGGTCTGGTGCCCGAGGCTGCTCTGCTCGCCCGCAGGGTACACTGCGGTGAAGTAGTCGTAGAGGAGGCAGCCCACTTGCTCGTCCTTGGCATGTGCCAGCCTCTCGTCGGTCAGGCCTGCGCGCGAGCAAAAGCGAGCGAGATATTTGACGTAGCGGCCCGTCATGCGGTGCATCGCCGCCAGGCGCTCCAGCAACGCCCCCTCCTCCGGGCTGCTCTGCGTGATCAGGCCCACGCAGAGCGCCGCCCGACATCGGCGCCGGGGGGCCTGGAGGACGCGGGGCCTCCGCTGGGCCGCACCCGCATGAATCCCGGTGCTGTCGGAGCCGCTCGTGCCAAGCCCGCCCGCGCCGCCCGCCGCGCCGTCGCCAGCGGAGCCCTCGGGCGCGGGATCGACGAGCGTCAGCGGGGCAGGCAGCGGCGGCCACGCCGAGCCTGCCTCCAGGAGGGGCCGACCACCCCTCACCTTCGGCAGAGGCGGGCCTGGCCCCCCACGCGCCCTTGTCTTCGCCTCTGCGGCCGGCAGCGCCTTCGACAATGCGGCAGGCCCCGCGCCCGGCCTCGGGAGACGCCGAGGCGGCGCCTGAGGGCTCGCCGTCGCAGGCGGCCGCGGGGGCCGCAGCACCTGAACATGCATCCAGGACAGGGGGCTCCTCAGAAATGCTGGCGAGATGAGCTAAAGCTTCATTGGAGCCGAGACGGCTACGGAAGGGCGACGCGGAGGCTGAAACGCCGTGCAAAACCTGCTGATCCAGGACATCGGTTAACAATTTAGACGAGACTTCGGAATGATCACGGCCCCCGGCGTCGCTCCGGTTAAACTCCGAGGTGGTCCACCAGAAATGCGGGGCGATGCCGAGGGCCAGGGCGCGCGCATTGAAGCGACGTATCTGGACTAACAACTTAAAATCGCGACTCCTCGAGCGGGCGAAGGCGAGAACGACGCCCATGTTATCGCGCAGGAACAGCTGTCCGATGCAGGCGCCGCGCCTGGTTCGAGCGAGCCCACGCGTAGCCTTCGCCATGGCCCGGGCCTCCAGCACTAGAATGCCCTCCTCTAAAGCCCAGACCCCCTTCCGAGCCGTCTTCCACGCGGAGGCGCGGAGGAGCTGCCGGGGGACCTCAGGAAAATCCGCCACGACCTCCCAGTCGTCAAAAAGACACTCATCCCCGACGAGACGGCTCCTCCACTCGCCGTCTTCATCACGGAAGAGGTGGGCGGAGGCGAGTGCGGACTCCCGAGCCGAGCGGGGGCCAACGCGTTTAAACCGTGCTGGCTCGCAGACACGGCCCACGCGGGCCACCAGCGAGGGGCCCCAAAAACTCTGGGCCATCGCCAAGCCTGCCAGGCTGGCGTCGGTCTCCAGGACACGCGGGTTCCAAGGGGTCCACCAATCGCGACCCAGCAGCAGAAGGGCTCCTCTGAAGGCTCAGATCTCCTCGACCACTTCGGGCCATAAGGGGGCCTACTACTAGGTACCGCGTCGAAATATAATATAAACCGCGTGAACAAGTGAAAGGGGCTCGCGAGCTGCCAATGCGCAGAAGGCACAGTGCCCGATTATTTGTTCAAGGGCTCGGCCACTGCATCGGCTCCGAGACGACAGTCCTGTCGAGCCACGCCCCAGCTTCCAGAGGCGGGCCGAGGTCGCGGTCGACCGGGGGCGGTTCCCGTCGAGCTCCGTGCCGAGGGGCCCCCCCCCAGCCGCCGTGGGACTCCGACTTGTGGAGGGCGAGCCCGACCGGCTCGAACATGTCGCCCCACTCGGACACCATCGTGTTGCTGAGGGCGACGTCGCCGCTGACGGCGCCCAAGTTGTCGACGTAGACGTAGGCCCCGCCTTCGCCTGGAGCCGAAGCGCGCAGCACGAAAGCCTCCGCCTGGTCCTGTATCAGGGGCTGCCCTCGGTCGGCTGGCACGGCTTCCTGGAGGCCGACGCTCCGGCAGACCCTGTCCTCATTGGCGGCCTGGGCCAGGCGCAGGGGCCGCGTGAAGCCCATCGGCAGGGCCCCCAGGCAGGGGCGCACCATCGCGTCCGAAGCCGCCTCGACGGGAAGACCATCGACCGGCAGCCCCTCGAGCACATGCCACGGAACGGCCGGTAGGCAGAAGTACCGGCCGAGGTCCTCGTGAATGCGCATCCGGTAGAAGCAATCCTTGACGTCGGTCGTAGTCACGCACACGGTGAAAGCGCCCAACAAACGGCGGCCCTCCTCGGAGGAGGGGCGGGTCCCGGGCGGCAGCTCTACCTCAATGCGCCCTAAACCCTCGCTGCTCAGGAGCCGCGCGGAGGGCGGCGCTATGAAGTGGCCGTTGCTGCGCCTCGCGTCGATGATCAGCCGCAGGGCGCCGCCCGACTTGGCCGCGAAGAAAATGCCCACCGACTCGGCGGGCCTCGAAGTCACACCAAGAAGTCCACGTCTAACATGATCCCGCACAAACGTGCGGTAGAATTTGGAATTCCCCTTCAGCACAGGGTCCATGTAGACGCACGGCATGCTGTCGAAGTCAACTGCCTCCGGCTCCAACCTCATTCGCTTTTGGTCCTCCTCCAGACAGAGACGGCAGTCAGGGCTCACGATGTCCTTGAGGAAGCGGCACTCCAGCGTGCTCTCGGGCAGCGAGACCTTGCCAGGCTGGTAGGAGACGAGGTTCCTTGGGGCGACGTCCGTATCGTACACGGACTGCTCGAGCAGCTCCGTGAGGGCTGCCTCCGCCCTCGGCGGCGTCGGGGAGGCTGCGGCTTGGCGCCGATGAGCCTCGCGCCACAAGTACTGCTGGAGGGCTGCGCGCTTGACCAGGGTGGTGGCGCCTGGCTGCGGCGTCGACGACGCGCCCTTGAAGCCTGCCATCCAGTTCAGGCTGGCCAGGGCGCGGTTCACCAATTCAACCCCACGTGGCCGCACGTGAGCCCTACGCTGAGACCTGCGCCCGTGGGCCACAACACCTGGCTCCCGCATCGACGGCGCCGGGAACGAGTCTCTCTCAAAATCGAACGGCGGCAACGGAGAGGCGCGGGCCTGGTCGTGCTCCAAGCCAGGGGCGGCCCACTCCCCCGGCTGACCCGTCTCGGTCATGGCTGGACCGGCGGGGGGGGCCCTGGCGGGCGACCGCGGCCGCGGCCGCGCCCCTGCCCCTCGGTAGCCCCGCCGCCGGCCCTCGCGGCCTCGCCGCTGCTGGTGGCATCCCTGGCCGCCACGCTCGACGTGACACGAGAATCGACGGCCCCCGCTTGCATCGCGGACTTCTCCGCCTCCCAGTCCCCCTCGGCGCGGCGGGAGACGCGCCGTCTCGTGGCCGGCGCTAGCGGCTCGTCCGCCTCGCCAAGCGGCGTCAGGTACTCAGCGTCAGCGAAGGGCGGGGCCTCGCCACGCTTGTAGGCATCCACGATGGCGTTGAGCCGGCGGGCGATGACCTCGAGGAGGGCGATGCTGTCTAGGTTCAGCTGGACGAAATACTCGGTCTCCTCGCGTGCCTCCGACAGGGGCCGCAGCTCGTGGGCCTCTCGGTCGATGGGCGTAAAACTTCTCTCTCTCTCTCTCTCTCTCTCTCAAGAACTTCTCGAGCCACGCTCGTGGGGTGCCAGGCGTACCGTGCATCATCTTGCGCGTGTGGAAGCACGTCGCGCCCCCTTCGTCCCACGAAAGCCTCAGTCGTAGCCCGCCAACTCGTTGATCGCCCTCATGAACTCCTTTGAACGTTCTCCTTGGCCGTTCCACTCGACCCAGAGGGTTCGCGTGTCGTCGCCGCCTCGCGGACCCCCGTCACCGGCGTCGGCCCCCACGTCAAGGCTGCCCGGCCCTGGCGGCGGCACCTCCCAGGTGCCCAGGGTCAGGGGCCCGCCGCCAGGAGCGGCAGTCGGCGGCACCACCCCCAGGAGGCGGCGCAGCTCCTCCACGCGTCGAGACGATCCGTCGACCACCTCGGCCTCTGGGATCCGCTCCACTCGCCATGCTGGGCTGCGCCGGTGCCAGAGGGCGTCGATCTCTACTCCAATCAGGGTCTCCGTTGAGGCGTCCACGATCGAGCCGATAGGAAGCCCAGGCGCGGGCTCCGCCAATGCCCCCAAGCGGCCCTCTGGCGGGGATGTGGGCGAGCCCGCAGGGGCCGCGGCCAGGGCGTCGGCCGCGGCGCCGCCCGCGGGAAACCACGCCCGCAGGGCCAGCGCGCGCGGCGGGGGAGCCCACGGGAACACCTCGCCGTAGCACATCGGGGCGTCCAACGGGAGCTCGATCCTGACCGGCGCCTCCGCGAGCGTCTGCCCGCGGACCCACGCTGCAGCCCTCCAGCTCTCCGTCAGCTCCACCAGCAGGGTCAGCGTGTGCTCCCCGAGGCCGTAGAGCTTGCGGCACTCCGCGGGCGAAGCGGCGCCGGACGCCAGGCGATGGCCGCCAAAGGAGCCGTCGGCCAGACCCCCGAACGCGTGCACCGCCAGAGTCCCGAGGTCCTCGTCGCCCAGCTGCTCCGGGCACTTGCAGGGCCCGCAGTCCGTCGGCGGCGGAGGCGGGGGCGGCGGAGAGGTCGCCACGTCAGGCACCGCCCGAGCCGCCGACTCGGCGTACAGGGCTGCGGAGGAGGCCGCCTTGCAGCCCTCTGAGACCACCTCGAGCCACGCCAGGGGCACAGGCAGCGGCTCTATCACCAGAGGCGAGGGGCACAGACACCACCCTAGTCCCGCGAACAGCGCCAAGCTCCAGGCCGGCAGCACCACAGCAAAACTCTGGAGGAGCATGCGGTGCTCCGCCCGTTCTGAGCCGAAGACAGGCTATGGAGAGAGGGGGAGACGGGGCAGGCAAGTGGGGAGAGCGGGGTTAATTGTGGTCTGTTGTGCAAGAGTAGACCGGGGGCCAAACTTGGAAAAAAAGAATTGTAGGATTTCCATGCTTTTCCAATTCCTCGGCGCTGTTCGGCGCTGTCTTTTGCTTGTGCCTCGCGGGTTTTGTTAGCTGGGCCCCTCAGGGGTGTGGGATCTTCCGGACCCCCTGGAGCTTCTGGAGGCCTCCTGGAGGCCTGGAGAGCCGCCGGAAGGGTGTCTCGGGCTGCGCGGGAGCGTGTTGGGCCGTTCTTTACGTTCTTAGGGCTCCTTGAGGTCGTCATGGGCTGTCCTTCGGCGTCTTGGGGTCTTCCCCCCGGGAAGCCAGGAGGCGCGATACCGGCCAGATGTCAGGGGATGTGTGGGACCCTCGAGTAGGAGTCCCACTTTGGAAAAAATGGGAATTCTGGGAATTTCGATTCTTAGAAAAACATCCTCGATCTTCGAGGGTTGGAAGCGGGAAAACGTGGGAAGGCGAAAAACGTTAGAAAAACCATTGGAAATCAACGAGTTTACCCTCTTTGGGCTCTCTCGGGACGGCTCTCGCAGCTCTCTCGGGCTGTTCTTAGAGCCTCGTCGGGGTCTCGTTGGGGCCTCTCAGGGATCGGGGGTGTGTTGGGGGCCTCTGGGGGGTCCTGGAGGCCTCTCGGAGGTCTCTGGAAGCCTCCTGCTCCCGCTCTTGGGCCCATCTTGGGCCTGTTCTGGGGTGGTCTGGGGATGTCCTGGGCGCCTCTTCGGCAATCTTGAAGCCTTTTTGGCCCGTCTTGGGGCCGTCCTGAGGATCTCTTGCTTGGTCTTGGGAGCCTCTTCGGCGCTCTTAGACCATTGGAAGCTCGAAAACGCGAGAAGCCAAAAACATTGAAAAAACAATGGACACCTACGATTTGGGCCTCTTCGGGCCGTCCCGTGACACCTATCAGACCTCTCTTGGGCTCTCTTGGAGGGCACCTGTGAGCCAAGAGAGCCGTCGGAAGGCTGATTTGGGCTGCTCGGGAGCGTATTGGACCATCCTTTCGCATTCTGCGGGCTCCTGGGAGGCGTCTTGGGCCCTCCTGGGACGCTGTGGAGGCTCCCCGGAAAGGCCGGGGGAGCGGTACCGGGAGCGTCCCCGAGATGTGGCGGGGAGGGACCCGGGGCCAGGGGGGGCGGTATACATCTGCATTATACAGAAACGCGCGCGCGCTTCGCGCGCGCTTGGGTTCTAGCGCATGCCTTGGCGTTGTGAGCTGCGCGTGCTTTTCGGACAGGCTCATTCCATGCCTTGCCCTACCTCGTCCTCCAATATTCCTTATACGTCCTTCCTCGTTGACCCTCCAGACTCTCTCTGTTGTCCTCGCTTTTCGTTTCTGGTCTTGCTTGGGATTATGCGGGGGCTTCGAGCTGTTCAGGGCCGGCGTGGGAAGATATTCAATATAAAAAGGGCTGGCTTGAAATGTACGGGTCTCTTGTGGATCTTCCTGTTAGGGCTGCCTTGAAGGCCTTGGGGCCCGCTTGGGTCTCTCTTGGGCTCTTCTTCGAAGTTGTGGGGCCGTCTCGAGCCTCGGCGCCATGTGAAGCTCTCCCGAAGCCATCCGAAGGAGACGAGCGTGAGATTTACTGAACATGGAACAACCTGAATGGCTTTTGCGTTTGTGGCTCTCTGGGGTCATTTGGGAGGGCCTTTGGGAGTTCCACTGGGGCATCTTGTGGCCCCTGGGGGCCGCCTTGAAACATCTTGGAGCGTCTTGGACCACCAAGGGGCCATCTTGGCGGCCACCGGGCGTCGCTTGCTCTGAGTAGAAAGTGCCTGGGATGCAGCGGTCAGCGCTGTACATGAGCTGCTAACTTGGGCTGCAGCTCGATGGATTATGCTGCGTGAAAGGCGCTGCTACCCTGGGCTGCAGCGCAATGCAATAAAATACCCCGACATTGCCTATCCCACACGGCACTTGAACGAGAGATGGACATGCTTGGTTTGCGCATAAATTTCTGTCCTGAGTCCTGAATGATGACCATCGAACCCAAATCCAAATTTCCTAGATTCCTTGGGGCCATCGAAAGCTCCGCGAAACTGTTAAGAAGCCGGGAGGCGCGGTACCCGCCAGATGTCAGGGGATGTGTAGGACCCCCGAGTAGGAGTCCCACTTTGATGAGAAAAAGAATTCTGGGAATTCCCTTTTCTCCAAAATCCTCAATCTTTGAGGATTGGAAGCGGGAAAACGTGGGAAGGCGAAAAACAGTGGAAACAAAACACGGGGAATTAACGATGTTGCCCTCTTTGGGCTCTCTCGGGACGGCTCTCGCAGCTCTCTCGGGCTGTTCTTGGAGCCTCGTCGGGGTCTCGTTGGGGCCTCTCAGGGATCGGGGGTGTGTTGGGGGCCTCTGGGGGGTCCTGGAGGCCTCTCGGAGGTCTCTGGAAGCCTCCTGCTCCCGCTCTTGGGCCCATCTTGGGCCTGTTCTGGGGTGGTCTGGGGCTATGCTGGGCGCCTCTTCGGCAGTCTTGAAGCCTTCTTGGCCCGTCTCGGGGCCGTCCTGAGGGTCTCTTGGGTGGTCTTGTGGCGGTCTTGGGAGGCTCTTCGGCGCTCTTGGACACTGGAAGCTCGAAAACGCGAGAAGCCCAAAACAAAAAAAAAACATGACCATCTACAATTTGGGCCTCTTCGGGCCGTCCCGTGACACCTATCAGACCTCTCTTCGGGTCTCTTGGAGGCCACCTGGGAGCCTCGAGAGCCGTCGGAAGGCTGATTTGGGCTGCTTGGGAGCGTCTTGGGCCATCCTTTCGCATTCTGCGGGCTCCTGGGGGGCGTCTTGGGCATTCCTGGAGCGCTGTGGAGGCTTCCCGGAAAAGGCTGGGGGAGCGGTTCCGGGAGCGTCCCCGAGATGTGGCGGGGAGGTGTGGGACCGGGGGGGGGGGCGGTATTTATTCATATGTATGTATATATATATATTTATAATGTCCGCCGGCCCCCTTGTGGGGCCACCAGGCTGTAGACCCGTGATTCGCAGTTTCCTGTACCAGTCGTAGGTTGTAGTTTCCAGTGTTACAGTTCTGCTTCTTGCTGGTTACTGTAACTAGTTGACTTATTGCTGGTTACTGTAACTAGTTGATTGACCGCGCGAGGGGGGGGGAGGCCCAAAGTGGCTTTTTAGCGTCCCCTGGGCGCGTTGTCTGAATTGCTGGGGGGGCTCGAAATCGACACCCCTCACGCAGATCCGCGGGGTCAGGGTCCAAAAACACATGGGATTTGCCACATTTCTGAAATTCGGTGCCACCCCTCACGCAGATCCGCGGGGTCAGGGTCCAAAAACACATGGGATTTGCCACATTTCTGAAATTCGGTGCCACCCCTCACGCAGATCCGCGGGGTCAGGGTCCAAAAACACATGGGATTTGCCACATTTCTGAAATTCGGTGCCACCCCTCACGCAGATCCGCGGGGTCAGGGTCCAAAAACACATGGGATTTGCCACATTTCTGAAATTCGGTGCCACCCCTCACGCAGATCCGCGGGGTCAGGGTCCAAAAACACAGGGGATTTGCCACATTTCTGAAATTCGGTGCCACCCCTCACGCAGATCCGCGGGGTCAGGGTCCAAAAACACATGGGATTTGCCACATTTCTGAAATTCGGTGCCACCCCTCACGCAGATCCGCGGGGTCAGGGTCCAAAAACACATGGGATTTGCCACATTTCTGAAATTCGGTGCCACCCCTCACGCAGATCCGCGGGGTCAGGGTCCAAAAACATTATCCCGGCAAAGCAACCTAACAGCGATGTGTAGGAGCATATCTGGAAGCATTCCCCTTAAGATTCAGATGAGAATCCAGTTGTAGAATTGTGCTGTTCTCGCAGTCGTAGTCGCATTCGCGATGACAGTCGCAGTGGCAACGGCAGTCACAGTCACAGCCTCAGCCTCAGCCTGCCTCAGCCTCAGCCTCAGCCTGCCTCAGCCTCAGCCTGCCTCAGCCTCAGCCTCAGCCTGCTTCAGCCTCAGCCTCAGTCTGCCTTCAGCCTCGGCCTCAGCCTCAGCCTGCCTCAGCCTCAGCCTGCATCAGCCTCAGCCTCAGCCTCAGCCTGCCTCAGCATCAGCCTGCCTCAGCCTCAGCCTCAGCCTGCCTCAGCATTCAAAATGTGGCCCGGGAATGGAGTTCTGGGAACTCGAAGAACACGAAGTGGCCTACAGTTGGCTCCGGGCATTCAAAATCATGCCCAGAATGGAGTTCTGGGAACTCGAAGACCACGAAGTGGCCTACAGTTGGCTCCGGGCATCCAAAATGTGGCCCGGGAATGGAGTTCTGGGAACTCGAAGACCACGAAGTGGCCTACAGTTGGCTCCGGGCATTCAAAATGTGGCCCGGGAATGGAGTTCTGGGAACTCGAAGACACGAAGTGGCCTACAGTTGGCTCCGGGCATTCAAAATGTGGCCCGGGAATGGAGTTCTGGGACTCGAAGACCACGAAGTGGCCTACAGTTGGCTCCGGGCATTCAAAATGTGGCCCGGGAATGGAGTTCTGGGAAGTCGAAGAGCACGAAGTGTGTGACTGTTGGCTTAAAACGACTTCTGCGGCACCCTGTCCGGCACCCGCCCAGACCCCCCTGTGGAGTCATCTGCTGCTCTCTTTTGACCCTACTAGAAACCTATCAGAACAAGCTGTTAAGTAACATGGGATTTGCCACATGTCTGAAATTCGGTGCCACCCTTCACGCAGATCCGCGGGGTCAGGGTCCAAAAACACAGGGATTTGCTACATTTCTGAAATTCGGTGCCACCCCTCACGCAGATCCGCGGGGTCAGGGTCCAAAAACACAAGGGATTTGCCACATTTCTGAAATTCGGTGCCACCCCTCACGCAGATCCGCGGGGTCAGGGTCCAAAAACACATGGGGATTTGCCACATTTCTGAAATTCGGCGCCACCCCTTACGCAGATCCGCGGGGTCAGGGTCCAAAAACACAGGGGATTTGCCACATTTCTGAAATTCGGTGCCACCCTTCACGCACATCCATCGCAAGGCGTGGTAACCCAAACTGCGAGAACTCCCTCGGCCCTTTAATCGCAAGGTGTGGTAACCAAGCCCGTAAACCATACACGTCTTACCAATCGCCAGGTGTGGTAACCCCTCTTGTGATCAGTTGGTTTTGCTGATTGCGAATCGGCTTCGCATGAAGTTTCGATACTGCTTCACGACAGCGCCAAGGCCTCATGACTTAGCTCTTCCATGGCCCATTCTCCGAGAGAGGGGGCCGGCGGCAGGGGGCGAAGCCCTTACGGATATACATACATACATACATACATACATACATACATACATACAGAGAGACATACATACAGACATACATACATACATTCATATATAAGAACCACGCGCGCTTCGCGTGCGCTTAGGTTCTAGCGTGTCACAGACACAGGAAAAGCTGTGCGAACAAATGTTTGGAGTTTCTCAGGCAAGTGCGGACTCCAGTGGCAACACCTGCTTGAGGCACCGCCGGGGACGGACCTTGTGTAGAGTGGGAAGTCGGACCAGCTCTCTGGTCGACCCTCTTGGGCGCGCCCTGGGGCTCTCTTGGGCCGTTTTGAGGGGCCCATTGCGGGGCTGTTTCGGGGCTTCTTTGAATGTTTTTGCGGTTCTCTTGGGGGCCTGTTGGGGCTTCTTGGGCGCTTCTTGGAGCCTCTTGGGGTCTCCTGGGAGGCTCTTGGGCCAAAACGCTCGAATCTTCTGTTTCTCGTCCCCGTCTTGGGCGCCGACTCGGGGCGTTCTTGGGCGGTTTGGGCGCCTCGGGGGCTATCTTAGCCCCCTCGTGGGTCGTCTTGGAGCCTTCTTGGGGCATCCTCGACTGGCTTGGGTGCCTCTTGGGCCGTCTTGGACGCAGCCAAAAGGCCAACACGCCAAAAATATAAGTTCTCCCATAGGAAATCGACGATGTTTGCTTATTTGGGCTCTATTGGGGTGCCTCTTGGGGCGTCTTCGAGGCCTCTTTTGATGTGTGTGTTTCGAGTCTCATGGGGGCCTCTTGGGGCTTCTGGGCCCCTTCTTGGAGCCTCTTGGAGTCTCCTGGGGTTCTCTTGGGCCATAAGGCGCGAATTTCTGGTTCCTCGTCCCCGTCTTGGGCGCCGCCTTGGGGGGTTCTTGGGCGGTTTAGGCGCCTCATGGGCCGTCTTGGCCCCCTCGTGGGTCGTCTTGGGGCCTTCTTGGGGGCATCCTCGACCGGCTCGGGTGCCTCTTGGGCCGCCTTGGAAGCCCAAAAGGCGAACACGCAAAAAATATAAGTTCTCCCATGGGAAATCGACGATGTTTGCTTATTGGAGCTCTCGGGGTGCCTCTTGGGGCGTCTTGGGTCTTCCCCCCGGGAAGCCAGGAGGCGCGATACCAGCCAGATGTCAGGGGATGTGTGGGACCCTCGAGTAGGAGTCCCACTTTGAAAAAAAATTGAATTCTGGGAATTTCGATTCTTAGAAAAACATCCTCGATCTTTGAGGATTGGAAGCGGGAAAACGTGGGAAGGCGAAAAACGTTAGATAAACAATGGGAAATCAACGAATTGACCCTCTTTGGGCTCTCTCGGGACGGCTCTCGCAGCTCTCTTGGGCTGTTCTTGGAGCCTCGTCGGGGTCTCGTTGGGGCCTCTCAGGGATCGGGGGTGTGTTGGGGGCCTCTGGGGGGTCCTGGAGGCCTCTCGGAGGTCTCTGGAAGCCTCCTGCACCCGCTCTTGGGCCCATCTTGGGCCTGTTCTGGGGTGGTCTGGGGATGTCCTGGGCGCCTCTTCGGCAATCTTGAAGCCTTTTTGGCCCGTCTTGGGGCCGTCCTGAGGATCTCTTGCTTGGTCTTGGGAGCCTCTTCGGCGCTCTTAGACCATTGGAAGCTCGAAAACGCGAGAAGCCAAAAACATTGAAAAAACAATGGACACCTACGATTTGGGCCTCTTCGGGCCGTCCCGTGACACCTATCAGACCTCTCTTGGGCTCTCTTGGAGGGCACCTGTGAGCCAAGAGAGCCGTCGGAATGCTGACTTGGGCTGCTCGGGAGCGTATTGGACCATTCTTTCGAATTCTGAGGGCTTCCGGGAGGCGTCTTGGGCCCTCCTGGGACGCTATGGAGGCTCCCCGGAAAGGCCGGGGGAGCGGTACCGGGAGCGTCCCCGAGATGTGGCGGGGAGGGACCTGGGGCCAGGGGGGGCGGTATACATCTGCATTATACAGAAACGCGCGCGCGCTTCGCGCACGCTTGGGTTCTAGCGCATGCCATGGCGTTGTGAGCTGCGCGTGCTTTTCGGACAGGCTCATTCCATGCCTTGCCCTACCTCGTCCTCCAATATTCCTTATACGTCCTTCCTCGTTGACCCTCCAGACTCTCTCGGTTGTCCTCGCTTTACGTTTCTCGTCTTGCTTGGGATTATGCGGGGGCTTCGAGCTGTTCAGGGCCGGCGTGGGCAAATATTCAATATGAAGTGGGCTGGCTTGAAATGTACGGGTCTCTTGTGGGTCTTCCTGTTGGGGCTGCCTTGAAGGCCTTGGGGCCCGCTTGGGTCACTCTTGGGCTCTTCTACGAAGTTGTGGGGCCGTCTCGAGCCTCGGCGCCATGTGAAGCTCTCCCGAAGCCATCCGAAGGAGACGAGCGTGAGATTTACTGGACATGAAAAAACCTGAATGGCTTTTGCGTTTGTGGCTCTCTGGGGTCATTTGGGAGGGTCTTTGGGAGTTCTACTGGGGCATCTTGTGGCCCCTGGGGGCCACCTTGAAACATCTTGGAGCGTCTTGGACCACTAAGGGGCCATCTTGGCGGCCAGCGGGCGTCGCTTGCTCTGAGTGGAAAGTGCCTGGGATGCAGCGGCCAGCGCTGCACATGAGCTGCTACCTTTGGCTGCAGCTCGCTGGATTCTGCTGCGTGAAATGCGTTGCTACCCTGGGATGCAGCGCAATGCAATTCAAAACCCTGGCATTACCTATCCCACACGGCACTTGAACGAGAGATGGACATGCTTGGTTTGCGCAGGAATTTCTGTCCTGAGTCCTGAATGGATGACCATCGAACCCAAATCCAAAATTCCCAGATTCCTTGGGGCCTTCGAAAGCTCCGCGTAACCGTTAAGAAGCCGGGAGGCGCGGTACCCGCCAGATGTCCGGGGATGTGTAGGACCCCCGACTGGGAGTCCCTTTTTGATGAAAAATAAAAAGAATTCAAGGAATTCCCTTTTTTGTTCCCCAAATCCTCAATCTTGGAGGATTGGAAGCGGAACAACGTGGGAAGGCGAAAAACATTGAAAGCACGGGGAATTAACGATTTTGTCCTCTTTGGGCTCTCTCGGGACGGCTCTCGCAGCTCTCTCGGGCTGTTCTTGGAGCCTCGTCGGGGTCTCGTTGGGGCCTCTCAGGGATCGGGGGTGTGTTGGGGGCCTCTGGGGGGTCCTGGCGGCCTCTCGGATGTCTCTGGGAACCTCTTGCTCCCGCTCTTGGGCCCATCTTGGGCCTGTTCTGGGGTGGTCTGGGGCTATGCTGGGCGCCTCTTCGGCAGTCTTGAAATCTTCTTGGCCCGTTTCGGGGCCGTCCTGAGGGTCTCTTGGGTGGTCTTGTGGTGGTCTTGGGAGGCTCTTCGGCGCTCTTGGACACTGGAAGCTCGAAAGCGCGAGAAGCCCAAAACGTTGAAACAAAACCCCATGAGCATCTATGATTTGGGTCTCTTCGGGTCGCCCCGTGACACCTATCAGACCTCTCTTGGGGCCTCTTGGAGGCCACCTGGGAGCCTCGAGAGCCGTCGGAAGGCTGACTTGGGCTGCTCGGGAGCGTCTTGGGCCATCCTTTCGCATTCTTGGGGTTCCTGGGGGGCGTCTTGGGCCTTCCTGGAACGCCGTGGAGGCTCCCTGGAAAACGGCTAGGGGAGCGGCACTGGGAGCGCCCCCCCGAGATGTGGCGGGGAGGTGTGGGACCGGGGGGGGGGGGCGGTATTTATGTGTATATATGTGTGTATATATGTATGTATATATATATATATATATATATATATATATACATATATATATATATATATATATATACGTGAGGGGACGATTTTGGTGAAATGTGCGCTCCTCCTTTTGTCGTTTCGGAAAAGCGCGCAGGGGGTGATAATGCTTACTTCGTTTATCCTCCTGCTCCTGATCCTGCTTCTCGTGCTGCTCCTCCTCCTCTTCCGAGTTGCCCTTCGCCTCATCCTGCCCTCCCATCCTCCTGGTGCTCATCATCCTCCACATCCTCAAGATGGCACCGCGAGGCTCCCGATGCGACCACTCAGAGATCCCACGGACTGCTACAGGTGCAATCGTTCGCCCTGGTTCAGAGGCAGACGGGGGCGGCGACGAGGGGAAAGGGCGCAAGCGTAATACTTTAACACCGACGCAGACGAGACGAACCAGAACCCGTCAACGCTGACATGCGCGAGCGGCGGGACCTGGCCAGGGAAACCGCGCGACGCAGGCCTGCGCTTCAAAGTGAATGCTGTTCTCTTGATCCTAGGTCTTCTACGAGCGCGAGGACTGTCCAAGAGCGCTCTCGCAGCGGGCTTCTTCTGAGCACCGCGCCGCCCGGCAGGAGCGGCGTCGCGCGCCGCTGGCTTTCCCTGCGCGTGCGCGGCGCGATCGGCAATCTGCCGCGCGAGCTTCTGTCGGGCTTCGCGCAGCGGGAGCCGCGCAGGCGCCGGGACGTCGGTGCCGCACTGCGCCTGGAGTGAGCAGTAATTATTCCACTCATCCCAAGGAACAGCCCAAGCCATAATGCTTCGCGATAGCACATTGGCCCGTCGCAGCTGCCGCAGCGTCGGCGAATGCAGCGCGCAACAGTGGGCCTGCAGCTTGCCCAGGAATCCAATTCTAAGTTGAAGCTCCGCCGTCGACGCGTAGATGCCCCCCTGACTGCGAAACCACGTGTTGATCTCGTGGTTGAAGGATTCGTTGACCGACGTGCCAGATCCAAGCAGAGCTAAGCGCGCCGTCGGCAAGCAATGCCTGAACTGGAAGTTGTTCTAAAAGAAATCCATTGCATTCGAGCTGAGGCGGTAGCGTTGTAAAGCAATCTCTTGAGTTGAACTTTGTTCACGTGAGTGCGACGGGCAGGCTCTCCTGGAACCAACGCGCTCAACGCGGCGATAGATTCAATGAACTCATGCGTCGTTCTCCATGGCAGCTCGGCGTTCACATTGTCAATCACATATTGAGCTCGGGACTTCGAGAGTGAATGGTCGAGAATCTGCTGTCGCGCGCGCTCCTCTATGAGTCGAAGAACTGGGGCGTTCGCCCCGTCGAACGGCGCCCCCCAGAATTGCGCCTGCAGCGTGCCATCTACCTTCGTGAACTTAGCCATGATTATGCGCAATAGCTTTGATCCTCCAGCCTTTTTCCTCCAGTGCGTCTCCTCGCACGCGATGGGCAAATGAACCGGGTCGAAGCTCAGATCAATTAGGTTGGAGAAGCACAAGCTTCGCAACGCGCGGTATAACGCGCTGCTCGGCTGGTCGCTGCCAACGGACGCAGTCTGCGATCTGCGCGCCTCCGACCAGCGACCTGCAATCGCTCCAGCGAGTTCGTCAGACGCCTCGCATCTCATCCAGAAAACGCCAGGCGCCGCGCCCGTCCGACCCGCAAGGGTCGATAGTCTGCTTGGCCCTTGACCCTGCGCAGAATGCGGATGGTGGCGTCCATGGAGACGCGGAGGACTTGCGTCGGCAGCATGCTACTCAACTCAGAGCTCTGCTCCACGACGCGAGCGCACGTTCGCAGCATCGTCGGGCCAATGCGCCCATGGTGGCGCACAGATTCCTGCATCGCAATGTCCGCGAAGCCACGGGTATAGTAAGCGTAACCCACTCGTCTGCACGCGAGACTCCGCCCGACTGCAGATTTGTTTTGATACGACGGCCCGTCGTCGGCGAGAACAAGGACAACGTCTTTGTCAACCGCGTTCTCTCCACGACGAACAGCGGGAGATACTGTCTCGCGCATGGTCGTCGCAGATCGCTTCAGTAAGTTGCCCGTTTGAGCTCGCTGGGGCCGGTCGTTATCGAACAGCGCGCGCGCGACGTTGAATTGCTTCGTACCAGACGCCGCGCAGCGCGTCTCCCTGACGCGGCACTGTGAGATACGAGGCCCCCATTGGGCAGGGGGGCAAGGCCGAGCCACTTGCGCAGACTAGACCGCCAGAGGGGCAAAGAGGGCCCATTCACTCACGCGATGTACATCGCATGTGCATGAAGCACATGGCGCCCTACGCACAAGAATTTGTGCGAACGCGATCACCTATCCACGATCGATCATGTGAAATTTGCGAACGCACCACATCACATCCCATTTCCCCAGAAACGTCACTTTTTCTTCGGCCGCGCTATGGGGGCAACTCCACCAACATGGATGTATGATGTCACTGGCCACATACAGACGGCGCGCGACGACGCGCGCGAAACCTTCGTCGAGCCTACTCTGGCGTATCTAAGGGCGCGCACTAGGCGACGAGCCCACATGCGTCCGAATGGTCTCGCGCTGTAATGGCTCGCGCAAAGCCACGCTGCGATCTGCGAGGGCCAGAGCGGCCCCCTGGGGCCACATGGGCCCCACAAGGTGGCGGAAATGGCGTGGAAGCCATATTGCGCCCGATTGGGCTCTCGAGCTCGCGCTCCAATGGGCGCGGGCTGATTGGGCAAACCTACGTTCGCGCCTCATGTCACCCAAAGGTGCACCCGCCGCAGTGGGTCACAGAGGGGCCGACGCTGGCACATAAGCCCGCATCTGCGCAAAACCGCTTGGGCCCAAACAACATGTCACGGCCAAATGGCTCTGGCCAAGTACGAGCCACAACCTACATGAGAGTGTTGGCTTGAGCCAAACTGGGGCATGAGCCAAAATGGCAACGACACGGAATATACTTAGTGATTACGTTGTTGTGTTGTATGGGTTGGCCTTGTTTCTTTCGTTCTCTAATCTCTACAGCGCGGCACCGACGCGCGCGCGGACTGCACGGCACAACGCGGCACTCGCGCGGCGCGGCACGCGCGCGGCGCACACGCACGCGGCTCAGCGCACGGACGGCACAGCGCACATACAGCACGGCGCTGCACGACACAGTGCGGTAGAGCACTAGTCTGTTACAAGTTCGGTATATATTTCTCTCACCCTCTAGGCCAGACGGAAGCGGGCGACTGCCCTGTATTCGCAGCAGTCGCAACCGTTCACTTTTCAATCTGTGCGTGACTGAGATGCATAGCGAATCTCTTCAGGACAGCTCGAGCTAGACCGGGGCCGAGGTCCTCGGCCTTCACCAAGGCGGCCCGCAGGGCCGGCACGAAACTTCAAAACCCCTCACTGTATTGGCGATAGGAGGGGACGGCGGGAGGAAAGACTTGAGCATAGACGGATGCGGCCGGAGGGGAGAGAGAAAGACGTTCAGAGAACTGTAGCATCTCACCCTCTAGGCCAGACGGAAGCGGGCGACAGCCCTGTATTCACCGCAGTCGCAACCGTTCACTTTCCAATCTGTGTGTGACTGAGATGCATAGCGAATCTCTTCAGGACAGCTCGAGCTAGACTGGGGCCGAGGTCTTCGGCCTTCACCAAGGCGGCCCGCAGGGCCGGCGCGAGACTCCAAAACCCCCAGACCCATACTGTGCTCTGGAGCCGCCTGAGGTGAAACCTTACCCAGCTATCTGATTTAAACGAGCTCCACGGAGGGCTTCAACGGATCTCACGAGCCAGATCGCAATGGCAGCCGATAACCTCTTAGGGTAGGAAGCTGCGAGGGCAGTTAAGTTGACACTAGACCCTGGAGCCTTACCCCGAAGTCTGATGTGTGGTTTCAGACTAAAAGAACAGCACCCGTGGCCTTTACAAAGCAAGTGTTCATGACGCAGCATGGGGACGTGCCAGCCTACAAAGCGAGTGCGTTTACGCCAACGGGCTCCGAAACCGCACTGATCGATCACAAGCTGCTTACAGGAGGGATGGCCCATCAAGGCCGACATTCGCACTTCGCGCCACGCTTTCGAGGCGCGAGGATTCTCGAGCAAGACAGAGACACGCGCACGGATACAAGCCCTCACAAGCCTACAGGTGACCTTCAGCGTCTGATCACCCGTCTTCAGTCCAGCGGCCTCCGCGGGAGTCGGGTTCGGGATCCCGTAAGGGCACCAAGGTCTGCGGATCTGCTTGAACAAGGCTGGAGTCCAGCTGCTGCATGGGAAGGCTGCGAAGATTCCTTTCACCACGCCGGACTGGATCCAACCCAAGATCACGTTGGCTACAACTGGGTTGGTGAGGTCATACTCTGGTCCATTGAGAGAGTCAAAGCTGATGCAACTTTCTTTCATCGAATTCAGGCGCTCAGCAACGGCACCTGTGCCCGAGAACAAATCTAGATACACGCGATTGTCATGGCCAAGACTGGCTGCACGCTGGAAAACTTTCCGAAGTCTACCTCGAATTTGATGAGCAGGCAAATGTTGATCCAACCCCGCGTTGTGGTCCCCACGTCCTCCGTGAAAAGGCCGTCTCAACCCTTCCCGTGCAGTCGCTTCCTGCCCAGCCCGGGTGGTGGAGGCGGCTTGGCCTGCAGGGCCAGCAGCAGGTGCAGCTGGCTCTCGATGGCCAGGCCGTAGTCCCGCACCGGCTTGGGCAGACACTCCAGCGACTTCAGAACTCTTGCATGCTTCTCGTACCTCTTGACCGATGTGTCCGCGGCCCAGCGGCCGCGGCGCTTGATCTCCTCCAGGGGACGGGTCTGCCTGAGCGCGTCGTCGCTGGCCCCCCCGTGCCGCATCATGCACGGGTGGGGGTTGGACTGGCCCAGACCTGCAGCCTCTGACACGCGCTTGAACAGGCTCGAGAACTTCCGATAGTCGAAGGACCACACCTTGCCCCGGCCTGAGCGCTTCTTCAAGGTTGAGAAGCGTGGGTAGAGGCAAACCAGCTCGGGACTGTCCAACAGGATGCTCTCGTCGAACTCCTTGGTCTTCGTGGGGATGGCCTCTTCCTCGGGCGCAGCAGCAGCGCCCAGAACTTGGTCCCCGAGCCGGGGAGCGGAGGAACAAGCTGAGCCACCCGCAGCCCCAGGCACTCGCTGGGCCTCAGGTACGTCCGAAACAGGAGCACCAGGCACTGCGCGAACTCCAGCTCGTTGATGTGCAGAGCTGCGCCCACTAGGGCGCACAGGCCGATCCACGGCAAGGGCGCCCGACTGAGACCAGGAGCCAGCCTCCTGAAGCCCTTCAGCGCGATCTTGGCCCGCTCGAGGACCTTCGCGCTGCGGATGCCTGGGATCCTGTACTCCAGCGCCGCGATCACCTTCTCGCCCGAGTCGTGGTTGTGGCCCTGGAAGTAGAGGTCCTCCAGGTACTCGAGCATCGCGAAGGAGATGTCCTCGCTGGCGTTCAGCGGCAGGCCCTTGTTGCTGGCCCAGGTCTGAAAGTCCCGAAAGTACCTGTCGTACATCTAGGCAGAAGGACGTGTCACCTTGTTCACCTCCAAGAAGTACTGGCCGAAACTGCGTGCCGTCAGAGCTTCGTCCTGGTGAGCCAGCTGACGGCGGCGAGCACGTTGCCTCCGCTGCTGGGCGGGTGGCTGGTGGCTGACCTCCGTCAAAGGTCTCCTCGCAGGCAGAGGCTGTGTCCGAGAGAGCAGCAGCCTCTGAGTCGTCGCTATCCGAGCCGAAGTCCTCGAGGTCCCCGTCGTCAACCCAATCGCGCCAAGTGCTTGATGGTCCCAACGTGTAATGCCCGCCGCCTGGACGCCAGAGCCCGTAGTCGAACTCGGGCGGGGCGTCTGGGTCGCCGCTGGCTCGGGCGAGCGCCTCGACAGCAGCCTGGAGCGAGGCGCGCACCTCCGGGCCTCGGGCTGCCCAAGGTGGACGAGCGTCCCGCGGCTCGCCGCCGCCCCGCACGGGCGGCCCCGTCTTGATCCGGGAGGCGGCGTCGGAGGGATTGAACTCTGAAGGAATCCATCTCGAGACGAAGTCCGAATCCGATGCCATCGACAACGCAGCTAGTTGACGACAGTGTCTGTTGACGACCACGCTGCTCGCCCTGCCCTTCCCCTGCGCCAAGACGAACCCCAAGTTGTCTCCGAGGAAGAGGTGGCGAAGGGAGAAGTGACGAACCGATCGAAGACGATTTCTGGCAGCGATGACCGTTGCCCTTTCTTCTGATGACGTGATGTTCTCGGCCGCTCGCCAGCGGCCACGAACCTTCAATCCCCAACTAGAGAAGGGCCCGATACTCTCGCGCCGGATTTCCATGAGCCCGGGAGGGAGCTCATCTGGTAGAGCCCCCTCGCACGGCCGCTGCGCACCCGACGGCTCCGCATCGGAAGCCAAGGCGCGGCGGCGGGCCTCTACAGCGTCCTCGACTGCGAACCTCCAGCGCTCGCTCTGCCGGCCCCACTCTCTCACAGTCTGGAGGTCGAAGGGCTTCACCACGATGCCGAACCCCCCGTTGTCCGTGACGTTGGCGCCCTCGGAGTCCGTCGCCACGACCTGCGTGCCCCAGGGCCTCTTGCTGTCCGTGTAAGCCAGTTGCAGCAGCACCATCATCCAACGGAGCTCTCGGGCGACCGCAGGCCAGATCTTGATGCGCGAGTCGCCAGCCACCTCTATGAAGCGATATATCGAGTGCGGGATACTGAGTAGGCACCCTCTCAAGATAGCCGACCACGTGAAGAGCCCTACGATACGATGCAGGATCTTCCCCGAGACGAACCCGTCCTCGAGGATGGCCGCGATGGCCAGGCGCACCTTCCAACAACGGCGGTGGCCGACTGAAATACGTCCTGAGGCCCGGTCGAGCGTCATGCCCGTGAACTGGGCCTCGGGCAAGCCGTGCTCGAGCTCCTTGCACTGGAGCCCGTCCGCCGCGAGCTGGGCGTAGAGCTTCTTGGCCATGTCCCTGACGACGTCGTCGCAGGCGCCGATGACCCCCGCGTTGTCGACGTATATCGCAGCCCCGAACTTGTCGCCAGTGATGTCGGGCGCGTGCTTCTTGTCAAGCAGGAAGGCCTCCGTAGGCACACCCGCGCGGAGCGCACTGGCCGTCACCATTGCCTGGCAGACGTAAAGAGCCCAAGACCAGCCCATGGCCATGACTTCGAGGTGAGGCGTGACGTAGCCAGTCGCGGTCACGCCAAGCCTGGTTGCCAACTTGCCGTTGGCTTGATGAAGGTGCCGAGCAGAAACCCGAGGCAGTGCAAAAAGGTCCGAGACGCCGGGCGGCGCCTTGCAGCGGTAGAAGGCGTTGTCAACGTCCATCTGGGACAGAATGAGGTCGTCCGTGAGCCCGATCTCGACGGAGGCCCACGACGCAGGAGTTGGCAGGCGCGAGTGCGCCGGCTCGTCGAAGGTCGTTGACCGCTCTGGTGTCCAGGATCATGCGCAAGCGCCCGTCCTTCTTCGCCACGAAGAAGATGCCGACCGTAGCTGGGCGCTCAGCACGTATGGTGACCAGACCGGCCTCCAGCATTTGCATGACGAAATTGCTATAACGCACCTGGTCCTTGACCAGAGAAGGGTCGCTGTACGGTCGAATTGGGGCATTAGCCGAAGTTGAGCTGCCAGAGGACTCTGGCCGCAAGGTAGTCGAAACAGACCTCCAGCGTTCGAGAGCCTGGCCGGACAGCACCTGCTCGCCGTCCGCCAGGCCGCCCACCGAGGGCAAGGAAACTAAGTCAGGCTGGAAGTTGCGCCTGGGGTCGCTGTCGGCGTAGCCCGGGCGGCTGCCGCCAAGCTCACTGAGGGCTTGCGAGGCGGTGCAGGGAGGCGGAGGTATGGCCCGATAGACGTCGGTGAGGATCTCGACACTCCGGCGCTGAGCGAGTGATTCCCCCAGACCAGGTGGAGCATTAACTGGGCAGCCGTACATCTCATTCAAGCACTCCACCGCCGAATTAACCCAAGCCTGCCAATGCCGACGAACGTGCGCACGGCGTCGCACAGATCGGCACCCAGAGGCTGGGGAGGAAAAGTGGTCTTCACGAGGATATGGCAGCGCGAGGGGTAGAAGTTCGCGGCTGACCGTCATCCCTGCTTTCGGCGGCTGGACGGGAACTCCAGCCGCCTGGCCGCTCAAGCGCCTCCAGCCCCCGCCTTGCCCGCCGCGGTGGCCTTGCCCAGGCCCTTCGCGTGCGCCTTGGCGGCGGCTCGCTCGGCAGCTCGCTCAGCCGTATTATTGCCCTTGCCTCCGGGGCCGTCCGGGAACGTCAGAAGGCCAGCCGCAGCGTCCACGAGGGGGCGATGGACATGAGAAGCCTGGCCTGCCTGCAGCCTCCTCTCCTCGTTCAGCTTCCTCGACTCCTTCGCGATCGCGCTCTCGCGGTGGAGCTCCGACGCCACAAACTCCTCCAACAGTGGACAAAGCATCAGCTGCCCACGCGTCTCTCCGACCCCGAGGTACAGAAACTCGTCCTGCAGGAGAGCGTCAACCTGGCCGTCTGTCCTCAACAGCTTGTGCTTGTAGCGGTACTCTGCCAGCTGCCGCAGAAGGAGCTCTACGAATGATAGCTCCGCGGCGTTGACTTGGTCGTAGGTCAGAGCGTACTCCACGGCCATCATGGCCGTCTCATGATCTGAAACTCCAGGATCAGCAATGGAGAGCGAGCATGTCGACTTCCACCATGAATGCCGAGCCCTCGAGTGGCCGTTTGTCTGAAGAATAAACTGCAAACACCACTTTGTGGTCCGCGGCCCTGTTAAGGGCCATGAGTCCCACGCCGTCTCCGTGACCAGGTCGACAGCGATCTTGAAATCCTTGAAACGCTTGCCCAGTCGGTCTCGTGACACCTCGAGGATGCGTGCGTCGAGCTCCGTCTCCCCGCCGTCGTCGCCCTGGTCGACCGGCCCCGCCCCGCGGTCCGCGATGAGCCGCAGCTTGCCGTCCTTCAGCAGCATGCCGAACTCCGGCCCCACGACCCATGCGTCCCCGCTCGGCGAGTCGAGGGCCAGACCGTTGGCGGAGCTGACGTCGACCCAGCGGCCGTCTGGGGCAGGAAGGCGGCCTCCTCCGAACGTGACTCCAAGCTCGTCAGCGATCTTGAGAATCCTGACGTCCTCCGGGGCGGAGGCGCGCGGTGCCTGCGGCGTCGAGGCGCCGCCGACAGCTGCCGCGCCCACAGGCGCGAGGGCGCCACCCCCGTCGTCAGACTCACCGACGGCGTCCAGAAGAGGCTCTGCGTCCGGAGGTGGAACCACTCGACCGCGATACTGTGCTCGACAGACTGCTCGAGCTCTCTCGCATTGTGCTGGCCGAAGGACCTGTCCAGACTCGAACGGCCGTCCCCAGTGAGACGGCGGACACAGGCAGGCCTCCCGCAGAGGCGTCCCCTCGAGGTCGCAGGGCGCGACGCCGAGGATCGGCGGCACGCTCAGCTCCTCCGGGTAGATGTCCCCAGTCGGCGTCCACGCCCACCTGATGAGAGCGGAGGGGTCGTCTGCTGGCTCGCCCATCACGCGGGCCAGCACCACTGCGTCGCACGGCTCTATCAGCGTCCGTGGATGCCACTGGCGGCGCTCGGTGTCGAAGCGGACGATCACCTCTCGCCCCGGCTGCATATATCGGCGGGGCAGCTCCAGCATCACGTCACCAGGCACGGGAGTTCAGCGCAGCACCGACCGCCAGCCCGAGAGCGAACGTGAGGAGACACAGTGCGTACGGGGAGCCGAAGTAACTTGACTGCACCGCGCACGTCAGAGCACTCGAGGCCAGAGGAGAGAGCGCTGGCCAGGCAATCTCCCCGGCCTCCCAGAAGGCAGCGAGGGCGGCACATATCATTCACCTCAGGCGTCGCCGCCTCGAAAAGACTTGAGCATAGACGGATGCGGCCGGAGGGGGGAGAGAAAGACGTTCAGAGAACTGTAGCAACCTCGTTGTTTAAACATCAGACTTGCTTTCCCATTCCTCTGCTTGACTTTCCGATGTATGGTCGCCGGCAGGGTATTCATATTGCAAGAAATTATTTTCTGACTAAATGTAGCAGTGTCTTGTCTGGCTGTTTCTTTGTGGGCAGTCGAATATTTGCATGTTGGCAGAGCGGTGCGGACCACAAAATGGAGCGATGCCCGACTGGACGATGATACCGCTGACGAGTCTCATGCCCAACGCCTTGCTTGTCCCCAACGTGACCCAGCAATCTCGCGAGCGCAATGACTGGGCAATGGCCGATGGCCACAGCGCCACAAACTCTCATTATTCTCGCAGCGGCCCTGGCCGCCACCGCAACCGCAGGCCCACTGAAAATAAACTTTGTAGATCCAAGGCCAGCTGCTGGTGTCGGTGGCAAGCAAACGGGCGAATCGAAGGCAGAACGCGGCTTCCAAAAAATATGGTTTCAATCGAGTTCTTGGTCAGTTCATGGTCGTTTCGGCCCCCCCCATCGGCCGCGTGCGTTTGAAACCTAAATAGAACCAGCCATCTGCACTGGAATCGATACACTACGGGGCCACTTGATCACTCAAGAACTCTTGGAACTTAGACAACGGGCTGTTGGCGCCACGGAACCCGGGGAAACTGTCAATGGCTTGGTCGATCATGATCTTCACACGGGCGGCGTCGCCATCGTCGGAGCTGGTGCCCCAACGGAGACTGGAACAACCCACGCTGGTCTGGACGATGAGGAAGCATGACGTCCGCGTCGCCGACCATCTTGCACGCGAAGCCCTTCGATGACCCCACGAGGGTGGCAAAGCTGTCAACGGTGAGATGGGCGATGGCAATGCGCTTCTCGCGGGAGTTCCCACCAGGGACGCTTGCGCACGGGATGCCAACGTCGGTCTCAGACCCCTCGACGATGCAACGGCACTCCATCACGCAGTTGTTGGTGGTGACGGTGTGCAAGTGCGGCTTGCTTGTATGAAAGATCTCTGGGTCGTAGATCCGCTTGGCCCAGGGCTCCTCAGGCATAACCAAACGTGAGGTGCACTGATTGTCCTAGCAATTCCTCATACGCGTTGAGACCTTGCTCAAGTTCACCAACTGCAAGGAGGGCGCGCTCAAATGAGTGCAACCTTGCGTCATCACTTGTTCCCAACCATCCTGTGGTGTTGGGTCCTCGTTTTGAAGAGCCGTCGCCCCGCGTTCCTTCCTCCTCCTTCCTCCTCCTCCCCTTCCTCCCCCCTCCCATCATCATCATCATCATCATCATCATCATTATTATCATCATTCTCATCATCATCATCGTCATCGTCGTCACCAGGATCATCATCGACATCGTCGACGCCACCATCACCACCATCACCATCGTCATCGTCAACACCCAATTGGGCGCACCCCTCACACGCTTCGTGGCCCCATAGGGAGCTCCACCGAAGGCCCCTGTGGCTGCGTTCGCATGCGCCCACCGCACTCATTTCGGCGCACCCCTCACACGTTTCGTGGCCCCACATGGAACTCCACCGAAGGCCCCAATGGCTGCGTTCGCATGCGCCCACCGCACCGATTTCGGCACACCCCTCACATGTTTCGTGGCCCCATAGGGACCCCCACCCAAGGCCCCCGTGGCTGCGTTCGCACGCGCCCACCGCGCCCAGTTCGGCACACCCCTCACACGTTTCGTGGCCCCACAGGGAGCTCCACCGAAGGCCCCAGTGGCTGCGTTCACATGCGCCCACCGCACCCAATTCGGCACACCCCTTAACGTTTCGTGGCCCCATAGGGACCCCCACCCGAGGTCCCCGTGGCTGCGTTCACATGCGCCCACCGCACCCAGTTCGGCACACCCCTCACACGCTTCGTGGCCCCATAGGGAGCTCCACCGAAGGCCCCAGTGGCTGCGTTCGCATGCGCCCACCGCGCCCATTCTGGCACACCCCTCACACGTTTCGTGGCCCCACATGGAGCTCCACCGAAGGCCCCAGCGGCTGCGTTCACATGCGCCCACCGCACTGATTTCGGCACACCCCTCGCACGTTTCGTGGCCCCATCCGAAGGCCCCCCGCGGCTGCGTTCGCATGCGCCCACCGCGCCCAATTCGGCACCCCTCACACGTTTCGTGGCCCCACAGGGAGCTCCACCGAAGGCCCCAGTGGCTGCGTTCACATGCGCCCACCGCACACATTTCGCACACCCCCCACAAGCTTCGTGGCCCCATAGGGAGCCTCACCCAAGGCACCCGTGGCTGCGTTCGCATGCGCCCACCGCACCCAGCTCGGCACACCCCGCACACGTTTCGTGAACCCACAGGGAGCTCCACCGAAGGCCCCAGTGGCTGCGCTCGCATGCGGTTCCATCCACCATTTCGGCACACCCCTCACACGTTTCGTGGCTCCATAGGGAGCTCCACCGAAGGCCCCAGTGGCTGCGCTCGCATGCGGTTCCACCCCTCATTCTGGCACACCCCTCACACGTTTCGCGGCCCCATAGGGAGCTCCACCGAAGGCCCCAGTGGCTGCGCTCGCATGCGGTTCCACCCCTCACTCTGGCACACCCCTCACACGCTTCGTGGCCCCATAGGGAGCTCCACCGAAGGCTCCAGCGGCTGCGCTCGCATGCGGTTCCACCCCTAATTTCGGCGCGCCCCTCCTCGCACGTTTCGTGGCCCCATAGGCGGCGCCGCCCCATTTCGGCACACCCCTCGCACGCTTCGTGGCCCCATAGGGAGCTCCACCGAAGGCCACCGCGGCGCAGTGCGCATGGCGCCGCCGCCCCATTTTGGCACACCCCTCGCGCGTTCCGTGGCCCCGCAGTGAGCTCCATCTCAGGTCCAAGTGGCGCATCTCGCATGGCGCCGCCGCCCCATTTTGGCACACCCCTCACACGCTTCGCGGCTCCACAGGGAGGGGGGAGGAGGAGGAGGGGGAGGGCGGGGGGAGGAGGAGGAGGAGAAGGTGCCCCCGCGATATCCACAATTGCGGTATTCACAACTACGCATGGTTGGGTCTATCGTCCGGCTAATTTTTGCATTCTCTGGTGGCAGACTTGACCGCCTGGAGCTTCTTGATCTCTCCATTGAAAGGCGCGCCCCTGCCGCGCGGCTCTGGCGCGGTGATCGAGGCCATCTTGATGCCAAGCTTGCTCTCGTAGACGCTGCTGGACACATTCAGGCCCCTCTCCGCCACCAGGGCCTCGACGACGGCGCACGTCACAGGGCGTTGTCCCAAGCTGTCGTCCTCTGGCGCAGCCCCTTGTTGTTCCGCCGTCCTTCTTTTCTTGGCCTCAGCCTTTGAAAGAAGTGTCAACTGCTGCTTCATGCTCGTGATGATGGACTTGGCGTCTTTTACCTTATCGTGGGCCTTGGTGAGCTTCAGAATTGAAACCGCTTCCCCTTGCGTGGCTCTGATCTGCTGCACGGTCTCTGCATTCTTCAGCTCGTCGCTGAGCTGCTTCATCCCTGTAGCCTTGACGTTCTGGATTACCTGCAACGCTTCCTCT
The DNA here is from genome assembly GCA_963575745.1 of Prorocentrum cordatum. Classification (NCBI taxonomy): domain Eukaryota; class Dinophyceae; order Prorocentrales; family Prorocentraceae; genus Prorocentrum; species Prorocentrum cordatum. The sequence continues at coordinate 191,607 of CAUYUJ010013158.1, read as the reverse complement.
ACCTAGGCGCCGACAGCATGCTTAGTCTCGAGATGCGTCCCAGTGGGCTTGCCTGCCTCCCCACCGCTCGGCCCCTGAAGAGAACCTCAGCTTGTCCCCTAGAGATCTCATCCTTCAAATATTTCAACTTCTGATCTAAAGTGTTGAGGGCGTTATGGCAGGATGTCCTCTCCAAACCAAGTGCCTGCTTCCTCCGAGTCGGAGCAGCGGCCTCAGGTGGATCATCAGCTTTGCGCGTTGCCTCCATCAACTCTGCGCTCCATGGGGCGCCTGGTCGCCTCCGTCCGCTGCTGCTGATTTACCTGGAAGGTGTGTGTGTGTGTGTGCGTGTGTGTGTGTGTGTGTGTGTGTGTGTGTGTGTGCGTGTGCGTGTGTGTGTGTGCGCGCGTGGGGTGGGGGGTGGGGGGTGGGGGGTGCGGGGAGGGGGCGCGCGTCTCCAGCAATGCGTGGGCCCTGGCCTGATTTGTCAAGATGCGTCGGTCGATTCTGGCCTGCTTCCCCGCCCGGAAACATTGATTTGGAGATCTAGTAATTGCCCGAGGCGAACCTCGCGAGCGAAAGCAGCTCGAAAGACATCCTCGGGCCTCGTCTGCACAGGCGCGTCACTCGGCTGAACACGAATGGAGAGACTCGGCGAGCTGTACGCGGTTAACCATCGCTTGCCCCCCCCGGTGAAGACTGCAATTTCGATCCAAAGATTCCGTGTGGACTCGCCCCGCCGCCGCCACACATCTAAGGACAGTGGGCGCGCGCACGACGTGAATTTGCACGCTGGGACGTCACTTTGACATCGGGGCCCCGACCCGAGGACCGACATGACCACGACATGATAAATAATTGAAAGACATGCTTGTTTTTGCAATTCGGGTGCTCGTTATCTCGACCCCTTGGAGAGGCAGACGGCGGCGGAGCAAAGCCCACAGAAGCCATTGAGACGAATTGTGGCCCCCCTTCAGCGTAGCCTTCCCACAACGACGCCATCTCGTTTGCATTGGCGGCGGCGGCCTGGCGCAGCGTCTGTTGCTCCTGCGAGACGCGCGACCTCGTCAAGCGTTGCACCCCATCAAAGCGCGGGATCAGCCACTCGCCCCTCTCGAACCTGCACTCGGCCTGCCTCGAGTCAACAGCGTCCTCGAACTCGCGCTTCATCACGTCGTTGGTCAGAGACCTGTCCTCGAGATAGCGACCGCGGGTGTACTTCGACAGCGGAATGAAATTGTCGATCGTGTCGTCAATCAGCTCCTTTGTGTGGATCGTCTTCTCAACGTACTGGATGAGCTCAAATCGGGACTTGGCGGACAGACTTGGCCATTTGATGAGCCACGCGGCCTGGTCAGCAGGCTGCGTGCCCTGCCGCCAGATCCTCAATGTCTGATTATGCTTCCACCTCGTAGTCAGCTGACCATGTGAATTTCCATCAGCAGAGCACCAAAGCTGAGAGCCTTGGGCTACGCTCTCCCTGACGTCCTTCTCCTTGAAACACATCGCGCGCTTGAACGTCTTGGCGTTCGCCATGGAAAATGCATGAAGTCCACTCGCGCCTGCCATCATTGGGGGGGCGATGCCCCCAGCCGACGACGCTGCGCCCTGCTGCGTCGTCGGCGCCGCTGCCACGACAGCTCCCAACGATGGCGCCCCCGGCCCTGGACGGCCCGATGGCGCGGAGGCCCCGCGGGCAACGGATTGGGCTTAGCCTGCTGGAAGCGGAGCCCCAGGATATCCACCAAGGGGACTTGACGCCATGGGCCCCCCAAGATGCGCGGGCTGCGCCTTTCCTGGAAACATTTGAAAGTGAGAGTCCACGAAGGCCGACACTGGCGGCGGACTGTCGCCCTGGCTGTCACCCTGTTGGTGCGGGGACATCATCGCGAGGAAAGCACTGAATATGGATGCACCACGATTTGGGCACAAATGACTCTGGTACGACGCGATGTGTGTCAAGGCTGGACGCTACCCGGGAGCGGGGGTGGGGTGGGCTTCTTGACCGCCTCGAAGCCGCCTTCGGCAGTCGCGGGCCCCGGACGCCGCCCCTGCGGCCCAAAAAGCAAACTTCGAGAAACCATGATTTGCATACACACAATGTGTTTCAGGTTTGTCTTGGGGCCCTCCTGAAAAGCCTGCTGGAGCCCAGGGGGCCAGCAAACAATCGCCCTAGGGCTTCACACCAATCAACTCTTAGTCTGTGTAAGCCAGATGAAATCCGAGACGAGTCCAGCCAAACATGACAGAATACGATTGCACAAATAGCTGGTAAGCTAAATCGCTATGGGTAGTTAGCCCTGGCAGTCTAGTTTTGTTTGGGCAACATGCTCTTAAAAGTCAACGAATACCATAGGACATCGACTTAGACGAGGTATTCTAGACTAGACGAAACCCTTGCGTACACAATGCAAAACACTAGCTGTCTGGTTTTTCCTTTCGAAAAAATGTTACCTTAAGTTTTTAAAGAATGAGAAGGATATGCCGAATACGACTCTGGAACAAATTCGTTCTCACGGTCGGGCTGGCGCGCCCACGGTTGCGATTGGCTAGAAGTCTTCCATCGCAAGATTATGGAGCATTGCATCAACAGCAGCCTGAGGAGGCACGTGCGCTAAGTGTTCCGACTGAGTCCCGCAGCGTGGAATATTGCGGTCAAGGTGCCAACGGTACATCTCAGCACAGAACTCAGCTGGCGACGCGAAACCCTCAATCATGCGATATCGTACGCGGCCGTGTTCCAAGTAATTCACCCACCCACGCTGCTTGCGAGATTGGTGCGAGCAGTTGTCAAAGTATACTTTGAGGCGATCGCTATCCCCTCCAACATGCACCAACTTGCGCCGCCACAGAGGCAGCACAAGGTCATTCAAGACTGGCAGGGGTGGAAGGTTGGGCAACGCCAGCGGTGCATCACTTGGCGTAGCATCGGCTGCCCCAGCTGCCTCATCCTCAGACTCATAGGCGTATAAGTCCTTCAACTGCTCCCTGCACCAGGCATCTGACTTCTCTGCATCATCAGCAAGCATGCGCGCAAGGTTCCCGGCGCCGAGCAACAAGAGGCACTTGTAAATATTGTCAGTTCTTGTGCGTGGTATTTCGAGAACACCTTTCGCCCGAATCTTGCGCCGTTGAAGTCTGCATGCGTAGCAAGATAATGACTTGCCACTGCTGAACGCCAAGTCGCCGCCATCATTGATCGGGAGCTCGGGCCGCCCAGGCCGCCACCCCTCAAGCAACAGCACAATGATCAAGTGAAGCTTGTGAGCCTTGAGCATATTGGCAGCACGTGGCACCCTGCATAGAGGTGTAGGCAATGCAACAGCGATTGTGTTCTGCAACTTGACTGCAGTCGGCATCAATGAAAGTTGGAACTCGCAGAACTCACTTTGACGCACAACAACAATACCTGCTGGCTTCAACTTGGCAAACGAGTCCAAGTGCACCGCGTCGGGTAAGTCGGCCCACGATATGGAGCTCTGGCCATCGAAGGCGCGTCTATCTGCCAAGCCTCGTGCGAACGTCTGGACTCGCTCTTGAGTGTCACAAAAGGCCAAAGCACTCGAGGCGCTGGCGGCACCAGCTCCAACGCACTGTACGACTGCAGAATCTGGAGCATGAGCTTCACCAAGTACGGGGGCGACCATGGCTGGCATCGCATCTGCCTGAAGGACACTCCCAAGAAGACGATCCCACTTTACATGCCGAAGCTTGGTCCCATGCTTTTTTGCGCATCCCTTACACGCGTTGTCTTACAGTGTACCAGAATCGTAACAAAAAGCCTGTGGGGTGGAACCGTTCGCTTGGGAATGCCTTAGTACAACTGGCTCGAATCCGATGCGGGCCGGCAATTCTTTCAGAATCGGTTCAGACGCACGGGCCATCGTCTTCCATTGACGTCCTTCGCGGGGTACCCTCTCGATATTGGCTACAAACCGACGAATATCCAACGTCGTTGCGACGAGGCCACGAGGAGGGTGTTGTAGAAGCAAGCAGTGTGGAAGTCCTCCGATCTGCTGGGCGTCAAGCCTGCCAACTTCGATGCAAGTCGTGACTTTCGCAATGTGGGCAGGTTGAACGACGCTCCTATCCTCCGGCCGCGCATTGGTAATTTCGAAAGCTATGACGCCAACAGTGTCGAAGTCAATGTCAGCGCCCAAGCTTGCATCCATGCGCCGCGTCACGCAATTTGCTGCCATGGCCCCTGCGTCCAAGCCAGCCTGGAACAAGTCCTCAGGGATAGTGAAAGTAAAGCCCATCCTGGAACAATGATTTGAAATACTGAATAACTTGCTTCTCTTCGTTGGCAAGCACAGGCTGGGCCGCGTGATCTTCAGCAGCGAATGCAGCCCATGATGTATGGCTGGCCTGCGTAACCGTCACATCCGAATACTCACCTGCGATAGAACACTGGTGTACCATATCCAGCTTGGCAGACTCCTTGATGCGCTTCAGGTCCTCGGCGCCCACGCGTAGCTGCAGCGACGTGTCTAACTTACCGCGAATATGCCAGTTACTGAAGCAAAAACAGCGGAATCGAGGATCGTCATTCAGGCTCTTTTTGTTCTGAGGCCCCCTCACCAATGCGCACAAGCAGGGTGGCTGAATGCCGAATTTGCCACGGCCTGCAAGCTTGACCGTCGCATGAGCCTTCTCGATTCGCCTGGCCACCCCTGGAATCAATGAGACCCCTTGCAACGTTACGTAGAGGAACGGAAATTCTATCATATCGTGACTCGAGCTTGCCATGAAGCCCTCCGCCTGAGTACGGAGAGGCCTCCCACTCAACAAATGCATCCTCGTCCACCTGTCAAGGTGATGCGCGTTCCCCGCGGCAACAACTGCATCGACTTCTGCGCAGGCCGCCCTCATGATGGCACCCGCGCGCTCGCACGTGACACCCTTGATGCAATGAAAGTCCCCAATCATACTATGCGGAACATGAAAGAGATAACCGCACTTCTCCGAGTAGGAGCCGCAAAAGTCGATGACGAACTGGTCGCGCGCCGCCACCGGCCGCGAGCGATCCCCAGCGCTCGCCTTTGCCAGTAGATCTTGCAAGTGTTGCGACGTGCAATTACGAAGAGACTTGAGGAAATTGTCGAAACCCTCGGCGATGAAACGTGGAAGTCTGCGGCCCATCCACACGCACGTGCTCCGCTGAATAGATTGTAACATAATCGAGTGCCTGCGCTTGTATGACCTACGTTGAGACCAGAGGTCCGAATGGCAACCGCAAGTCTCCATTTCTCCAGCGATGTGTGCGACTGCCTTGCCGCACAAGCGATGCATTTCAACTGCCAAGAGAAAATTGTCTGCGCGAAGCGCTTTCTCGCAATTTGCAACCTTAGCGTTTTGAAGCAACTTCCCAGAATCCGAAGATAACAGCTGGGCCTTACCGAACTTCAGTTGCAACAGCTCATATATTGGGCAAACGGTGCCCAACGCCTTGTTCATGGACTCCCACCTCCAATCTATTCTGACGGTGGCTTTGGTCTTGAACTGACCAGCTGCTCTTGCGTCCCCTGCGCAGCACACAGCACGAAGTTTTCCCATCAATTGTGTGTCAGAACTGAAAGGTATGATGCCACTCAAAGTATCTTCGAACTCTTTGAATATCACGTTGCGCTTGCAGGCAGTTTCGAAACCGCGCCGCAAAAGGTGGAGCAGGTCGGAGACGCCAAGCATGCTCGGGCACAGAAAGCTCATGGGGTCATCTTTGCGTAAGCCTTCTCTTTCCCCCGTGCAATGTCCATGGGCGTCGATGGCACTCTCGCTTCGATGCCACCATCGCTCGTGCAACCGATGTACCGCTGCCGCTTCTCATCGAATTCGCCCCACATTGGAGCGCCCATCAATAGCAAATTCGATGTGAGCACCATTTTCCGCACTGTTCCAGATCGGCCCATACCGTGCGTTGATAAAGGTTGCAAGTATGGTCGTTCAACTCAAGCTTCAAACGCTCGAACACATTCTCGGCGCAAGCATCAGGAATCACAATCACGTCCTCCAGCACTACGAGGAATCCGAAGCCAAGTTGAGGCGAAGAGTCCAGAAGCATATAGTGCAACGATTTCGACCTCAGGAACCACTTCTGGTCATACAGCATTGAGCAGATATCCAACTTCAGCCGAGCGCGCCTCAGAAAAGATAGGCTGGGTACGCTGCATGCCCGACCCTCAACCAAGTCCTGCGCCAACTTCTCGGCATCAACCTCCGTCCCCAGAAGAACGCGAACGCTCGCGGCCAACACTTTGTTCACTCCGGCGCTGGGTTTCAAATGCTGGCCAAGCTCCAGAAGTGTTAATGTAGCACTTGGTGTATAGCGGTGAGCAATAACTCCGCCCTGTTGATTCGACATATTTGTGACATGCTCGCCAATTTGCGTCGCCAATGTTGGCGGGTGGCGGTAGCAGCGTGGATGACGGCCCCGGGCCGCCATCTCGAGGAGCTGGCTGGTCATCCTCAATGTCTCCAATCGCGCGGTCTGGCAACGTGCTCACAACGCCAGCCACAACTCCCGCAGCCCAAACAGAAGACTGTGCCAACTGCAAGAAGGAACCGTCGGAATTCCACCTGTCGAATAAATCAACGATGTGGCACGAGTCGAAACGCAAGAATTTGAATGGCTTCCTTCGAACTCATGGAAATGGCTAGCCAACGGCCCACCCAGCGCTGATTCACACATTCGAACTTGCGACTCTGCTGGCCCCTTCAAGAGAAACACGTTACTGTGATAGGCAACCATGCTGTGATCGATCAAAACGGGCGTCGCGCATCGCACGGCCCTTCATGTGTCCCACCAGCATGCATTCTCCAAGGCCGCGTCTGTCAAACGGTATACTTTGACGCATGCTGCCGCTCCATGGATTTTGGAATCCGCTGTGTTCTAAAGCAAGAAAGCTGCAAACAAACTGTTCTTGGCTCTCCGCTTCGCGCGCCCCGGTGCACGCGACCAACCAGGGCCCGTCGACCTCAACAACGGAGCGACCAGCCCAGCAATGAGGAACAACACGCACACGAACAAAACATGCACGGACATTTCGATAAACGGAAATACGCATGAGGCCAAATGGCTATGGCGGCATCTGCGCTGACTACAACGATCGCAAGGTGCCTCGGCGTTGCGCGCGCTGGCAACCCCTAGAGAAAACCGAAGTCCACCGCATAGGTGCACCTGGCGCATGAGAAACATGTCTTACCACAGCCCGCCCATACTACCCGACCCGCCCGTATTGGAACATGACTAGCACCCCGATAATCTAAACTAATGAATCGCCTCTGGGCCAACGATATGTGAAAAACATGATGTTCAAGGGCCTTGCCCCCAGTCTAATTGGAGGCCTCATACTTGGAGACGTGAGCGCGCGAGAGCAGCTGCGTCGAGGACGATCGGAACGGGCATGGGCCGCAAACAAATCTACACTTGCCCTCGCTGTCCCGCTTAGGGCGCAAGAGCGACGCCCCCGCGGCGAAGCCGTTAACTTCCTTCTCCAGGCAATCAAACAACTCTGTCCGCACTGCCGTTTCGCCCTCGTCGCCGCTCGGGGATTCAGAGGCGCCCACTAAGCCCGCGTCCGTCAGCTCGCGCGGCTGGCGCTGCTCGGCCGCGAGGCACACCCGGCCCTCGCGGACGTCGTCCACTTTGCTCTTGCCTCCGATCCGCCTCCAAGTCGGCGCGCGCGCGACCTCGGCGCCGACGCGCCCATTGCGAGCGGGCGCGCCGCGCATGTAAGACGGCGCAGGGAGGCGGTGGGGAGAGAAAACACAGGGCGGCAAAGATGACCCACAGGTGATATTGCAGAGAAAGCACAGGGCGGCAGAGCCGACCTACGATAGACACATGTCTTGAGCCGGAGAAATATGGAGAGGCAAGCAGCGATCCATTAATAGCGCTGACGTCGAATATGCCAGGGCCCAACTACGGGGGGCATCGAGCGACATAAGGGCTCCGCGCCACGTTGGACACGTGGAAGGGCGGGGAGAACATCTGGAGATGATGGAGACGTCGCGCTTTTGCCGGCGCAGTGCGTCGATCGACAGTCGCGGCCCGCTCTCGATGGAGGCCCGCGCAGTGGCGCCAGCGCCGCCGCGCCCCCCTGAGCCGCAGTCGCGGGCGGGAATCGGCCCACGCCCCTCCTAGCTCTCAAGCCGGGTGTCGCCTGTGCGCTCCGAGCATTTCGGCAGTGAGCTCTATGTTCAAGGCGTCTTCCCAGGCGACGCAAACCCCGCTGCACCGCGCGCGTGCGAAGACGTCGCCGCGAGGTTCCAATCGCGGCGCCAACGTGGCCCACGCGGACGTCGTCGCGCGCAAATGGGTCACCTCGGGGAACGGAAATGATTTCACCGTTGCCACGCGCCCCTCCAAATAATGGCCGATGCCGTCGACGTCGCCGCCGTCCGCCCCGCAAATGAAGCAGCGATGGTGAACGGGGCTGGGGGCTGTCACCGCGGCAAATTCTGCGTCGGCAGGCTGAAACCAGCGAGGCGCAACAGCATGGGCTCCAGGCAGTCCGGCGCCGCGCGGGCCACGCGAGGCACTGCGCCTGCTCGAACTGAAAGGCTTCGCGACTATCAACGTTTTGCGAAGGCGAATCTGTTGATCTCGCGCGAAACGACGCGCTAATGTCCGTCTCAACAAGGCAGGGAAGCATGACATAATACTGTCAACTTGGAGTGTGCATGGGGCCAGCTCTTAGAACTGGCCTACAAACCCGAAACCCGAAATACACTACAGCACCTAACGTATTTGAACATGTTTTTTGTCATACATGATTTGGCATGGCTTGTATACTATGTGTTGAACAACGCACCCGTCAGCAATTATCTTTGTTACATGCGCATGCAAGCCCGATTTCTCCCATAATTCTTAGAGCCAATGGGGCAGAACGGGGACCATCAAGTCAGAAACCGAACACGCGTTGGACATCGGGGTCGGGGCACATCAAATCGCATGAGGAGGCATCGGATATCGAAGCTCATCGGGCCAAGTGGACCGATGCATGCGGCAAGCCCAGGGCGGCGGCAATCCAGAGAGGAGGGCTAGAATGGGGAGACGGGGAGAAAGACAAGGAGGAGGAGGAGGAGGAGGGGGGGAGAAGGAGGGGGGCGACCAGGAGCAGGGTGGGGGAGGCGGCGGGGGAGGAGGAGGAGGGGGAGGACGTGAACCTGACAAGGACAGAGGGTAAGGAAACCACGTGCTCGTGCGGTTTCACTCTTCATGTTGGCGCCGTTGCCGCCCAGGCTGGGCGGCGCAAGTGTCGTGTCCACACGTGCGCAGCGACGTCGCTGCGCGGCTGAAACTGGCCTCAGGCGCCGCCGCCTGCAGCATCAGACCTCTTTGCAAACGGCACCCGCCGATTGAACTCCCTGCGGTCAGCTGCCACTGGCGAGGCCCGTCGGCCCGCACACCCTTCAGGAAAACCCCGAGAGCTCTCTCTCTTCCCCCGCAGCTCTCTTGCAATCTCACCCGCGGCTCGAGGCCGCCTTGCTGGTGCCAGCGGCGCTGGTCTTGACCTCAGTCGGCTTCTTCGCCTTCGAGGCAAGAGGCTCAAGCTGCTTGACCAGCGCCGCGGGGAGGAAGCTCTTCATCTTCTCGTCGTCGAGCAGCGCCTTCGCGTCAGCGAACTGGCTGTCTGCGCCCTTGTCCTCCACAACCTGGACTGCGGTGATCACCACCATGCTCTCCTTCAACGTGTTGTGAATCGCAACCGCTTGCTCCCAGTCCGAGCTCACCGTTTCGTCGTCCTCGATCTTCGGAGTCAGCCGCCAGTCCTCATGCAACGACCTCGCGTCGTCGAGCGCCTTGCCGAGAGCGACCATCGCTGGCTTGATGGCCTTCGGCAGCGCAGGCTTCGTGAGTGTCTTCTTCGCCATGGACGATGCGTAGGTCTTCTCGTTCACGATGCTCCTGAAGTTCGGCGCGAGCCGCTCGTCCCTGGCAGCAGCCTTCGACAAGTTCTGCACCACGGCCCTGAACAGGGCTGACTTGCACCTCGCGGCAACCGTATCTACCGAGTCCAGCCAGCGCTCCATGGTCGGCCAGTCCTGGAACCAAATCCCGTTGACCTCGCTCACGCTCATGAGCTGGATCGCAGACCTCGCAGAGGCCGTTGATGCCGACAGGAGGTCGAATACTGTCTCGTAGAACTGCTTGATTGACATGTCCTTGTCGCACACTTCCGAGGGGCTGAGAGGCTCGACCGTCGTGAAAACAGCCTCGTGTAAGTAGTGAATGATGGCACCCACCTCGTAGAACGAGTTGAACAACCGAACGAAGGCGTCCACGTCTACGGCTTGGACCCACACTTCCGAGTCGCCATTGATCGGCTGGAGGAGCCCCGCCACGTCCAAGTTGTTGGTGCTGCTGTTCAAGAGGTCCATGGCCATGCCACTGAGGATTCCACCGAAGGCAGCGGCACGATGCGTCAACTTCTCAACCGACTCAAGGACCTGCTTCCTTACCGAGGCCAGCTCATCTTTGTATGGCGCGGCGCCGCCAACAATGAAGCTCGCGAGCTGAGACCGAAGTGGGGACTCCTCGTCAGGAACATCAGCAGGCCATCCCAACCCTCTGAGGGGAACCAACTTGGACCACTCAGAGTACGAAATCTCGAACATGCCCCTGAGCACCTTCTCTACCTTCACGGGGAAACCAGCAGACCGAGCAAAATCAGGAAACGAGGTGGCTGCAAGTCCGCTGGTCCAGTTGTCGCTGTCGGACCCCAGCCCTTTGAGGGAGCCTGCAAGCCGCAGCCACAGGTCGCACCAAGCCAGACGCAGCGCCCAGGGGCCCCATGAACACCTCCCCCCTCCCCGAAGACCACAGCTGCGTTGTTTTTTTCCCAAGGCCCGATCAAGGATGTTGAACATCAAACCACGTGCTGCATCTGCCCTGGTGCTAGCTGTGGAAGCCAGCCTGCATGCCGCCCCTGCCTTCGCACTGATACATGGTCTCGTCAATCACCATCTCGTGCGCGAACTTGAACTTGGAGAACGACGCCATCTTCTTGGCGCTGGTCACCACGGTGATCACTGCCTGCCAGAAGACAGGGTCAACAGGGGCATCTCGTTTCCCACCAGTGCCGCAAGCGCTGCTCTTGCTGCCTCCCAGGCGGGCCAAGTTGTTCACAGCGTTGAAGTAGGCCATGGCAACTTCGCGGACGCGCGCGTTGTGTGCGAGGGACGCCTGGAGCAAGATGGCGATGGATCGGCTATCGCCCATGGCATCATCAGGGAAGGCCTTGGTGATCGTCTCGAGGGACGGCATGATGTTGCCCAGACAGCCCCGCTCGAACGTGGGCAACACCTTGTGGACCACCTTTGCGACCAGCTTCTGCTTGCTGCCCAAGACGTCCTCGAACGAAGACTGGTCGAGAGCGTCGCCCTCCACTGCCGAATCAAGCGTGTCCACCAGCGGCGAGAAATGGTCCTGAAGAAGAAGCGCAGCCACGAAGTCGAACATACCCAAGGCGTCCCTCACCAACGTCATGCACTCCAAGACCTTCGGTGCCTGCTCCACTGCGCGGATGGGCGACCACATGGCAAGGCACTCCGCAACCAGCTTCAATCCCCTCTCAACCACTTCGACCATCGACAATGTTGCCACCACCTCGGTGTTCCTGATGGTGATGCGGTTGGTGTCGTCCGTTGATGTCGTCGGGAATGCAGTCGACGCCATCAGCGACATCGCGTCCCTGAGCTTGTCGTCGGCCACGTCGTCCTGGGCATTGCGCTGCATGCTGACTGACACTGCAGACGAGACCTCCTGGCCGATCACTGAATTCTTCATCTTCTTGCTGATGTCCCGCAAGCGCTCGGAAGACTGCACGCCGTCCCTGGCCCATCGCACGATCGACGGGCCTGGTGCTGCCAACTCGGGAGAGACCAAGCGCGTCGCCACACACAGCTGGAAGAGAGAACATATCATCGAGAGCTCGCTCACGAACTTGTGCGACTTGAACTTGTCATCGAACGCATTCAACATCTCGTGCGCGCCCGACAGGTCCGCAGAGATGCCCTTCAGCTTCTGAGTGATGTCGTCCTCAGTGGCTGCGCCGTCCTCATCCAAGCCAATGTTGACAAAGTACATGCTAAACAAGTCGTTCATCCACATGTCCAGCGTGTTCGGGTCGGTGGCGTCTGCGACGGCAGCAAACACTGGATCAGCGTTCAGCGCAGTGAGGGTATCAAGGAAGCTCTTTGACTGCTGGCTCAGCTTTAGGTAGAATGCCTTACTGGCGATCAAGATGAAGGACGGGTGCGGCTGTATGTTCATGTCATCACGCAACTTCTTTGCGAGCTCAGGCAACTCTTCTGACATGGCAACCGTGTTGGCGTAGGTCTTAGACTTCTTGAAAGTCCGATGCTGCTTCAAGGCCGTCTTGGCGCCTGTCAGAGTATGTGTCCACCTGTCGATGGTATCGACGAGGTCGCCCCTGGACTCCGAAACGAAAACGATCCTCAGCTGACCCAGCTTGCCCAGCAGGGGCGTGATCATCGACTCCTTCGCGACATCGGACCAGTTCACCTTGGAGGGCAGCTTGCAACCCCGTCTCTAAGCAGGGTCGGGAGGCAGCGTTGGTCCTGGATCTCAGACTGAGCCGAAGGGTGGGGGATGGGCCAGGGTGGAGTGGTTGCTATACTCAGGGGATGAACGCTGCCCCCCCCTCCTCCTCCTCCAACCTCCTCCATCGCCGTGGTGCCTCCTGCCGCCTGCCTCCCGTCATCCTCCGACGATCAGCCCACCTCCGCCACTTGCCATCCGCAGTCGCTCCTCACATCCCTCCTGGATACACCTCCTCCTGCGTTGTACCACGCGCTCACCTGTGAGAACACCTCGAACGTCTTGATGATCGCGGCGAGCTGCGCATCCAGCTTGGCGACCCTCGGGTCCTGCTCGAGAACCCTGCCTGCGGCGCCAGCGCGGATAATCACTGAGTCCGCCTTGGCGCTCCCGTCGAACGCGGCCCTGTACATGTCGACATCCGCCTCGGAATGGCTGAACATGGGCCTGATGAGCTTCGCGGTCGTGTCAAAACTGCCGAGGTCGATGTGGAAACAACCAACGTCGGAGACGGCCTCGATGGCCGTCTTGAACACGCCGAGGCTGCACTTCCCGTCGTCGCCCCTGATCGTGACCAAGTTCTCGATGTTGTCGCCGTCTGCAATGCATTTGGCCAACGTCTGGATGACGAACGGCTGGGTGGGCATGCGCAAGATGTTGAAGAGGAACTTGATGACCCCCACCCTGGCGTCACCTGCTGTCCTGGAAATGCGGCCGTCACGGATCTCGTAGCGGAGGCTGATGTAGGCAACGAAGTACACGCTCCATTCTGCTCTGCCATCTTCAGTCTGCAGGTGCGCCCTGAAAACGACGAGGGTCTTAGTCTCAGAGAAGAACAGCCTGTAGCACCCGTAACAGTCCTTGCACCACGGGCCGCGCCCGTTGGGGAAGGCCCAAGGCGTCTTCGCACCAGCGTTGAAGAAGCACTTCCCATCCCGAGTCCTGTTGCACCCAGGGCACGGCTGGTCATCACTGTCGGTGCCAGATTTGTCGGGAGACCCGCCATCGCCATCCGCGCCTAGCGCCATCATGTCTGACTGAGTGTCGGCCCCACCGTCGCAACCGCATTCGTCGGACATCCGCAAGCGCCTCCGTTTCGATCGACAGCTCGGGATGGCAGACGCCACATCCGACAATGATTGCTGACTGTCCTCGAACAAGGAGGTGAAGTCACGTGAAATGCTAGCGGCAGCAACCGAATCAACGCCAGAACAGTTGGACGCCGCGTCGAGCCCGCAACTGGTGCGACGCGGCGCCCGCTTCGGCCTCGCAGGCCAAGGCACTGCTGGCGGTGGCAAGCTCGCAGCGTCGTCCATCGCAGCGGGCTCGGACTCGTGGAGGCTCATTGCCTCTCAAGGCAAGTCGCGCAGCGCGGGAGCTGCGACGACGATGGCGTCCTGATCGCCTGGTCGCCAAAATGGCTCGAATCCGAAATGGTGGCGGTGGGGTGAGGAGGACGAGGAGGGCGACGGCCAGGTATCGAACTTCGGGCCCCCGAAAGGACCATAGGCCACCATAGCTTACAGGGGCCCCAATAAGGCCGCGTCAAAACGGCGAGCATGCACCCCAACGAATCCCCAAGACACCAAGGCTGCCAATGATGGCGCCCGCTGGACCCACAACCCAAGCACCACGCCAACTTCCCCGCGACCCAGGCCCGACAGTATCCAACGCAACCTTGGCCCGCACCCCGCACCCAAGGGACGGCGGCATACTTGACAGAAGACAAACCTCTAGTTCGCAGCACCGCTTCGGATCAAGCTTGAGGGTCATGCCGAACCCTCTCACAACATCAAGCCGCCGACAGACCAATGGCGCAGGCACGGAGGCTGGCTGCTGTGGGGTCACCAATCGTGACATCACCCACGCCCCCCTGGCACCTAATATCAAGCTGGCGCCGCGTGAAACATGCACTGGCTCACGCCGTTGCGCGATGCTGAAATGGCCCTGGGCCCAGAGTACCACCCCCCGCGCACTTTTCAACAGGCATCCCTTCACCCTTCCCCATCATCTCCTTCTCCTCCTCCGCACCATCATTCCTGACCTCCTCCACTCTTCATCCACCTCCTCCTCCTCCAGTCTGGTCGTCCTATATTTCTGCTCTGCAGCCGTTTGGATCTCTGCGGCCCCGAGAACCATCAGACGGTCCGAATTTTCTGATGTGCAGCGGCTCTGATCATGCTATCGGTAGTCTTTGCCATGGGCCTCTTGTCTACGCGGGACAATCAAGCCTAAAGGGGGTGAGGCAACGCAAGATCGCTGGGCGAAGACCCTGGGGGGGGGAGGAGGAAGCCGACTCGGAGGAGGAGGGGGAGGGGATAACGAGGACACGCGGACGGCGGGAGGATGGAAGGCGAGGAAGGAGGTGGTGGAGGAGGAGGACTAGGAGGAGGGATGGCGAAGAAGAATGAGGGACACGAGGAGGATGAGGACGACGACGGAGGAGGACGAGGAGGACAAGCTGACAAATACGAAGGGTGAGGGTGGGAAGGAGGGCGACGACGAAGAATGAGGATGACGAATGACGATGGGAAGATGGAAGAGGATGAGGACCGATGGGAGGGGTGGCGACGAAGGCCACGACGATGGGGGGCCATCTCTGGGAATGGCCAACGCCGATTTTATATTACAACATGCTCCAGGCAAGCAGCGTGCTTTAAATGCGGGCTGCAAGCTTCATGGCCACACGACTGCGGCAAGAACGACGCCGCAAAGCTGGCGTCTGTCGCCAGTCACACGGATCAGGCGAGCAGGCTGATCAAACGGTACAGGCAAACAAGACTGAGCACACTGGGCTGACAAGAGCGTGCCTCACTGTGCACACACGGCAAACTCGGCAGACTGCGATGCTGCCATCTGTCACACTCGGCAATCTGAGATGCTGCCGCCTGGTCAATCAACCGTGACCTGGTTCTTGGCCTTGCCCGCCGCCGTGACGGCCTCGGTGCCGACGTCCTTCGTGGAGTCGAGGTCGCCGCTGGCACTGGCGGCGGTCTTGGTGTTGGCACGGGTGCGCGGCTTCTTAGCGGCTGAACTGGTCTGCTTGGCCGCCTTCATGGGGTTGGGTGTCTTGCTCTTGGCGGCGCTGTTGCCGTCCTGGCCCCGCTGCTCCTTCGGGATGCAAGCTGCTGGGTTTGGGGTGTGCTGGGAAGGCCTCGGCACCGAACGAACCGCGCTGTGCTTCTGGGTGCGCTTGCGTTCGAGTTCAGCCGCCTGTGGGCACACAGCCGCCACCATCTGGCAGATCTCGTGCAAACCCTGCTGGATCTGCATGTCCCTCTTGCGCTGCTCGACCCGCTCCAAGAATTCCCTCCGCTGCTTCTCTTTTTTCTTGCGCTCTGTCTCCGTCCTGCCTCTCAAGCGCGTCGCCATGCGTTCCAGAGCATTGGCTGTGCGCCGCAGCTCGTTGTCTTTGCGCCTGAGCGCAGCACGACACTCTTTCTGTACAGCCTTCGGGTCGGGAGGCGCCATCGCCTTCGGCGCCATCGAAGAGCAAGAGCAAATCTGCGGCAGCGTGAAGAATTGAAACTGGAAGACACGGATCGAAAGCCGAAACGGAGACTCTGGGCCAAGGCGGCTACAGCGCAAGACACTCAACAGGAACTGGTTGGCGCGGCCATCCAAGGCCGAATAACAAGAGTGCCAAGTGGAGGGGGAAAGGGAGAAACGGGCAGAACGGATGAGGAGGACAAGGATGAGAGATGAGAGGAGGGAGAAAAGAGGAGGACATTGAAGAGATGGAAGAGGGAATAGGGATGACAAGGACAACGAGGAGGGAGGAGGAGAAGGAGGAGACGGCAAACGAAAGAACTGGACTCCTGGGAGCCCTTGGAGCTTTCAACCCCTTGAGCCCTGAAAGGCCATGGCCCCCCATGGGCCCATGTGGAACCTAGGGCCACGCGGACAGGGCCTGCGGGGTTCCGGGCTAGCCCAGAAACCTGCGGGCCCCGCACGAGAGGTCCTGAACGCCTGGTGGGGCGTCGGGTCCCTGAGCCGCGTTGGCCTCGCGGGGCCGTCGGGCACTTGGCGGCCAGTCGGCTTTAAGCTGGGGAACCCTGGGCCATTGGAGAACGCGCGGGGCCCTGGGAGGCCCTTGGCCCTCTGGAACCTGGAGCCTCCCAGGCAGGGCCTGCGGGGTTCGGGATAACCCAGAAACCCGCGGGCACCGCCAGAGAGACCCTGAAAGCCTGGCGTGGCCCTGAGCACAATCTGGCCTCGACGGGCCGTCGGGTTTCTGTGTCGGGCCCAGCAGAACACCGCTGAAACCAGCGGACCTCAGATAAAGAGGCCTTGTGGCGTTAGGCACGAACACGCTGGAACCTTATGCGAAACCCTGAAGCCATGCGCGGACATAGGCCCATAGTCACTGGGGGCTTCGCCCTGAGCGCGCGCACATACACTGAAACCCTAAGCCGCTGAACTCTACGGCAGCCCCGCTGATGCTCAATACGGCGACCATTCGCCACAATGGAGCACCCAAAGGTCGAACGCACATGGTTTAATCACACATGCCCTTAGATATAATATGGAATATATGCTGCACGTAGTAGTCGACTCTCAGGGGAAACGCGCATCGACGGCCAAGGGGGCACGGTGGTGGAGTAATCGGCAAACAAAAAACTGGCACCCTATACCCAAGCATATTTCACAACGGCGCATTACTGATAAACTAAATTTTTGTTTAAAAAAGCCATTGCGCCACTCTCGTTCAAAGCTGCATGGGCGGAAATGCGGAGGCGGCGGGGAGCAAGCGAGGTTGCGCGCGCGCGTGGCGCGGGGGAGTGGTTGGCGGGGGATGGGCAGTGTGCGCGGGTGCAATGGGGACATATTGGTGCGGTGCGGTTTGTTGTTGTTGGTGGTTGTCGTAGGCGCGGGCGGACAAGGCAAGTGCGCATGAACGGGGGTGGAGTAGGTGGGCGGCTGCATGGGGTGACGCGTGCGGGCGCAGCGGCGGGTAAACTTAGCAGCGCGTGTCCATGGTCGCGAACTAGAAACCAGCGGCGCGCGGCGCGCCGCACACTCATGCCGCGGAACAAAGGCCATGCACGGCACCAAACGCACGCGCAAGCGCACCCATCCGAAACATGCATGGCCGACGGCCAACAACCAAACGCCCCACGTTGAACGCACCATGGGTAGCGCGTCGGGCGCGCGGTCCGGTTTTTCACGACGGTTCGACGAGCGCTTTGGCAGTATCATGCGTATTGCACTGCAAGCGTCACCAGGCAACGGCAGAGGGCACAACTATAGAGCTTGGGGTTGGTGCCGCCAAGGGCAACGCCACCAACATCCAGTCGAGCGCATCAGCTTCGCTACCGCAGCCCAGACGCTGGGCTGCGACTTGCGGGCGATGAATGGATATGAGCTGAAACCGCGGCCCGCGGGCTTCGTGCCCATGAAGTGGGCCGCGCGCGGTTCAGTGGTAAGAGCGAACCGCCCTCCGATGGTTGCACGAGGGCCGAGGCCCCGAACTAGTGCTCGCGCGCCATCGCCGCTGCATTCTCCAGTCCGCGCGCGCGACATTGCCCATGCGCGACCACAAACCGCCACCGCCGCTTGCAACTCCAACCTGCCACCACATCCGCCGCACTGCCTACCACATCTTTGGCCCCACCACCACAGCGCGCCCGACCGCAGCCATCGCCATCGCAGCCTGCCCAGTTCATACCCCATCACAAACAACTTACACATGCACGCGCGCGCGCCGCTCACCCGCCGATTCCCATCCACTCGCCACGGCCAAGTTCCTACCCACGGCCTATCGCCAACACCCCTCACCTTCCTCCTCGGCAAAACCCGCGCTCACCACTCCTTTAAACGCGCGCGCACCGCCCGCGGCTGCAACTCCCTGCAAACAGCCGCCACCATCCACCACGAACCAGCGCGCGAC
This sequence comes from Prorocentrum cordatum, assembly GCA_963575745.1. Lineage (NCBI taxonomy): Eukaryota > Dinophyceae > Prorocentrales > Prorocentraceae > Prorocentrum > Prorocentrum cordatum. The sequence goes on along the minus strand of CAUYUJ010013158.1, from coordinate 173,173 downwards.
ACGCGCGCAACCGCGCGCGCAACGCGCACCGCAACCCGCCGCCCCCCACCCACATGCGCGCCCGCCGTTGCCACCACACCCAAAACCTTCGCCCGCGCCCACTACGCCCACCTCCCATCCCTCCACACCCACCCCACCCACCACCAACACCCCGCCCGCCCACCCACCCTCACCAACCACTGCCGCCGCCGCCGCCGCGCGCCCGCCCGTGCCCCGCCACCGCGGCCGCCACCGCCACTTGCTGTCGCGCGCTTTGAGATGCGCGCCGCGAGATGTGCGTCAAGTCGCATGGCTCAGCGCATGCGGCGCGGAGTGCAGGGCGACAGCGTTGAGCCTTCTGTTACGGATGCACGGCGCGCGGCGTCTGCCGCAAACGCAACGCCGATGCCGCGAAAGGCGACATCGGCGGCCGAGGGCGCGCGTAGCGCGGCAGAGCGGCTTGCAAGGCATCCAGTCGACGAAACCGACAACGTTCCGTTCAGCGCACGGGGCCGCAAGCCGCAAGCTTACCGCATTCGCACGTCGGCGTCATGCGGCGCGGACTGTCTGCAGCGCTGTTGGCAGCCCGTGGGCGCTGAACGCAATGCTCGGCCCACGTATACGATGCCTGGGCCAGAACGCACTAGCCCCGACGGCGCGATGCTCGGGGACCTGGCCTCATTGACAAACATATGTGCCAGCGCGCATGCGCGCCGCCTGGCGGGAATTACGCGCAATTGTTACTACCGCGGGCAAATGCGCGGATGGGCGGGCGACGCGCCCGAGCGGAGTGAGTGGCGGGCGAGGAGGCGAGAGGTTGGGTGGGGGGGATGGCACGGGCGCGGCAGAAGGGAGCCATCGGCGAGCACCAACGCTAACAACCTCAAACCTCAACCTGTGTAAGGTGTCGGCTTGGACCTCAAGGCACAGCTCAAGGCCGCTTCATCCTTCCCGCGCGCACCCCCGCCCCCCCTGCGCGCGCCCGCCCTGCCCCTCACTCGCTGCATCCGCGCCCTCCGCGCCTTCTATCGCCCGCTCCGTTCGCGCGCGCGCCAGCCGCCCGTCGCCCAAACCGAACCGCCTGCGCACGAACGGCGCCGCGGCGGCTGCAGAGTGGTTGGGGGCAGACGATGATGGGCGCGGGCGCGCGATGGCGAGCGCGGCGTGGCGCGGCGCGATTGGCAGGGCAGCGCGCGCGCGCCCGAGCGAGAGAGAGGGCGGCCGCGCGCGGCGCGCGAGGCGGGGCACGGCGCGCGCATTTGAAGGGCAGCGGGCGGGCGCGGCGGCGACAAATGAGCGCGGCGCGGGATTGGTGGGCGGGCGGCGTAGCCAGCCGCGGGCGGATCGGCGGCAGCAGCGGCCGCGACGCGCGAACGGCTGCGACGGCGGATGGGGGAAGGGCGAGCGCATCAACGGTGGAGGTGGTTGGCGGTTGCAGCGGGCGCGCGGTGGCGCGTATAATCGGCTGGTTGGCGGGTGGCGCAGGGCCGAGGTCGCCCGCGAAAGTGGGCACGCGGGATTGCGAACAGCCGTCCGCCGCCAATGTCAGCTCAACCTCGCCCGTCCGCCACACCGCGCCACCGAGCGCGCGCCGCCGCCGCCGCCGCCGCCGCCCCACCCCCCGAGCACGCCGCCCACCGCCCACGCCACGCCCGCGCCCGCCACCCTCCCCCAACCAGCAAGCACCCCAAACAACGCCGTCCCACCACCACCGCCACCGCCGCAGCCGCCCACGCGCCCGCGCCCCCCGAGCCCCCCCATCCCCGCCAACTCCAGCTCCCTATCACAAGCCGCCCCCGATCCCGCCCGACCATGCCACTACTGCCACTCGCTCGCGCGCGCCCCCGCTTGCTGGCACTGCCGCGGCCCTTGCCAATTCCACCCCTTGCCGCCGCGCGCGCTTCCTCTTCCGTTGCTCGGGCGTGGCAGACCTTCTGGCTCACCTTCCACCGTTCCAGGCGACTCTCTCCTCAGCCGCAATCCCCACCCCCTGCCCCCACTTGCTCTGCTGCGCCTGCCCATCGCCTTCACTTCGCCCGCTCATCCGCTCGCTGACCTTTGCCCACCGCTATGCCACTGCATGTTTTCGCCCACCTCCCCCTCTTCCCACCCCTGCATCCACCGCCTTTCGCCGCGCGCGCGCCGTCGCCCTGCGCCCGCCTTGCCGCGGCCGAGGCGCGCCCCCGAGCACCCCCCCCCAAAAAAAAAAACACCCACCACCCCCGGATCCGCTCATGCGCCGCCCCTTCCACTTGCGCGCTATTCCACCACCGGCGCCAGCGCAGGCCCCCTCTCCCCATGCAGACCGACCTTCGCTCACCGCCCTCAGTCCCCATTCCATCCAGCCTCCCACTTCCCCCTTCGCACACGCGCACACGCGCGCGCATGCGCGCGCACGCGCACGCACCGCTACCTACCAACTCACTCACCATCCCACAATCCCGACGATCCCACTGCACCCTCTTTCCCTCTTCACACAGACCCCCCCCTTCCCGCCACCGCCACCTGCCCTTTGTCCTTCGCCACTTGCCACAATCACCGCTGCGGGCAGAACGAAGCGCAGGGGCGACACCTTGGAACGCGAACTTCAGACATTTGCCTGGCGGCCCAGGGCAGCTGGAGGGCTGGGGGGTAGAGTTTGCGGCGTCTTGCTCCTTGGTTCTTGGCTTATGTATTCGAGCATCTCTGGCTTTAGGCTTCCTGCATCCTGGCTCGTCTTGTAGCGCTTGTTGATATTATCCTGCAGTCGGCGGCTTGTCTTCTTGACTATCGAGCGAGCGGAGATCGGAGCTCTGCGACCCTCACGCCCTCTTGCCACCAAGAGCGGGAAGCGGGTGGAGGGGTTCGCGCTGCACTCTGCACGCGCTCTCACGGCGACCCCAGTGAGATCTCCCCCCCGCCCCGCCCTCCATATCCCTTGCCACCCTCCACTCTTTCGCAGGCGCGCCACCGTCCGCCCGCGCGCGACTGCCCCGCCCGCTCACCACCCACTTACCCGCCCCACGAAACGAAACGCCAACGCGCGACGCCGCGCCCGCCCATGAACCCGAAATTAGCGCCCACGCGCCTCTCCGACGACTCCTCTCCCCCAGTCTCTCTCAGACGTCACCGACCGCACCCTATTCTAATTTTCGCACCTCGCCCACCGCGCCGCCCCGGAAAACCTGGCGTGGCGCGACGGCTCACCTACTCGCCACCCCGTCGCGGACCTCACCCGGAATTAGTGTATTCCGACGAACGGAAATACGTTAGGGCGTACGTAGTGTATTCCGCCGACCGGAAATACGTTAGCCCGTACGTAGTGTATCCCGCCCGCCAGAAATACGTTAGCCAATACGTAGTGTATTTTCCATATAAAAAATCTGGGCCCAGCCTGGGCTCGTATACGTTAGCAAGTACGTAACGTATTTTTCGGCGCGTACACGGAGGGTGATGCAACGTATTTCTGCAAACGTAATTTAGTGCATCGCCGGATTTGGAAAAAAAATAATGTAGTTTTGCCAGTGTAGAATGACATTCTCGCACTCAGGGCAGGTACAGGGTAGGACGTTGCAGACGAATGTGCAACTCCAGCTCCCAACGCCCTACCCTGACCTTGACCCTTCTCAAGCGGAGCGCGCCGCGCCATCTGGCGCTGGCTAGGTTTCCCTCATTTTCCGATTTCGGCCAGCGCGCCTCAGCCCCATGGCCGACCGACGATCGCCTCTCACGGCGACCCTACGCTAGAAACGAAGGACGCCACGAAACCCAATACAACTCCACAGCTTTCAACACCTGGCGGGTGGGAGGGGACATGCGCTCGGATCCAAGAGGCCTGCCCCTGGCTTTTTCTCACGTTTTTATAAACGAATTTCGGGCATGTCCTGGGCACTGGGTCCTGGGAAGCCCTGTGATGTAGTTGTTTCGGCACCGTGTGCGAGTGTGCGAGTATGCCAGCTGCCAGCCCTGGTTTTTATTTCAACGTAGGCCGTCAACGGAGCTGAAACAACAAAAAACTAAACATTGCAGGTACCGCAAAACAACACACCCACTCCCATTTCACATTTCAAACATTGTAACTTACATATAGCAGCGCAACGCAAAGTTATGTTCAACCTATTTGGAAACTGCGCGTTATAACACTTACCCGCTGCCCACTTTCTGTCACCGCCGCCGCGCTTTCCTTCCAAAGTTCCGATGCTAAAAAATCACAGCGAAAACGAGCGAAACGGCGCACCCGCATACATCATACATTATATATCTATATGTGTATATCGATATATTAACTGTCAGCACCAAGCCAAGAAGCTCATGAAGTCCTTCGCTGGACATTTACGTGGTCCGTCGTGGCACTATCGCAATGGCCCCACGGTTCCCAGGACACCCCTGGACGAGGAGGGAGTATTGTAAACGACATGCCAGGGGGAATGGGGGAGCGTAAGCATCCACATCACCACAGCGACCCTAGCACTTGGTAGTGAGTGAAGCCATGCGAAGTGGGTGGGTGGGGGGGAGGAGACACACTGGCGGGTGCTCCATAAGACTATGGCTAGTAAGGCACACGATAACATAGCAAAAACGAGACCTGACATGCAGCGTGACAACGGCCAACTTTGGAGGTGGACGATACGTTTATTGCGGGGTTGCTTAAATGCGCGCGTGTGCTTTCAAGGGGGGGGGAGGCTAGCGCAGGGGAAATAGGGGGTTGGTGTGTGAGGGGTGGGGCAGGGGGTGGATAGCAGGGGAAGAATGCGCGATCTGGGCTGGGGGCGGTCGCATACAGGTTAACCGTTCATATGGGACCAATGGGGCACGTGCAATGCTGGTGACGAGACCTGGGGACGGGGCACGGTTTAAAACGATTGGCGTTTCGATAGGGGTGGAGTTGACGAAAGATAGAGACTCGGATTCGCCAGCAACGCCCGCGCCCACAGAGCAGCCAAACGTTCCATTCGGACGCATTCCATACCCATCACCCCGCATCTGCACATACTATCCTATTTGGTTTGTATGGGGGCCCGCGAGGCACGCATGGGCCACGCCATGACATCGCAATTACATGCAACATGCAATGTGTTGTACATGTGCGGCGTGCGCACGCGCTATGAGTTTGCAAAGGCCACGGCTGGTGGCGGCGGATGGCCCTTATCGGCCAAGCATAGCTTTAGCAACGAGACCACGCCCGAAAAGGTCCCACAGAGCTCCTATACTCTAAGGCCTAAGATGCACTCCAAATGTTGCCTAGAGAGACCCACCAGAGACACCATATCCAGATCCAAGATGCCCCTCTGAGGTCCGCAGCGGCATATGGCTCATACATTGCATGCGGCATGTCAGACACACCGTATGTGCATCACAAGTAATTCAAGTGGCCCCTGTGAGTCCTATATTTCTCGTGTGGTTTCTCATGTGTCTCTTTCCTCATGCCCATCATTCAATGCTCAAGGTGGCAAGCGTCCACCTCCCGTTCAGACTGGCATTACTGATGGGCTACGGCCCTGCTGAGTCCCCCCCGCGGGGGACTTCGCGAAAAGGAAAAACAGTGGTGGCCCTCTCTGCCTCGGAGAGAGGGTAGCGGTGCCGCAACGCGAAGTGTGCGGCTTTGCACTCCTCGCGGCGGTCGCCAGACCAGCCTGGCTCGAACGTACCGCTGAACATCCAATGCAAAAGCTCGCATTCAGGCAACCTCGCGTTAGAACGAACTAAAGAACACTTGCCACCGTGCAGGTAGCATACCAAACTCACACTCTGTTTGTCTGCTGGCTTCCCCTTAGGGAATCGAGTAATTCTGCCGCATTTCGGGAACTCGCTCCAAGGCGCCCGAGTGCAAGTGATGTACCCGTCTTTGTCAACCGTGGTGCAACGCATGCAAAGAGTGAGCTCGTCCTCCTCTCCCGCGGGCGCCTCAGCTGGGAGAGGCTCTGGGAGCGAGTCGCCTGCGTGGGCGGCCTGCAACGCAGCAATATCGATCTCGACGCCAACGTCACCTGGATCAGGCACAGGCACAGGGGCTTCCAAACCGACAACCGCTGGGTACTGTTCTGCGAAATTCTCTTGAATTGCATCTACCTCGTCCTCCAGCAATCCCGAAATGTCGCTATCACTGACGTGGCCGCCGTAGCCGTCCAAGCCACCTGCGGCTGCATGCCCGCGCACGTCATCAGCTAATGGCGGCCGCGCCTCTTGAGGGCCAGCACTCTGTGGGTCGGCATCACTAGCGCGTCGGCGGGCCTTGGCGCGCAACCCGTCGGCCTTGCCAAACACGCCGTCCAACTGGGACACGCGCGATTTAGCTGTCGGCTTCGCCGCAGCCTTCGCATGCAAGTCGAGGACGATCTCGCCAGTGACAATCATGTCCAGGAGGTGCGGGCAATCGGTGGCGATATTCGTTGCCACCCTCCTCAATGAAGTAATCCTGCGGTGGTTGCGAACCATGCCAAAACACAACTCGTCCGACGTTATGATGTCCAGAACTTGCATGCTGTCTCCAACTAGACGGTGCCGATTCAATCTCAAGTGGAGCCTGAACGGGATCTCTGGAACTTCAGTGCCAACGAATGTGTGACTGTCTCCTGTCGCAATCACACACGGCACCAAGAACTGCATCTTCGGCTTATACACAGGGACTGCCAGCAGCACGAAACAGCGGAGCTCGGGAGGCGCATCTGGATCACCGTTGTCACTGCACACGATGTGCAACACTTCTGACACAGACGTGGCCGCAGCTTTGCCAATGTGGTCAACCCATTGATTGAGCAAGCCAGTTGCGACGTCCAAACTGTTAGACTGGTCCATCGTCAGCGAATGTGCCCTGCATATGTTCTTGCGCAAATTGAAACAGCCGTGCTCCATGGTGCCCCACTCGTCATCAATCTCGGCGGACCTCGCCTTGACTTCTGCTTGCACCAGCAACCTGTCATCACGATAAATGGACACGCTCTTCCTGTCTACGTTCGTGATCCTCTCGATGCTCACCAAACGACCGCCATCGGCATTGCACGTCCCCCAGAGACCTGCAGCTTCCTTGTCGCCCCTGGCAGGCAAGTCATCGTCGCCACGCGCGTCGCAGAGAGGAGCTGGACAAATTCGTGCATGCCGAGACCGTTCACGGAACAGTTCCAACTCCATTTGGTATTTCACGGGGTCATTGCATATCGCTTCCCAGTTACGCAAACTATCTTCATTCTGCTGGTTCCACTCGTCTCGAGTAAGAGGGCGGTCTGGCGCAACAATCTGTTTGTGAAGCTTCATCTGCCTGTTGAAATAATTCATGCGCGCACTGCCGCCAATCCCTGCTCGACGGCTCTCGGGCGCACCGTGACTGTCGGAAATGGCGCCGACTGGTTGTGATGAAGCATCTCGCCCACCACGCTGGACATGCTCCAATTCAACTTGCCTGATGAAACATTTGTTTGCCACGGGTGTAGCACATCTGCCCGACGTGGTGGTCTGGCATGCCCTGCGGACGGTGGCGTGCGACCTCTCGCTGAAATCAATTGAGCACTTGCATTTAGCCCATGCCTTCATGATGCCTGGGCCATGGCGTTTCAAGCTCACTGCGTCGGGACACTGCGCCCGAAGGCTCCGACCGAACAACGACAAACATTCTGCGGGGTACTGGAAGAACTGATGAATTCTATCGTCCTTGGTCTCATCGTCAACATCAGTGGCCAAGCATGCCAGCGAATATGGCGGTTTGCTCATGCGGAGCTCGAAATAATCTACGATGGACGCCGACGCTTGCACAACTGCTCGCCTGGCGAACGTTCTCACAGTGGCGTCGTCGAACCTGCAACCCAAACACGTGAGTAAATGCCAGGGCGAATCGTCAGCAAATTCCATCAGCAGGTCCCTGAGCATCAACTGTGGAGACGCCCGAACAACAAGAGAAACCGTGCACCACAAGAGACCCCAAGACCCAGGACCCGCGACCCTGGAACCACGCACTCCACCACATCCAACCCCCGCCCACCACTCCGCCCTGCAAGAGGGCAGGGGGCGGGCTGACGTGCGCGGCACGGCTAGGCGGAACTGCGATATGTGACCCAGACGCCAGCGATTTCTGAAAAAAACAACTCCCTTCACCTTTCTCCCCTCTCCTCTGTTTTGACGTGACCCCCCGCCATGCGATGAGTGCTCTGCGCCAGGAGACCCCAAGAAACCCCAAGATGATTCAGCGTGATGTTAATAATAAGAGGCCCGTTCCCGAAAGCGGGCTGCATTGCGGGCTCGCCTGGGTTTTGGGCGTTTGAGTTCGTTTATGGTTGTGGGTCGGCGGTCCTCGCATTTCGCCTCCTCGTCCTCCTACTCCTCCTCCTCTTCTTCGCCCCTCATCGTGCCCGCCCCCTTGCCCCTTCTCCTCCCGTCCCACCCGCACTTCATTGCTGCGCACAGCGTGGTTTCTCTTCATCCTCCCCCCCCCCCCTTCTCCTCCTCCTCACCCTTTCCTTCCTCGCCCTCGTCTATCAGATTCCTCTTCGCCCCCCTCTCCCGCGTCATCACCCGCCCCCGCCACCGCAACCACATTGCCCCTCCTATTCCTCAGCGCCTGGGTCGTCGGCCCCTTGTGGCAATTGGATCCCCAGACATTTCAGAACCCGAATGCACCCGAACAACCAAGGATGCCCCAGACGGCCTCACCGCGAGATCCTTGAATGCCCCGACGGGAGCGGGGCGCGGGGGGAGGGGGGCGGGAGAGGCGAGGGGAAAGGCAGGGGGGAGGAGGGTCGCTCGGACGGGATGGAGGAAGGGGGAGGGACGCGGCGCGGGTCGCGCGAGGATGGGGGAGGGGGGAGGGGGGGGGGGGAGGGGGGGGGCGGGGCTGGGAAGGGAACGATTGGGGATGGATGGCACCCCCTCACGGCCGCCCCGACGGGGGGGGGAAGGAGGGGGGGGGGGAGGAGGTGGGGCGCAGGAGGGCGGAAGGGGGGGAATGAGGAAGGACGGACAGAAGGACGGACGGAAGGAAGGAAGGAAGGACATCAAGGAGGAGGGAGGAGGAGGATGGGGCGGAGGAGGAAGAGGAGGAGGGCGCACCTGCCCGACGCACACGCGCGCACAACTGCACGCGCGCACGCTGCGACGCGGTCGCGCTGGAACTACCACAGCACAAACCGCACGAAACGCACGCGCGTGTCCACGCATTCGCGAGCGAACGCCAGCCACATGCACTGACGCCGCCACGCGGGTACACGCATACGTGGTTAGACGTGCGTAAACAGCACATACCGACGTACACATATACACGCAACATGGCACATACGAACCGACATACATACATGTAACCTACATGCGCACCGACGTTCATGCGCGCATGCACGCTTACTCTGTCATGATCACGCGCATGAATATACACAAATGCAAGCATTAGCACGTGCGCGAATGCACGCGCCCGCCCATGGATGCGCTCCCGTGCGCATGCATCTACCACGAGTGGGGAGGGGAGGGGGGGCGGGAGCAGGAGTGGGAGGAGGAGGAGGAATAGGAGTAGCAGAAGGAGGAGGAGGAGGAGGAGGAGGATGAGGAGGAATGGGAGGAGCAGGATGAGGAGGATACTGGTGAGGAGAAGGGGGAGGAGAGGGATGCGACGGAGGAGGAGGAGAATGAGTAATAATAATAGAAGGATGAGGAGGAGGTGGAGGAGGATGAGGCGGATGGGGGAGAATGCGGAGGGGGAGGGGGAACGCGCGCGACCAGTGGGAGGGGGGCGCTAGGAGGAGGACGATGAGGATGAAGACAACGAAGAGGGCGACTAGGGGGGGAGGAAAAGAAGGATGAGGACAGAGATGATGATGATGATGATGATGATGGTGATGATGATGATGATGATGATGATGATGCTGGTGCTGCTGCTGCTGATGACGATGATGATGATGAGGATGGGGAGGGTGAGGAGGGGGAGGAAGATGGAACGGAATAAGAAGATGTTGACACATAGGAGGTTGGAGGGGCAGAAAGGGAAAGAAACGACCGAGGAGGGAACCACATGATGTAGTGCATAAGGGGGCAGCACGTGAAGGAGGAGTAAGACCCGATGGGCGACGAGGAAGAGATGGAAAAAAGGGTGTTCGATCAAACGCCGTTCCCGCTCTCCTGCTCCTCATCCTCCTTCCTTATCCCCCTCATCCTCCTCCTGATCATCCTCCCGATGCCCATCGCCACGTCGCATTCTCTTCTCGGTGTCACCCGCAGAATCCGCAGAACATCCAGGCCAACAGCAGCACGTATGCGGTGCAATCTGGAAGATCGAGCAACACGTTGTGCCAATATTTCGGCGAACGGATGTAGCTGACGGAACGGCGGGGGGCGGGGCGAGGGTTGCGGGATAATGAGAGATGGGAGTGGCGGTGGGCGGATGGCGGAGGACAGCAACATAAGTAGGTGAGGGTGGCGGGCGGATTGAGGAGGAAGCTGCTTACGCTCGGCAACAGCCGACATTATCTTGCAACCTTGGCACAACGCGTCACTGACCACGCAGGGCCACATCGCAGTTTTCAACCTCACGCAGCCCCCACCGCCCAGGAGCCTAAACCATAAACGTCGGCATTTCGCTAAGTAAGGCCATCGATGGGCCAACGGTCAAAAACCACAGGGCCCAGGGACCATGCGCCCGAGACGACCCGAGCAGAAACAATGGCAAACGCGCGGAGGGGCGGTGGGAACCAACCCCATCTGCCTACGATCCGAGCAGAAACAGTGGCCAACACACTAGCGTTTCATTTATCCAGCTGTGTCCTGGCAATGTGCGATGGGCGAGTCGACGGGGCTCGAGAGCTCCAAGAGGGACGCGCGCTCCCTGTTCTTCCCCAGGGCAACGTAGAGGCCGTGCTTGTCCACGACGCGGCCAACGACCACACAGACGCCGTGGATAGCGTGCACGCCGCCGTCCGTCAAGCGGGTGCATACTCGCTTGATCCGCAGCCTGTTCTTCGCCGCCATGTCCTCCCTGTTGGCGGACACGACGGCGGCCAGCTGCTCCTCGAGCGACTGGTGGAGCTTCAGATCATCATGCCAGTAGCGAAGAGCACGCTGGAATACTCGGGGCCCGACGGACACAGCTGCGATGCGCTTGATGTTCGGCACGACTTGCGTCCACCTGGACTCACAACAACTATCCCAACTCCGAGCGTCGATCCAAGTGATGTACGGCTGAGACATCTTCTTGATGGCTGATGCTTTGCTAGCGCAACACGGCCCCCCTACAGGAAGCCCCAGCCCCAAGTGCTCCTTCGAACCCTCGCACACGTAGCACCAGTGCGTGATCACCGAACCGAATATGTCATCACCCAAATTAACCTCGGTTTCAATGTCGATAGTGCTGCACAATGCCTCCAAATCATGCAGCCTGGTGGTCTTGACGCGATCACCTTGTTTGGTCACAGTGTAAAACATGTCCTCGTCATCGCCAACGAGAGCTCTGAGCAAGTCCTGTGATCGAACATCGTAGTATTCGGGCCGCTTCTCACGACGTATGATGATCGCACCGCCGACGACGGCCTGGATGGCCGAAGACAACTCATCTAAATGCTTCTGGATTCTCATCAAACGGGTGAATGTGTGGATCGTGGCTGCAATTTTTTTGAAATCGACAAGCCGCCCTTTCACTAATGCCCACCCATGGCTGTGGCACGGTTCGATGTGAGGCATCATGCGAGGAAATGCGTATCGGTACAACTTGCTCCAGACGTACCTGATCATCTTAATATTGGCGGATGCTCTGTCAGCTGCGAACAAATACATAGCCACGTCGCAAGAGTCCATCAATTGCTTCATTTCGCTCAGGCGCTCCAGCGGCATCGGGAAGTCGATCAGAAACGCTTCAAGCAAATGGTCTGCCGTCTGGCCCAACAGGAACTTCGCGCGGCCGAACCAAGGTTCAACGCGCGAAAACACTGCGGCATAGCAATCGCCCTCGTACACATCAGGAAACATGAGACCAGACGACATCATCACCTGAATGGACGTGGCTGACTTGCTACACCGAGATCTGTCGTCAAACTTCTTGACCCTCAGCAGTCGTTGTGATGTCTCGTCCCACTCCGCGAACACGCCCTTGATTCGCAGGCTGCGTGGCGTTGCTGTCACGGCAGCCTTCGAAAAACAAATGTCGGTCATGCATTCCCGCTGGGCTGATAGAATCGCCTCTGTTACTACACCGATGGCTCTGCTTTGGGCGAACGCTTGCTGAGGGTTGCAACGCCGCGTCATCTGCGGTGCAAGTGCCAATCTGAACTGAACCTCTGCCTTGAGCTCAGGCGTCGCCAATCCCTGAGCAGCCTTGCTAGCAGCGTCACCGAGCAGTCTGGCAATCCCAGGGGTTGTCTGCAGCACGACGGCCATGACCGACCTCAGCGCGTGAGACTCTGACATGGCATTCTGCAATGCCTCCTCGGCGACTCGCGCGCGCTTGACTGCGCGCGCGTGCCTCAACTGCTGCTCCGAGGCACCAGCATGGCGCCGAAGAGGCACCACGGCGAGCAGCCCCTCGGTCTCGCGCTCCTCTGCGCCAAAAGCTGGATCGCACCGCCGCCGCCGTATCCTGGGCTCCACCGCGGCGCCGCGGCCGCCGCTGTCTGGCGCCGCGGGCACGGGCCCCTCTCGGGCAACAACTGGGCCCGATAAGCCGAGCAACTCGGATAGCTCCCTCACTGCCATCGCGCGGTTCCATGCCGCACCTGGGTTGCAACGGCCCGCCAAAATGGCGCAACCACTCAGCCAAAAGGCTAACCACAAACGTTGGAGGAGGTCGGAGGAGGAGGAGGGCGGCGGGCATGCAGGGAGTCGCGCACCCAAGGGCCCTCCAGGGGCCGATCGCGGGCGCATGTGCGGAGCACCCTCGTGGCAACCTTGTGCGCTGTCAAGTTTTCTTGGGACGTCCGAGCCCCGACAGTGCCTCTAGTGCCCCCCAGTGGCCCAACAAAGAATAATGAATGATGCACGTTTGACTTGTGAATGACGCATGGTGGTGCAGATGACGACGTGCGGTTGGGTTGTGCCGCGATGGCGCCAATCAGCTCTGGACTTCTTCACATTTTTACTCAGCTCAGTACTTATCCGCGAGCGTCGAGGCGCAAACCGGAACACATGTATATGAAATTGATAGCCTCTGGCCGACCGCTCAAGCCGCGAGCGTCGATCGCAACATTGCGGCATTTACCTGGATGCAAACACAAAAAATGTTCGATGAGGCAGGCTTCCAACTTCGGGCCAGCCTTCCCAACGCGAGCCGTCAAAACAAGCATGGTCAGCCATTTCTTGCTATGGCCTGGCATGTCCTCTGCTTCGTCTGCGCACCAACGGCGTGCTGGGTTCTGAGTGGCCCCTACATAAAAATGCTCGGTCCAACGGCAGCACGTCTCTGCCGCCCTGAGCTCTGATTGGGTCGGCATGTCCTGAAAAGGGACGTCGTGCTGCACTAGCGTGGCGAACACGGCGGCGTTGAATGAGATCCTCCCAGGCAACATGGCCTTGAATAGCAAAGCGCAAGGTCAGTTTGCCCTGCCCCCCCCGTTCGGAGCGGAGATCATCGCCGCCCACCCCCACCCCCCCACCCCCTTGAGTGAGGACGCCCCCCCATCGCTCGCCACTCCCCCACCGCCTAAACGAATGGAAACGCGAAGCGTTCGATATCTAAGGTGGCCAAGCGCATGAAAGTGCAACGCACCAAAGGCAATATTGCGACCAACCAGGCTCAAGATGCACACTGGTGCCTTACAGGCGGCCTTACACGTGAACAAGGCACCCCCAAACGAATGCCCCCAATGCGGCGCCACGTGGATACGTCACACCCCAACGGCGCCAACCATACCATGTAGGAAACGATTGCGTTCTAAAGCTACGAGCGCGCACTTGCTCGCAACGCCGCCTCCGACGCCCGCGAAGCGACGCGGCGCCGCAATGGGCCGCGCGCCTTCGTGGGCTCACGCAGGGCTGGTGACGACCTAAGCGCGCAGCGCAATACGCCGAGATCACACAACTAATGAATCACGATGCGAACCCGAAGGCGACCAACGAATAACCCAACATCGGCACCACGAACCCCACCCCCTCAACCGACATATGCAAGGCATGCCCCAACCCAGGGGACGCTCAGGAAACATGCGACGTCTTATAAAACTGCGTTTCGCACGAACTACCAATGCGTAGAAGTTGGCCCGGCCAATCCAACTAACACCGCCCTCTCGTAACTCCGCAGACCGCCCCATCCTGCCCCGACCACGCGCGCGTTTCACTCCAACTGTGGCAGATGCTGCCTGGGACGACGATCACTTGTTCAAATGCAACGGGGGGGGGCCTCCTCCAGATCAGGGCAGCTCGCCTTGGCATCGTTTTGGGATGGGCTGGCGGGTGGGCGGGGGCGCGCGCAGCGCTGAGGATTTCAGAAAGCTCGCGTACAATGCCTACCTGATAATTCACGCGAGAAGCGAACGCCTCTCGTTCTGCTTCTAGGATCTGCAACCGCTGAGTGTCCTGGGAATCAGTGCCCGAGCTAGGAGCTGGCGAGGGCGACCGAGGCGGCGTTGGAACTGAAATTGGCACCTCGTATTGATGCAGACTTGCTGGAACCGTCTGATGCTCTGACCAATGAGGCGTGATCCGATCGTCTGAGCCAGAGGGCCAGTTCTCGCTGCTGAATGGGCGACTGGCTGGAGCAGGACGCGGAGAGTCCCGCTGCACACTGAGACGTGGACCTGCCGCCCGAACGTCCGAACCACACTGGCGCGGCTGAGCGATCGGGGACTGGACGTCCGAACCGAGCTTGCACAACTGAGCGCTCGAAGATAGGTCGCCCGAACCGTGCGGGCGCCACTGAACGCTCGGAGAGACAGTGCGAACGGGCGAGGGCGGCTGCACACGTGAACACTGTGGTTGCAGCTGGTCCAAGTTAGCAGGCAACGTCGGCGGCGGTGACGGCGCTGGTTCGCCATGCCCCTGGGAACCCGACGACGTTGGCAACGATTGGCTCCAACTAACATCATGGACATGCGCGGCGCGCCCCAACGAGTGACCAGAGCCCAAGGACCCCCCGCGCGAATATCATGGAAATGGCGGGGCGCGGGGCGGGGTGGAGCGCCGCCGCGTATTTCCCCAGGCCGCGCCCATAACCCAGGCACGGAGCGAGAACGAGTAGCTGACCCACAACCCATGCACCGCGGTTGGCCGAATGGACGCAATCAACGCAATCAACGCAACGTGTGCAAACAAACGCCGCATGTGCTGTCTATTCTACTGGGCGCTGGCCCTACGTCGGGGCGCGCCGCGCTTTATGGCGTCAGCCTGCTGACCCCCGACGCTCGGGCTGGTACAACACGAGCCCTGCGATTCGGAGCTCGGGGCGACCAACTCCTGGGGGGGCAGGAAAGACACGCGTCCTAGCTCTAAGATGGATCAAGACAGCATCGCAATGGACGCGATAGCTCCCAGAAGGACCAATATAGACTCGACCTGGGCAGGGACACACCCGACGAAGCCTAACATAACCCCCAAACCTCCAAGAAACTCACCGAGCTGGCCCATAGTGGCCCCAATATGATCCCCATGCGGGCCACAGAGAGTTGCACCATGTGGGTTCCCGCGTCGGATCCTGCGTGAGCTCTTCAAGCACAGACGCGAAACTCCGCCGCCTCGCGCGCGACGTGCGCGACCGCGGGCGGCGCGGAGAGGGCGGGTCGGACGTCCGCCATAGCTCCGAAGCCAACCTCGACAGACGGGGGTCTCCCATGTCTCAAATGATTTGGGCCCTCACGGCACGGAATGGAACACAGGGCGGGCCACGGGATGGGCGGATAGTCACTCGCATTGGCAAAGTTGCGAAGCACGGAATGGAAGGATAAGCACTTACATTGGACACATTGCGAGATTCGGGTAATATGCCAACAGGGGGGGGGGGGCTTGGGGGCGCCATGCGAACGCGAGCTTGGAGTGTGCACGGGGCCAGCTCTTAGAACTGGCCTACAAACCCGAAACCCTACATGCACTACAGCACCTAACGTATTTGAACATGTTTTTTGTCATACATGATTTGGCATGGCTTGTGTACTGTGTGTTGAACAACGCACCCGTTAGCAATTATTTTTGTTACATGCGCATACAAGCCCGATTGATCACATAATTCTTAGAGCCAATGGGGCAGAAAGTGACCATGAAGTCGGAAACCGCATACGCGTTGGACATCGGAACGCATCAAATCGCATGAGGAGGCATCGGATATCGAAGCTCATCGGGCCACGTGGACCGATGCATGCGGCAAGCCCAGGGCGGCGGCAATCCAGAGAGGAGGGCTGGAAGGGGGAGAAGGGGAGAAAGAGAAGGAGGAGGAGGAGGGGGGGAGAAGGAGGGGGACGATCAGGAGCAGGATGGGGGAGGCGGCGGGGGAGGAGGAGGAGGGGGAGGACGTGAATCTGACAAGGACAGAGGGTAAGGAAACCACGTGCTCGTGCGTGTCCACTCTTCAAGTTGGCGCCGTTGCCGCCCAGGCTGGGCGAACGAAAGTCGTGTCAACACCTCTGCGCAGTGACTATGGCTGCGGGATCGGAAATGCAGCGGGTCTGTGGGGCTGTGCAATGTAAACCGATGGCAAAACTAACACGTTTAAAAAAAATACAATTTTTGGAAACCGAAATACGAAAATACCTTGCGACCCCCCCAAAAAAACAATGTAACGCTACGTTGCTGTTGATAGTGTAGCCCGTGTGAGCGGGTTTCTAGAGAGGCGTCTGAGCTGACCCCCCCGGCTCTCCAAGACCAGCCCACCCGCCGCCCGCCGCGCGGCCGCGCGGCCGCCCGGCCGCCCGGCCGCCGCCGCCCGCCGCCCGCCGCCCGCCGCCCGGTTCCGACCCGCCCGGTTCCGCCCCGCCCGGTTCCGACCCGCCCGGTTCGGACCCGCCTATAGAGAGCGCTGCGGAACAGGGCCGGACGGAACAGGGCCGGCGGAACAGGACCGGTCGGAACAGGGCCGGTCGGAACAGGGCCGGTCGGAACAGGGCCGGTCGGAACAGGGCCGGTCGGAACAGGGCCTGGTCGGAACAGGGCCTGGTCGGAACAGGGCCGGCGGAACAGGGCCTGGTCGGAACAGGGCCGGTTCCACCCCCCTCCCTTCTGTAAGGGTTTCTAAGCTAGAGGGGCCCTGGCTAAAGAGGGGGGGGCTTCGAAGCTATCCCCCCCCCTCTGTCCCTTTTCCGGAGCAGAAGGTGAGCCCGGGCTTCAGGAGCCTTGAGACGGGGGTCAATGCAAACGGTGGTCAGCCACGGCACTGGATCCTAAACACGCCGCGAGGTCCCCGCGGACCTCTGAACGTCTGCGTTTATGTGCAGTGTGACCGGATCGCGAATCACGAGGCTGCACGGTAAGGACGCGAGGTCCCTGGACGCTCAAGCTGAGGCCAAGGCTGGGCGCCCATGGCCCACGGCTGAAGGCTAGGATGTGCCGAAAGGCGCAAGGACGCAGGGACACGCTTAGAACTTGTAGTCTTACGTCGGGCATGTCCCCCTACAGAGGAGTGGACGAAACATAACAAATACTCAAAACATGCAGCCCAAAACGTCAAAATAGTAGAAACAAACGTCCCCATACTACTTTTTGCTATTATTCTATTTTTTCAATATTCCCCCTGTAGAGGGGCAGGCCCGACTGAATTGTAATGTCAAAAACCCGGATAGCAAGGCGGCAGAAGCTTGTAGACAGTCCTTCGAAGAGCTCTGAAAGCTCTGGAAAGGAGCTTCTGGAAAGCTTGAGGGCACACGTATTGGGAAACAATTGAACAAGACATGCCAGAACACGCTGCATGATGGACCTGTTTGCCGCCACCACCACCACCACCATTAAGTTGGAGGGGAGAAGGAGTGGAGGACGAGGAGGAGGGCGAGAAGGAGGATGACGACGACGAGGAGGAGGAGGAGGAGGAGGAAGTGGAGGAGGAGGAGGAGGAGAAGGAGACCCCCTCCCCCTCCAACTTATGGTGGTGGTGGTGGATAAGAGGCCCATCATTGCAAGTTCGCTGGAGCTCTGGCGAGGTGTCCTGCCGGAAGCTGCAGCGAGCTCCGGGGCTACCCTGCGGAGCTTGCTTCTGATCTGAAGCCCTCTTTTCTCTCAGAGAGCTGTCAGGGAAAATGACTCGTCATTGCGATGCGGTTTGACCGCGATGTGCTTGTTCCCTCGGACTCTCCCGGCCGCGGCCCAGTGGGGTGGATGGCCTCCACGGCGGCGTCACCCCTCTTCGCGGCGAACCAACCGCCAGCGGCCGCCATGGCGCCGACGGCGGCCAGCGGGGGGCGCTCCCGGAGGAGCGTGGGGTCACAGCGGATTGGGGCTGGCCTGGGGAGGAGGGTGGGGAGGAGCTCCCTTTCTCCTCCTCCTCCTCCTCCTCCTCCTCCTCCTCCTCCTCCTCCTCCTCCCCCTTCCACTCCTCCTCCTCCTCCTGCTCCCCCTTCCACTCCTCCTCCTCCTCCTGCTCCTCCTCCTCCTCCTCGTCGTCGTCGTCCTCCTCCTCCTCCTCTTCCTCCTCCTCTTCCTCCTCCTCGTCCTCCTCCTCCTCATAATCAACCAGTTGATCACCGTCAGGTGGGGGCCCCTCGCCGAAGGTGGCGGTGTCACTGGCGCGCGGGTGCGAACGGACCGACCACTCTGGCCGCCCTATTTAGGGGTCCCGCTCGCGGGTGTCAGTCCCTGCGGGGAGCCCCATGGGGCCGTGGCGGGAGGGAGGAGGAGGGAGGAGGGAGGAGGGATGGAGGAGGGAGGAGGTCAGAGGGAGGGAGGAGGGAGGAGGGAGGAGAAGGGAGGAGGGAGGAGGGAGGGAGGGAGGGAGGAGAGAGGGGGACGAGAGCAGGAGGGATCACGAGAGGGAGGGGGTGGGAGGCAGGATCGAGGTTGATCCAGGGGAGAAAAATGAGGTGGAGGGAGAGGAGGGAGGGTGAGATAGGAGCTGAGCAGGGAGGAGGACGGAGAAGCAGGAGGAAGAAGCATAAGGAGGGAGGGAGATGGGGGAGGCAAAATAATGAGGGAGGACGAGGAGGGCGAGGGGGAGAAGAGAAGACCAGGGAGAGACAGGGAGGAGGAGTGGCCAGAAGCATGATTAGATCCAGAGATGAAGGATAAGGATGAGCAACAGTAGCGTGAACAATGTGTGTAAACATCTCGGCACCTACACGGCGGAATCGAAGGCCCCGGTAAGTTCGGGCAGTGCGGGATTGAAGATGACACGCGCATCTTGCGACCTCGGCGGTGGCAAAGGTCCTAAGGAAAGGGCGATCGGGCGGCGCTGCGCCGGCCAGTTACTGTTACCCACGCCCCTTTAGCACGCATGTGCGCTATATAGCCGTGGCTGCAAATGGTTGCGGCCTGCATTGCAAACGAACACGTCCCAATCAGAAGTCTCGACCCAAGTACAGGGTCGGCAGGAACATGGCTCTGGTGTGGCCCAGGAGCGCCCCAATGACGCTCAAAAGAAGCCCAAGCTACTTGAACGCAGGCTTCCTAGAACGGCGAGGCCGCCCTCCAAGCTCCATCGAAGAACTACTGGGCACGTTCACCCACCTACCTCCAAAAAACAAGAACAACCGACATAAATATAAACTTCCGGAGGTCCGGGCGAATTTCTTGGATCGGCGCTGGATCACCCTCCCTGGCGGCGCCTCCGGCGCCAAGGGCGGCGCCGAGGGGGGTCAGGTTGTGACGAAGAGCGCAGTCAGCAACAAGTGGCCGTGGTCGAGGCCCTCCTGACCTAGTGGGTGGTCTCTTCTGGCTGGCTGTGATGTGCTGGAGCGGCGTTCCTCTGCAATATTACTTTACGGTCAGGAACTTTTGTTTAGCGTGTCACGGCGGCGGCCCCGGCGATACTTTCTGCCCTGCGAGCAGATAGGGTGTCGCTCCGCCCCGCGGGGCGGAAGGCTCTGAAAGGCTCGGGATGTTGATGCTTGGGGACTGGGACGCGGATAGCATGTCGCGCCGAATCGTGGTGGGCAACAACCAGCGGCACGACACGCTGTAAGCCGAAGTTACCGACCGTACCTTGATGCACGTTGTTATTATTCGAGTCTGCCCCCCCCTCCCCCCTCTAGAGGCCTCCCAACTTGGGACCGAGCAGATGGGGTCGGAGGAGGGTCGCGCCGCATCGCCGATGCATTGGCGATGCATCTCGACGGCGGCGATGCATGGGTGACGCCGACATGTAGGACATCTGACTCCACGTCGGGCCGCGTCGCCGGTGCATCGGCGACGCGGAGCGATCCTTCCACCCCATCTCCTCGGACCCCATTTGGGAGGCCTTCCCCTCTCCCTCCCCGCCCCCCGCCCCACAATTCTTCCGCCTCCGCGACGCCCGCGCAGTCTGGGGGGGCGCGGCTCCTAACGGCGGCGGGGCGGGCAACGGCCGGGCGCCTCAGGCGCCGCCGCCGCCCTGGCCCGGCTCGGCGCTGAGGTGGGGTACGGGCCCGGCTGCTCCCCGTGCCGTCGTCATACTCCTCCTCCTCCTCCTCCTCCTCCTCCTCCTCCTCCTCCTCCTCCTCCTCCTCCTCCACGTCCTCGTGCTCCTCACCACCCAAATCCATCTCCTCCTCATCCCCCGCCCGCCTCCGCCTCCTCTCTCTTCCTCCCTTCCCCCTCATCCCTCCCTCTCTCCCCTCCCCCGCCTGCCCCAGTCTCTCCCTTTCCCTCATCCTCCTCCTTCTCCTCTTCCTCCTCCTCCTCCTCCTCCTCCTCCTCCTCCTCCTCCAATCCTGTTCCTTTGAAAGAACTTCTCCCTCTCGCACCCCGAGGCCAGTTTTCAGGGCGGGCCGGGCGTTTCGCCTGAGACTGCCCCACGATGTATGACTCCGAAACTTGAAATCTGGCAAAAGCTTCACAGATGGAGGACGGGTGGTTTTCAAAATGTGGCTCTCGCCTTGGCGCCGCCCACATTCGTTCTAAACATTTGCAAGGGCTTCACGGATTGAGGGCGGATCGTTTAAAAAATGTGGCTCTCGCCTGAGCGCCGCGCACAATCGTTCTAAACATTTGCAAAAGCTTCACGGATTGAGGGCGGATCGTTTTTAAAACGTGGCTCTCGCCTGAGCGCCGCGCACAATCGTTCTAAACATTTGCAAGAGCTTCACGGATTGAGGACGGGTCGTTTTCAAAATGTG
Source organism: Prorocentrum cordatum (assembly GCA_963575745.1). NCBI lineage: Eukaryota > Dinophyceae > Prorocentrales > Prorocentraceae > Prorocentrum > Prorocentrum cordatum. Next base: position 152,099 of record CAUYUJ010013158.1, on the reverse strand, counting down.
ACTCTCGCCTGAGCGTTGCGCACAATTGTTCTAAACATTTGCAAGAGCTTCACGGATTGAGGGCGGACCGTTTTCAAAACGTGGCTCTCGCCTCAGCGCCGTGCACATTCGTTTTAAATATTCGGAAACGTTCCAAGGATTCCCAGGATCAGCGTACCAGAAATAGAGTTCTGGAAAGATTCACGATTATGCGGGTGCAACACTTATGTGGGTTGGCGGTGTTGAAGTCCCCAAATTGGCATCTGGCACGGGCACGATTCCAGATCGTCAGGACGCAGCAGTCAGGATGATCCGTGGCGTGAAAATCCCGAGAACAACGTTCTGGCATGATTCGAGGCTTTCAAACAGATGTCTTCCAACGAGGCAGTTCCCTCAATGGACATGAACCATTGTAGGGGCCTGTGAATAGGGAGCTTGGAGGGAGTGTGAATTCCAACATCGTTGATGACTCTTGGGTTTACACTGGTCCTCCTCCTCCTCCTCCTCCTCCTCCTGCTGACCTTCACCGCCACCCTCCCCCAAGTGTTCCCCGAAGGGTTTCCACGTTGGTTGGGGGAACACATGTTCGGACAGATTGGCAGAGCTCTTGCCAATCTATCGGACCATGTGACCTCGGGGATTGGAGCGTTTGGAATATAAGCTGAACTGCACGCGGGCAGTGACGAGCGATCTACCCTTGGGTCCGGCATGTCCCCCTACAGGCTGATTTTTACGAACAATAAAAAAACACGCAAAATAATCCGCCGGCCCCCTTGTGGGGTCACCAGGCTGTAGGCCTAGGGTTCGCAGTTTCCTGTACCAGTTGCAGCTTCCAGTTTCCACTGTTACAGTTCTGCTTCTTGCTGCTTACTGTTCCTTGTTGACTTCTTGCTGCTTACTGTTCCTTGTTGATGGACCGCGCGAGGGGGGGAGGCCCACAACGGGCATTTGACCACGCCCTGAGCGTGTTGTCTGAATTGCTGGGGTGGGTAAAAATTGACACCTCTCACGCGGATCGGCGGGGTCAGGGTCCAAAAACACATGGGATTTGCCACATTTCTGAAACTCGGTCGCACCCCTCACGCGGATCGGCGGGGTCAGGGTCCAAAAACACATAGGATTTGCCACACTTCTGCAATTTGCTGGCACCCATCACGCGGATCGGCGGGGTCAGGGCCCATACACACATGGGATTTCCCGCATTTCTAAAATTCGGCGGCACCCCTCACGCAGATCCGGCAGGGTCAGGGTCCAAAAACGCAGGGGATTTGCCACATTTCTGAAATTCGGCGGCACCCCTCACGCAGATCGGCGGGGTCAGGGTCCAACAACACAAAGGATTCGCAACATTTCTAAAATTCGGTGGCACCCGTGACGCAGATCCGTAGGGTCAGGGTCGAAAAACAAATCCCGTCACTGCTTCACGGCGGCGCCCAGACCTCATGATTTAGCTTTCGCATCTCCCATTATCCGTGACAGGGGGCCAGCGGCATGGGGCGAAGCTCTTACGGATATTCAAAAAATTGTCCAGATAATGACACATAAAATCGTCCCCTCCTGTAGAGGGACAGGCCCGACTTAAAATTGCCCTGCCAGCACGCTCTTCGGCCGCCTCGGCCGTGCGAGCACGCTCTTCGGCCGCCTCGGCCGTGCGCGGACACCTGGCCCCATGCACTGCCCGCTGGCCTCGGGGACCCTGGCGGGCGGTCCCGCGCGAGCCCGCGACGCGGGCCCTCCTCGACTCGACCCCCGCCTGGAACGGAGGGCCGACCCCAGCACACCCCGCGCCAGCAGCAGGGCAGAGCGCCCGATGGAGACCGTTGTTCTCGAATCGGCGATCTCCCGGGTTATCCGGGCGGGGGGGAGAGGGGGGGGGGAGAGAGGGCCGGCCGATAACCTGACCTTCGCGCTGTGGGCAGCCCTGCGGGCCCATGCCCGCGCCCCCCCACCCCGGACCTGCACAACCGGCAAGGGTCGGTTATCCCGCGGGGGGGAGAGGGGCAAGCCCGATAACCCCGGTTATCGCCGGACCCTGGCAAAAACAGTCTCATGGAGGGCGCGGCTCCCAGAGGAAGAGCACAGGACATAACGAAAGCTCTCTCCGAAGTCCGCGCGGATCTCTTGGATCCGTGCTGGGCCCCCCGGCGGCGCTGCCAGCGCCGCCGTCGTGCGCGCCCCGCGCCCCCGCGTCCCAGGGAGGGGGCCCAGCGCCGACCCAGCAAGTCCGCGCGGCCCTCCGAGAAATGATTTTCATTAGAAGGCAGAAAATCCACCCCGATATGAGCCACCCCGACACGCGAAGCTTTTTAGTAAACGTACCCAAACAAAGCATCAAACAGGGCAGGGCTGTTTAGGTAACGTGCAGGGCAGTTTAGCAAGCGCCATTTGTCCGGGTCCGGGTGGTGTTTCCTCCCTTCCTCTCTACTCTAGGAGGCTTCCTCCCTTCCTCTCTACTCTAAGAGGCTTCCTCCCTTCCTCTCTACTCTATTCCTATTTAGCTAACGCCAATCGTCCGGTCCAGTCCGGTCCGGGTGACTGTTTCCTCCCTTCATTCACGGCGCAGTGCCATTTTGTGCTCTTCGAGCTCCGAAGTCGGAGGGGGGCGCTCGCAGGGGCCGCCTCTAGGCTCTAGGCGTCGCCGGCGCCGGGCGCTGGCTCGGCGTTGCGCCCCCAGCGCTTGAAGTGCGCCATGAGGTCCTCGCCCTGCGTGGTGGGCGGGTACTTCGCAGCCTCGCCCTCCTGCATGCAGCTCTCGATGCACTGGACCCTGGCGTCGCTGTTCAGTATCTGGAAGTAGGGCATGGAGATGCGAGGGACGTTGAGTGCCGCGTCGTCGAGCGCGGGGCACGTGACGCGGTGCGGGGTCGACAGCCAGCGCTCGTTCGTCCAGCGCATGAAGAGGTCCCCTAGATTGATGATGGGCAGGGCGGCGAAAACCACACTGACAGTCGATGGTCGGAGGCCTCCCTCTCCCCCCTCCCTCCTGCTCCTCTCCTGTGGTGGCCAGGGGGGAGCAAGCCTGACTATCACGGTGATTTCTGGCGCCATGATATGAACCCGTCCTGCGGGCATTCCACCTCCATCCAGTCGCTGTCTCCGCGCGGGAGCACCTCCAGCCCTCCGTGGACGTCCTGCCACAGGATCGTCATGGTGCAGATGTCGGAGTGTGCCCCGCACCGCAGCTGCCCCGGGGCCGGCTCCGCCTCGAGCCGAGGGTAGCTGATCACGCGCAGTGAGGACGCGTGGTGCGTCACCTTGGACAAAAAAAAATTCGCATCCATGGCACGGCTTGGGGCTTAGCACAGACATCCCGCCCCAGGCGACGCAGAGCGTCCCCCATCGGGGCGCCGGCGGCGGCGGCGACGGGGTGTTGAGACCGCCTCGGCCTCGTGTGACAGTCGAGGCCAGCCTGGTGTGATGCAGGACCACGGTTGTGAAAAATCACGGGGGGCACGAGCAACAGCATATTTGTTTTGCCGCTGGGGGAAAACTGAAGATGACAACGATCACGACATCCCAACGACGACGACGACGATGCCCACGCGCAAGTCTGGAACCCTACTTCTTAGCCATCGCCAAGGGCGCTGCTGAATGCTGGGTGCCTCCATGGGGGCTGCCTGTGCGCAACCCTGAGCCGTGCCAGCATCCACGCGAAGCGCGAGGGCGAAGATGCGCAGCATGCCGTCTGCCAGCTTGCCAGCCTCGAGGTAGTACCGCGACATGGCCGCCTCCAGGCGCCCGTCGGGCGGCCACGGCGTCCTCTGGTAGCAGAAGTTGACGACGGGCGAACGCTCCAGCGACGCCGGCGGCTCGCCCTGGGGCCCCATGGAGAATGCCTGCAGTCACGGGGGGAAGGGGTCGGGGTCTACCAAAGGGGGGGGACCTGAGGGGGGGGAGTTCGATCCGCTGGTGCATCGAATTTCTGAAGAACGATGCCCCCCTCGCATCCTTAGTGTCGACGCCTCTCGGGATCTGGCGGCGGCCGGAGACCTCGTGTTACATCGTTTTTCTTTCTGCGGTTCGATGCGCCAGCGGACCGAAGTCCCCCCCCCCCGTGCCCCCCCTTTCGTTCGGCCCGAAGAGGAGCAGAGGAGGAGGAGAGGAGGAGGAAGAGGAGAGCGGGAGGAGGAGGGAGGAGGAGGGGGAGAGGAGGAGGAGGAGGAGAGGAGGAGGAGGAGGAGGAGGAGGAGGAGGAGAAGGAGGATGCGAATAGAGGGGAAGAAATCCAGACCTCCGACCCTGTGATTCTTACAGCCGC
>CAUYUJ010013158.1:30362-140362 GCA_963575745.1 Prorocentrum cordatum | reverse complement strand
TACGCCACGCCCTCCTGGATTGGCCAGGAGAGCGTCTATACAGCTCCTGGGCTCAGAAGGGGCCTGGCCAGGAAGCAGCGGACATGCACAGACCTCGTCGCCCGACGGAGTGTCTGTTCTGGCCTCTGGCCTCGGCACGCTCGGGTCGATCCCGTGCCCGACGACGACGAAGAAGCCCACCCGCTCGCAGGCGTCGGCCACCGCGGCGGACACGGCCCGCCGCTGCGCGTCGTCGGCGCCGCTGGCGAAGAAGGGGGCCACGTCGATGACTGGGACCTCTGGCAGTGGCCGCCGTCGTTGTCGCCGGTTGGGAGGGCGAAGGAGGTGAAGATACGACGAAACTAGGACGATGATCAAATCGAGTACGGATGAATCGAGAATTTCTGATATCCAGCGGATCTGGGGGATGTCTCGGGCGCCGCGGCCTTCTCAGAGCGTTCTGGAACGCTCTGAGAACGTTCTGTAGCGCTCTGGGACGGATTTATCCTCATCCTAGCCCTTGGGTGGGGCGTGTCCTCCTACAGGCGGATTTCGAACGACAAATATCAAAAATCCCAATGGGCGACTTTTTTCACTATGATTGACTTAGGCCCGTCCGACAGGGGGCGTCAGATCGAGAGGTGCAGCACGAAGATGGGGGCCAGGAGCAGGAGGAGTGGGAGGAGCGGGAGGAGGAGCAGCTAGCGGTGGAGGCGGAACCTCCCGAGGATCCTCCCGATCCTCCCCCATCCTCCAGTTGCTCCTAGAGCCCCATTCCTCCTCTGCCTCCTCAGGCTGCTGCTGCTCCCCCTCCTCCTCCTCTCCTGCTGCGCCTGCTCCTCCTGCCCCCTCTCCACCTCCTCCTCCTCCTCCTCCTCCTCCTCCTCCTCCTGCTCCTCCTCCTCCTCCTCCTCCTCCTCCTCCTCCTCCTTCCCGTCCAACTTAACATGTTCCTCCTGTTCACTCCCCATCCTGCTCCACTTCTCACCTCCAGCAGCTGGACCTCTAACAATAACAAGTATAAGAGGAATACGAGAAATTATCATAATAATACTCGTGACTAGTATGTATTTAACATGTGCTTTGATATGACATGTATGCTTCCAAAGCGCAGAGACGCTTCTAAATCATACCGGCTCCAGCTGCTGATGCATCTGCTCCCCATACCCCCATCCTACTCTATGTCCAGCTCCTGCTTCCCTTGCTGCTGCTCCCTCCGCTTTGGGCAGTTACTCATGCTTGCCTCCCTCCTCCTGCTCCTCCGCCTGCTCCTCCTCCTCCTCCTCCTCTTCCTCCTTCTTGTTCTCCTCCTCCTTCTCCTCCTTGTTATCCTCTTCCTCTTCCTCCTCCTCCTCCTCCTCCTCCTCCTCCTCCTTGTTTTCATCCTCCTCCCCCTCCTGGTTCTCCTCCTCCTCCTCCTCCTGCTCCTCCTCCTCCTCCTCCTCCTCCTCCTCCTCCCGCCGCTGCCCCTCCCCACCTCTCGATGGCTGGGACCTTGCCGGCCCTCTTCCTCCGCTTCGCCGCGCCCTCGTCGGCCGCCGCGAGCCTCCTTGCGCTGGGGTCCGCCCCCGCCGGCACGGCGGCGGCCGCCGGCTCGGCCATGGCACTCCGGCGGGCGGCCCGCCGGGCGCCCGCGCCTCGGGCCGAAGTGCATCTACGCAAGCGTGCGGGCCGGATCAGCCTCGGGCGCGGCCGAACCTGCGAGGCGGGGATTCGAGGAGGAGGAGGAGGAGGAGGAGGAGGAGGCGGAGTAGGCGGCGGAGGAGGAGGCGGCGGAGGAGGCGAAGGCGGAGGCGGAGGCGGAGGCGGAGGCGGAGGAGGAGGAGGAGGAGGAGGAGGCGGAAGATGAGGAAGAGGAGCAGGAGGAGGGGGAGGAGGAGGAGGAGGAGCAGGAAGAGGAGCAGGAGGAGGCGGAGGAGGACTCCATGACCATCGCCTCTGGGCTCGATCTCCCGGGACCTCGGCGGGGCCTGGATATAACGGGGGTTCCACAAAGCGGTGCGGCCTAACCGACCCCTCCGCGACGGACCTTCCCAGGCAGCGCAGGGGTCGACCACGCCGCACCTGCCAGACCCTCTGAACGCCGGCGGAGCTTCCGGGCCGACGAGCGCGGGGAGATCGGACATCCAATGCCGTGGCTGCTTCAGGACGGGGTCCTGCCCCCCCTCGTCCTGCCCCTCCTCGTCCGTCCTCCTCCTCAACCTTCCTCATCCTGCCTCCTCCTCCGCCTCCTTCTCCTCCCTCTCCTCCTGCGCTCTTCATTCATATTCCTCCTCCCTATCCTCGTCCTTGTCCTCGTCCTCGTCCTCGTCCTCGTCGTCCTCGTCGTCCTCGTCGTCGTCGTCCTCCTCCTCCTTCTCCTCCCCCTCCTGCTTTTCCTACCCCTTCTCCTCCTCCTCCTCCTTCTCCTCCTCTTCCTCTTCCGCTCCTCCTTCGTCATCCTCTCCCTCATCGTCGACCTCCTCCTTTTTTGACGTTGCGCAGATTCAAGCTCGTGGTTGGCAGCGTTCGTCCTCCTCTTCCTCCTCTTCCTCCTCCATTTCCTCCTCATCCTCCTCCTCCTCCTCCTCCTCCTCCTCCTCATCATCATCCTCCTTGTCGTCCTCCTCCCTCCTCGTCCCCCTCCTCCTCCCCCTCCTCCCTTCTCCTCCCCCTCCTCCTCCTCCTCCTCCTACTCCTCCTCCTCCTCCTCTCTCCCTCATCCTCCTCCTCCTCCCCTCCTCCTCCTCCTCTTCCTCCCCTCTTTTCCTCCTCCCTCCTCCTCCTGCTTGTCGTCCTCCTCCTTGTCGTCCCCCCTCCCCCTCCGCCCCCTCCTCCTCCTCCTCCTCCTACTCCTCCTCCTCTCCTCCTCCCTCCTCCTCCTCCTCCTCCTCCTCTCCTCCTCCCTCCTTCTCCCCCTCGTCGTTTTCCCTCTCCTCGTCCACCTCCCCAGCCTCTTCGCCCTCGTCGGACGAGGGGCCGGCTTTTCGTCCCGAGCCGCCCCAGAAGCCTACCGGGGCACCCTGCAGCCCGAGGGCTTCGACAAAACACGGAAGAGGAGCAGGAGGAGGAGGACGAGGAGGAGGAGGAGGAGGAGCAGAGCAGAGTAGAATCTCGTGGAGTCCATGTCTGAACGCTGGCCAGGCCCTAACCTCGTTAAACCAGACTGTGCTCTGAGAAGGTTCCTTCGAAACCACACAATTTACGATGCAAGCCTGAAAAAGGCTCACAGCCCGAACTGCACTGGCCTGGCAGGCACCCCTATGGGCACGCGGCCCTCCGAGGGGGCCCGCACACCTAGGCGCGACGACCTCTTCCCTTCCCCCGCCCCCCAGAGCTCACCCCCCGCCTCCCAGGCCCAGAGTGTCGGCCTCTACCACGATTCAGAACTACGACAGGTACTGTTGGTGCCTCAGGCACCGCTACGCCAACGGGTCTCTCCTCAAAAACTCGGGGCCTAGTGAGGGCCCTTTCCACCTGGCCCCGAGACACGCGACCCGAGGAAATCAACTCAGCAACTCTGGAACTGTTGCGAAACCACTCGGCCTGGTCCTCACTTTGCCTACTCAGTCGTTCTTGTTGCGGTCCAGATACTTCGAGATCTCCCTCTCCAATGGCCCGCGCGGGGCCGAGCCTGAGAGGAACGAGCCCCCCTCCACAGACACCAGGCTCTCGATCATGGGGCCCACCGAGGAGCCCATCTGGGTGTTCAGGTCCATCCGAAACAAGAACGTGCACATCCTCCGTTTCCCTGCTTCTTCCCGATGGAGACGGACCCGAAAATACTGGACTGCCCTCTCCACCTCGGTCATCGGGGCCTTGGAAAGTCTCTCGTCCCAATACCCGCGCATCTCCCGCCTCAAGTGCTCGGCCTTCTGAAGCTTCGCGGGATCTGCCTCCTCTGCCACCGCCTTGGTGGCCCAATACTCCATCACTGCCATGAATACCGACAAATGGGGAGCCCCGCGAGATTTGTGGTCGACTTTTTCTCCTGATTCGCTCCGCTTGCGAAGGGCCATGCTCTCGTCGTTGTATTGCTTCCCTGCCGCGACTGCGGCTGCGATCATGCCTTGGCCAGCGTCCATCTCGTGCCTGAGGTAGCAGACAGCGCTGAGCTCGGCCAACTCCCGAGCGTCGGCTAGTACGAGCTTGCAAATGGTTGCAATGATCTTGTCGTCCTTCACCTTCTGCCCTTTGGTGTTGTTGCCGCCTGTGCCCTTCTGTTCCTTGCCATCGGGCGGCTTGTCCGCGTCGTCCCCTGTCACCAGGGCTCCGCTGCGCCACGCAGGTCTCGGGGCGGCCTTTCCCAACATGGATGCGTCCTCTACCTCGGGCATCTTCGGAGACGTGTAGTCGAATGAAAGGTGCAATCTTGACAGGGATATGGCTTCGGAGATGGCGACGCAGCGAAACCGCATCTTCTCCAATATACTCGCAACACGGGCACTCATAGGAACCAGGAGCCACAAGCGGGGCGAAAGAGCGGGGCCCACACGTAATGCAGTGACCTCGTTGTATTGACCGAAGGAGGTGGCGGGCTGCCGTAGTGGATGTGCTAAATATCTGAAGGCAATGTATACACACGTTGCTGGGAGTAAGAACATGTGCAAGGCTTTGTAGTTTATGACAGTGCCGAAGATGCTCCAAGAGGCCTTTGCGCGTGCAGAATGCGGCTCCGCAGGGCTCCCCATTGAGGTCCATCGTGCAGTCGCGCGTGCGATCATGATCCTCAGGTGCATGTTCATCTTGACCTCCAAGTCCACCCTGACCCCCTCCCTCCTTGCCCTCAGGAGCGACGAAACCTGGAGAATGGATGCAGACGGTAAACGCCTGACTTCGAAGTTCAGTAAGATCCACTCGCACAAAGTCCTCAGAAATCTCGGAATCAAGGAGTAAATTCAGATCCTCGGCAATCATTCGAATCACCTCATATGGCAACAGGCGGGAGACTCGATCAAAGTCATCGGCAACTTGTTTTGTCCACGGCGAAGCATGCGTTCTCTCGATTGGAGAAGCACCAAACAGCGCGCACAAAACTTGCTGATGTTCCATTGGGTGAGCACTCCACGATTGATACAGCTCCACCCGTCTAATTAAGAGCTCCAGCGAACACGGGACGAGCTTCCAGTGATCCAGGACCTGCTTATTCGAGAGACTGGTCACGTGCGGGCCCTCCCAAGACGTCGCCTTCCCAAGCATCGCTACTCGCCCAAGTCCCGCAAGACATCGATCCAGAATCCCAGCGTCCGCCTCCGTAACCACAAAGCTCTCCAACCCGCTCAACACAGCAGTCTGAACGACCCCGATGAACAGACTGCGTTTCCATCGCTTCGGGATGCCCAGACTCCACGCCCTGCCCAAAGAGAAGAATCCAAACCTAGCAGCACTGCACCTCCTGGAGATCTCCGATCGGGCCGAGACACTCATGCTAAGGTAGGGGCCCAAGTACCCCACGTGGTCCCTGACCGAGCCATGGAGGAGACCTGGCTGGTGGCGGAGCAGCTGGCGGCACAGATAGCTGCGTTCAGCAAAGAACATAAGGAACTCCTGCTTTGAAGGGATCTGACCATATCCATATTCGTCGAGGCAACTGTCCAAACGAGAATCCACCGCCACAATCTTAGACGTGAAGTCCGCAAGAGACTGCATCGGTTCGGCGAGCACAAAACTGTTGATGTCATCAGCAAACTTAAAGGTAATCACGTCCGCGCGTAGCTCATACCATGATGCCTTGAGCATGCTGGCCTGAGGGTCCGCCGACTGCTCGCCATACCTCCACGGCAAGATGGGGCGGGAGAATGTACCACAAAAAGCTCGGACAGCAAATGGGTCCCCCATCGTGTTCCCCTGCAAGGGGCGAACCATGAGAGGGCCTTCCAGTGCCTCCAAGGAGATGACCGCGTTCTGAAATCGTTGCTGGCAGAGAAGTCGATCCTCCTCCTTCGCATGTAGCTGCACAGTGACGTTAAGCTGATCCCGCAAGGAGCTGCCGAAGGCATTGGACATATCTTTAAGTGTCATCGCATGAGTAATGCCCTGCGCCCTCAATCTCCACGACGTTGCAAGAGCTCCAAGCACTGCGTCCTCGCGCCGACGATGTCGGAAATAGCCATGATCATTGACCATCGGGGGCGGCTGCAGCAGCTGAGCGTGGAACCCCTTGCCCACCACAGACATGACATGAACCACCCGACGACCGCGAGGACCAGGTTGATCAGATTTACGAAGTCCAGCACCGTCCGTGCGATGCCAGTAAAGTGGCGTGACATTATGCATTCGTATCTTAGAGGAACCAACTGAGACCAAGAAATTGAAACCACTAGTAGATGGCTGCTCACCCTCAAAGCCAAGACCCAGTCCGCTCTGGCGTTTGAACGTCCGCCATGGCATGAGCATCATGTGCCATAGTTCCAGTGGGCCAGTGAACTGTGGGACCGCCCTGCGCTTAGCGGCGTGGCGAGGCCGCTGGATTACCCGCTTCATATCCGCCTCTGCTAACTCGAATGTCGCCTCCTCAGGCAGCCAGAAGAAAGTCCTATCAGCCCGATGCTCACGCCAAGAATCCCAACCCTGCGGAATGACAGACATGCCGCCAGCTGCCCCTTCACGTTCCCAGACATCAAACCAGGCCCTTGCCGTTGGGGGTGCACTGCGCACAAGAAGCCCCCGCCGCGCTTCTTCGGGCCAATGCGTGTCTGGGCTGCGCGGCGAGCGAGTCGCATGGCCTCCGCCTGGCGAGACTTGTCCCGCAGCTCGGAGGCCTCAGCCACCAACTGAGCGCGAAGAGCTCTGAGTTCACGCCTGCGAAGGAGGCGCTGTTCCTGCGATATCCTCTTCAGCTCAGCATCGATGCGTTGGGCCTCCTCTGCGCCGAGAAAGAGTTGTTTTCCCGTAGGGCCGCCCGAACATGTAGCATATCTCGACGACGGCGACATTCCTCCTGGCGAGCCCCATCCCGAGAAACATTGCGTCCAAAATGTGTCTGGCCAGCCTCAATCAGAACAGCCTCTAGGTGCTCGAAGATGACATCAGGAGATGAATAGTCTCTGAGATCAGCGTACCCTCCCCGCGCGTCCAGGCCTGCTTGAACACTAGTAAGAAAATCCGCTCGCCCAGGGCCCCGCAACAAAGCACTCATCATACGGTCGCGATCCCAGCAGAGCCTCTCCTGAGCCGCAGATGGTCCCAAGACATGTTTGTCGTACAATGAAGTGCATCCAATCGGAAGGTGATCACGGGGACTTGGGCCATCATAAGCCTGCAAACGGGAACCGAGTCGTCGCAGAACATTACACTGAAGGAGCTGATCAGACATGCCCGATGGAAGGAATAAGTAATCGATGCGCGAGCGTGCACCATGAAGACCGTAGTATGTGGGAATGACCTCGGTGCCCCTAGCGTTGGCGGCAAACATGTCATGCGGTTCCAGAACTTCCCGAAGGGACTCACCTGCACCGCGTCGAAGTCTCTCCTGAGAGGCAGCCTGCACAACACGAGTCTCAACCGAACTGCCGCCAACCGCGATGCCAATCCCGTCGTTAGCGTCGCAATACACAATGGGTGTCGTGCGCAACGGAAGAGAAGCCAGGACGTCTCGGAGCCAAGCACACAAAGCTTTGACCGTGCGCAGATACTGAGCTCGTTGCTGCAGCGAAGACGGCTTCGGAGGAAAATAAAGAGACACAGCACACAAATCGCATCGACCCCTCTTCACCCGCACCGCCAAGCACCTCCCTTTCAGTTCACTCGGAGAGGCCCAAACCTGCATCACATGTTTCTCCTGCAGTCCCTTCCCCAGAATAACCGAACAGCCAGCAGACACATTACTGAGAGGAGCGGACGGACCAAACGGCGCCTCAAGAACACATCGCCCCAGAACGTGCCTCTTCGTGACAATGCTACCATGCCTCTGCTGCCTCCGTTCAACCGCCTGAGTGCCGGCGAGCAAAATCAGATCAAAGTTGGAAGTCTCTTCCACAACCTCTTCAAGTCTCTCTCCTGTGCACGATTGGGGATTCCACCCCAGCAAGCGGAGATGCTGCGACATCCCCGCCCTCGTTCAGGCAAGAAGCAACTGGAGAGAAGTGCCTCCATCAACAAGCACGTAGTACAGTATCATCTGACCCTGGTTCGGTAAAGGCTTCGCGCGCGAACCCTGGGCCTAGGAGGAGGAGGAGGAGGAGGAGGACGAGGAGGAGGGAGTGTGAGGGGGAGCAGCAGGATCGGAGGAGTGGAGGGGGACGACCACGAAGGACTTCAGCCCTGCACTTGTCCAAGACGTTTTGAACACCTGGGGAGCGCGACGGCACCAGGTCACTCCGCCCAAGCGCCGAGGCCGGCGCGGTCCCCCTATAGCCAATAGCCAATAGCCTATGGCGCGGGCTCTGGTATCTCGAGGGTGACGGGTCCAGCCGAGGTGCGCCATGAGCCCACGTGGGGGAGGAGCAGACGCAAAATGAGGAAGGAGAATCTCCTCCCTCCTCGTCCTGCTGCTTCTTCTCCTGACGAGCGGAGGCGGAGAAGATACTCTCATTCCACCTCCTCTCCTCAGGAGAGGGGGCAACGCGACCACCAGATGTTCTGGAGCTGCGCGAGATGACTTCGAAAAACACGCCGAGTCTGGGCCCATTCCGGGATATCTCGCAGCAGAAGAGTTGGAGATTGTCAACACTTGCGTTGCCAGACAATTCTTGTCCAAGGAGGAGGAGGAAGAAGAGGAGGAGGAGGAAGGGGAGGAGGAGGAGGAGGAGGAGGAGGAGGAGGAGGAGGAGGAGGATGCTAGTGGGGCTGCGCGAAGCGCCTAGAACAACAGCAGCCTGCATAAAAACATGAGCCTTCGGAGGTCCGCGCGGACTTCTTAGCTCTGCGCTGGGCCGCGGGGCCCTCCCCCCCGGAGGACGCGCGGAGCGCTCGCCAGGGACGCCGCCTGGAGGCGCCGCCAAAGGGGGCCCACCGCCGATCCGCACGGCATCCTCAGAGAAATCATTGGAGGGGCCCAGGGACACACACACACAAAGAAACACACACAAAGCTATTCCCAATATCTTCTCATGTGTTCGGGCTTCTCGTCTTCCTCCCCACTTCCCATCTCTTCCTAAGAAGTTCCCTGAGGATCGACGATTCATTGTGTCTGTGTGTGTTTCCCCTCCTGAATCATGCGCATGTCGTTGTTTGTTCTTCCGCTACGCCGGCTTAGAGCCCGCAGCACGCCGCATTCAGCCGGATTGAGTAGGCGCATGCCTGATGAGCGGGACTGCGCAACATCAGGTCTGCTCTTGACCACGGAGTTACCAGCGCTGATGCCTAATTGAACCTCCCAAGCATTGCATCCGAACCTGAAGGCCGGAACCAGAGTAAGGAACCGAACTCTATACACCGACGCTTTCTCCGGCCCTGCACTGGAATTTGCAGGCCAATCCTGCTGTATACGGGATCCTTGTGTACACATATTTCGCTCTTTTCTCGGGAGGCGGAAACAAAAAGTGTACACCACACCGCCCCGACGTCGCCCCCGACCCCCAAAAAGTCCTGTGATTGAAAAGCAGCCCGCCACTGGTCATGTATACAGTGGAGGCCCGTCCACAAGAAACCTTCTACAAGAAACCCAACCCTGAGACTCGAGACGTCCATTGATTTTTGGTGCGGGAAGGGTACGCTTTCCATCGCAAAACCATCGAAACCATTTCGTTGAAACCAAAGAAAGCACACTGGAGGCAAGCGTCTCTGGGCATGGGTCTCCACTGTATGAAGAAAAAACGCCATAAACATAAATGTTTGCTGCTCCGCGCGGCTTTCTTGGATCTGCGCTGGACCCTCCTCCGCTTGCACGCGAAGCGCGCCAGGAGCGGCGCGAGGCGCCGCCAGAGGGGCCCAGTGCGGATCCGAGAACTGTGCGCGGAGCGCCACAAATTCAAACTTATGGCGTTTTCTCTTCTTCGATGTGTGGTCCAGACTCGGAAATCTTGTGACCCGGGTCAATCCAGACCCGGGTCATTCGTCATTCAGGCCTTGCAGAACCCTGCAACATCCTGCAAGATCCCGCACCCACACGAACCCGGGTCCACGCGAAGGATCCTGCAAGATCCTGCAGGATCCTGCACCCGAGCCCGGGACAGTGCGACCCTGGCCCTGCAGGACCCTGCAAGATCGGGCGCTCTGGCTGACCCGCGTTTGCACTGACCCCCGTCTCTTGAGCCCCGACCGGCCCCCGACGAGAAGGTCGCTCCGGCGAGAGGCCCACGCCGACGCCGCCGGCGACGTGCCGCGGGGCGGCGCGCCGGCGGGGCTGCCTCACGCAGCGCCGGCGGCCGCCTCCCGGGGCGCGGCGCGCGGCGTGGCCCGCTTGCGCCGCCACCACGCCTGGCGACGACGACAACGACGACGACGACGACGAGGACGACGACGACGCCGAGGCACGGAGTGGGGCGGGCGGGGGAAGGAGAGAGAGAGAGAGAGAAGCATTCTTTTGTGACATCCAGGAGAGCCCAGCGGCTGGAACGGGTGACAAGCAGGCGCGGAAAAAGGCCAGAAGAGGAGGAGGAGGAGGAGAAGGGGGGGGGGAGGAGGAAGGGGGGGGGAAGGAGGCAGACAAGAAGCGCGCCCGGCGAGCGCGCGGTACAGAGGCGAGGCTGCGAGACAGGCAGAGAGAGAGAGAGAGAGAAAACACACACACACACACACGCACACACAACACACACACACAAACAAACACACACACACAACACACACACAACACACACACAACACACAACACACACAACACACACAACACACACAACACACACAACACACACAACACACACACAACACACACACAACACACAACACACAACACACAAACGCACGAACAAACGAGACACACACAACACACACACACACGAACGCGCACACACAACACACACACACAACACACACACCACACAACACACAACACACGACACGCAACACACAGCACACACACGACACACAACACACAACACAACACACAACACACAAACACGCAAACACACAACACACACAACACACAACACACATACACACAAACACACACACACACACACGACACACACACACAAACACACACATACACACACATAGAACACACACACACACACACGCCGAGTCGGAGAGAGGGGTCCGTGCGGCCGCCACGGGTGCCGGCGCCGCACGCGGCTCCGATCCCGCTTTTGGGGCCCGGGGCACCACCCGCAGGCCACGAGGCGCCCCCCGAGGCGCTCCCCGAGGCGCCCCCCGAGGCGCTCGTGGCCGCCGGGGCGAGCGCGGGAGGCAGCAGAGAGGTCGCGGCAGGCCGCCACGGCGCTGCCGTGCAGACAGCGCTCGGGGTGTAGGCACGGTCGGGGCGTGCACGCAAGGAGCCCTGAATGGGGGGCTTCGAACCCCCCCCCCGCTCCGTCACGGGAGGGAGGGGGGGCGGTTCGAAGCCCCCCCCCCTCCATCCGGGGGGGGGGGATCCGGTTCCCAGCCCCCCTCCAAGCGACCACAGAACGCGCTCTTCCCTAAATAAGGAACGGGGCCCCTTTCTCCCATAAGTCAAAAGCTTCGACTTCCCATTGAAAGCCTAAGGAAAACCCGAGGCAGACTGTAAAACAATCCAGGAGCACCGAGCCCCTCCCCAACGAGAAGGGTTTCTGCTTCAGCGCCCCGACTGTACAGTCAACCCGTATCAGAAGGACGCGCGGTAAGGATGCGAGGGCCTTGGAGGGCCATTTTAAACTTTTTCGAGCGAGGTTGGCCAGTGGAAGTCGCTGAGGATGGACCGAAGGGGCAGGGACGCAAGGGTAGCCATGGAAAGTCGCTCGTCCTTACTACGCGGGTCGACTGTAAGCCGAGCCCCCTCGAAGTGCGCTTGGCGAACGCACGAGAGAGAACAAAAACAGCGAGAACAAACAAAAACAACAAAAATGGAGGGAGAGGGCGAAGTCGGAGCAGGACAAGGCGGGAGACGGACAGGGAGGATCGGGGACGGAGGAGGAGGCGGGGGGAGGAGGGGCGAAGAGCGACGGGGGGAGGAAGAAGGAGGGAGGAGGGTGGGGGCAAGAGGGAGGGCGAAGACGGAGCAAGAACAGGACGGAGGCGAAAACGGAGGGGGGAGGCGGGAGGAAGAGCATTATGCGTGCACACACACAAAAGCACGCACACACGCACGCACGCACGCACGCACACACACACACCGAACCTCGCCAGGCTCTTTGTCGGGACCCAAGACCGGTGCACACGATCTCGCGTCATAGGCCAGGGGAGCACACTGCACCGAGCCCCCATCCTGGGCCCAGGATCGGCGGGGCGCTGATCGGCGTCCACAATCAAAACTGACAGTGAGGATGGGCGGTAGTGATGCAAGCCCATTCTCAAGGCCGTGTCGAGGCTCTTGGAGCGGGGCTGGCCATCGAAAGCGGTTAAGCACCGACAGAAAAAGCAAGGCTGCGAGGGTCCCCTTGGGACGGTTGCCCATCCTTACCATCGGTTTCGACTGTGATTCGTTCTTGTCGCCCGCGGGAAGATAGAGGAAGGAAGGGAAAGAGGGAGGAAGGAGGCCGAGAATGGGGGGGGTCCAGATCCCCCCACCCTGGATTCGTGAAACGACCGCAGCGGAAGGTTGTTGGCCATCCTCGTTCCCTGGGGGCTCCTGCCCCAAGCCTTGGGGCCATCAACGACATGACTTGGGATGGAAGGCAGGTCAGGGAAGTCCGAGACCTCTGCGGGTCCACCGTATAAACAACATCGCGACATCGGGGTCTGCGGGGACAAAAATCGGATCGAGAGTGGAAAAGGCTCGAACAGGCTGTTCGCTTCTCTGAGCCTCTGGATGCCCACTTGAGGGCCCAGAACGGTGTCGGAATCGATCCAGGATGGAAATCGGTGCAGGATGAAACCTTGGCCGAGATAGGCCCTTGCACTGAGTTCCAATGGGTGCTGGCCAGGAGGAGGACGAGAAGGAGGGAGGAGGAGGAGGAGGAGGAGGAGGAGGAGGACGAGAAGGAGGATGAGGAGGAAGAGGAGGAGAACGGAGAATCGATGATCGAATTTTAAAGTTGTTGTGCGCTTCCCATGTGTTTGAACTTGCAGACGCCTCAAGTTCAGACCCGCACGAGAAGGGTAGGAGTGGAGGACACAAGAGAACAGGGGGGAGAAGGGCAAGAAGGGAAAGCAAGAACAGCGAGCAATGATGGCGAGGAAGGGGGGGATAAGGGAGAGCGAAGAACGAGAAGGACAACACTGGACATGAGAAGGCTGAAGAGTCGTGTGAATATCAACCGAAAGAATTGGCTAAAGAGAAAGAGGAGGGGGATGGAGAGGAGAAAGAGGCGGATGGGAGACGAACTGGAATGCGCGAGGAGGACTACCACCCTGAAGGGTTCACTTCCCTCTTGGCAAGAGATGATCGAAATCGTCCACGTCACAGTCTGCACCTCCGGCAATGGTCAGAATAGCCTTGCACGGAAGAACCGGTTTAGCGTGGGGGCAGGAGCAACCACAGGAGTGAGATCTCGAGGATGCATAGGCGTATGACAACACAGGGGGTACATATGATAGAGGAGGGAGGAGGAAATCGATAAGAATGAAATAACGGGATGAACGATGGTGAGAGAGAGAGAGAGAGAAAGAGAGAAAGAGCGATGGGGACGATGAGCGGGAAGAGCACGAGGAGGCGGTGGATGACTACAACGAGCGATGATGAGGAGAAGGGACAATTTCGAGGACACAGCGCCAGCACATCGTTCCATCGGACTAGGGTGTCGCAGTCTAAGGGCGTGAGTAACTCCAGATGGGCTCGGCTCTTGCGGGACCGTGCCCTGGCGAGGGAGCGGGCGCAGCAGAGCGTAGCCTGTCCCTCTGGAGCGACAGCCAAGCAATCAGGTATCGCTCCTTTGGATGGTTGAAGCAACGCATCATCCAGCGAGGGCGCGCGCTTTCGAACGCGTGCATCTTAGAGACGCCGCCTGCTCCACAGAGCGCGGCGACCACTGACAAGCGACGTTTTGGCACTGTCCGCGAGCCCCTGTGGGCAGCGTCATCGGATTGATGCCAAGAGTAGAGCGGCAGCGAAAGAGCAACGACGGCAAGTCGTGCCGTAGCGACAGCGAAGAAGCAACGACGGCAAGTCGTGCCGGTCACCGGACTGCGCGCTGCGATGTCCGCCTCTTGCGCCTCGCGGCCTTCTCGGGCCTGCCCCCGGCAGGGACGGCCGGCTGCCGTTCCCCCATATGGCGGCGCCGCGCCCGCAGTGCTGGGCAGAGCAGCGCCTCTGGAGAGCGGAAGGGTTCGCTTCTGCCCCGCATTTGCGCTGTGCTTGGCCCCGGGATGGCCCGCCTGTTTGATGGACGCGGTGCCGATCCGTTTGCCGCCCAGCGGAAGCCGCACCCGCGCCGTTGCGTCGCGCGCCGCCCAGAGTGCGGGTGCGCGAGGCCGCCAAGCTCGACGACCCTCGCAGTTAGCAAAGATGGGCGGCTCGCAGTCCCGTGGGAGGAGGAGACGACGTAGCCGATGCGGACAGTCCCGCCAGAACGGGCTCCAGCAAGGTGGCGCTGTGTCCTTTGGGAGGAGGAGGAGGAGGAGGAGGAGGAGGAGGAGGAGGAGGAGGAGGAGGAGGAGGAGGAGGAGGAGGAGGAGGAGGAGGACAAAGAGGACGAGGAGGAGGAATAGGGCGAGGCGGAGGAAGAGGAGGAGAAGGAGGAGGAGGAGGAGGAAGAGGAGGAAGAGGAGGAGGAGGAATTTTAATTCCCGTGCGCGCGCACATGGACGAGTGCCAACGGGCTCGGCATGCCCGCTCGCGCAGCGCCCGCGCGGGCAGTGGGCCGTCGGAGGAGGGGGAGGAGGAGGTTTTTTCCTCCACCCAGCAGAGGTCTGGCCACTGGGGCCAGCTTGAAACGGGCCCGAAACCTAGCGGGGAGAAACTGGAGCCTTGCCAGCTCCGTGCAGCTGTCCCAAGAGGGGTCAATGAGCAAGAATCCTATCCTCATTCCCGTGCGTGGGGTGCTTGCTCTGCAGAAATCGGCGCAACTTGTGCTGTGCTGCCTCATTGCGCTTCCACCCGGGGATCCCAAAACTGGGACAAACCTTGCCGAGGCCCAGTGGTTTCGTGGAAGCGTACTGGCAGCACTTCTTGCAGAACAACGTGGTGTCACCCACCTCGGCCTCAGGCCGCGGGGTGAGCTCACACCACTCAACATCGTGTGTGTGTGGGCGAATTCGGTCACACACTGAAAGCTGGGCGGCACATCGCTCTGCCTACAGTCCCGCTGGTCCAGGGAACTGTGCGGGGTCACTTTAGACCTCAAGCATAGCTTGCACTGCCAGCGGGAGGGTCCGACCTGGATAAAATCGTTGGCGATTTTGCAGGCGGGGACCTTGGGGCACTGTGCCCGTCGGAGGTCCTTCCATTCAACTCGGGGCGCTGGCCCCGAGGCAAGGACACGGGCAGCAGCTACGGCGAATTTCGAGACCCGCGCAAGCTGGTCTTCGAGATGGGCCAGAGTGGGGCCGTGGATATCGTGCAGCTTGCAGGCCGACTTGGCAGCCTGGTCGGCCTGGTCATTTAACCAGGCCCTCCATTCAGCGGGAGACGCGGGGCTCTCAAGGACCTCCACATGGGCCGTCTGCTTGTGGAGCCCTTTAAAGGCGGCGTCTTGCCGTGGCAGCCCCCTCCAGAGCCCAGCGAAACGACTTCCGGGGGTCGCACCTGCCACAACCCCGGCACGGGCAATTGAGAGGAAAGCCGAGCAATCCCCAACGTAGTCACAGGAGCCATCACTAAATCTGGCCCCTCCCGCAAAAGCCTGGTGCTCCGCCTCCACGGCCGTCTGGGTCGAGGTGGGCGGGAGGGTCCCTAGGAGACGGTGGAGCTTGCCCGTGGCTGGGTTTCACTGCACAACCCCGAACCCCCCGACGAAGCGACTCGAGCAGCGAAGTCGAGGCCGATCCGTCACCAGCCACGGGCTCCCCTGAGACAAAACGGAACTGCGACAGACTGACCTCCTCATCCCCAACGAAAGCACGAGTGCCAGACGAAGGAGGCGCGAGGTGGAGGGAGGGACCCTGCGGCAGCAGGTGGCACTCGAGAGTGCAGTCGGCACAGGCGCGGAGGGCGGCGACGGCCTCAGGCCAGGCGTCACCCTGCTCACTTCCGCCGCTCTCCAGCGCGCCGCAGTCCATGACGCGGTGCAGCGGGGTGTCCTCGACGCCGCATGCCGAGCACAGCGGACTGACCGCGTAGCCCCGTCGGGCGGCCAGCGTCCTGGTCATGAACGTGCCGCCGAACACCGAGACGAGGATGTGGCGATGGAGGGGGTCGATGCGCTTGGCGCCCACGACAGTCCTCAACGCCTCCCACCATATCGGCGTGTCCGTCAGGCCGAAGAGCGAGGCTGCAGCTGCATCCGCACGCCGTTCAACTTCACGTAGCACGTCGGCCTGGAAGATCAGGCCAACCTCCTTGGGCCCTCGAGCGAGGACGAAGATCTCGCCACGCGTGGGCGAAAGGAGGTTGCATGCATGGCGGTCCAGCCCGCCCACTTCAGCACGCGCAACATGGCCCCAATGGGCCCTGCCTCAGCGCGACCCTCGTGGTAGTCGCAGAGGGCCACGTCGAAGGCAGCCTTTAAACAGGGGACTGGGATGACGCGCCCATTCGCCTGCCTGCAGTCTGTGGTGCGCCACCACTCCTCCGCGTGCCTCACAATGCCAGCCGATGCGAGGTCGCCCAGCGGATCCAAGGCGGGAAGCAGCGCGCCCATGATGTCGCTGCTGACGTACGGGTGCCCGCGCACGCGCTTCGCGCGGGAGGGGAGGTCGCTGATCTCGAGGTCCGTGAATCCCGTAACCTCGCCACCCCAACGTGCAGACGGGAGCACCGCAGTGTGCCCGACCCGCTTGCAAACCGCCACAACGGCGGCCGCCTGCAGCGCCTTGCGCATCCGCGCTCGGCCCAGGCGTAGCCTCGCCCTCCTCACAGGGCCTGCGCTGTGGACGACGCCAGGAACTCGCGTCTGTGGCTGGCGGCGCCGCTGCGACGAGCACCGGGCACCCCGCGCAGTTGGGCGCGGCGGCCCGCGCGAAAGTCCACGCCGAGGTACCTCATGGAGCCCATCCCGCGCCGGCGGCACGCAGCCTTCGGCGGCAGGCCAAGGCTGCGGAGGGCGTCCTGCGCACAGCTGGAGATGCGGTCCGTGGAGCCGAGAACGGTGCCCTTGCCGCTGGCCAGCTCCATGTGCAGGTCTTGCTGCAGCGCGGCCGTAAGGTCCCTGGCGGCGTCGACGAAGAGCGCGATGGCCTCGCCGTCCGTGCCCGCCACGACCTCCTGCCCGATGTCGTCCACGTGGACGGAGAGCAACACCTCGGGGTGGTGTTCCTGCTGGGCCTTCAAGTCCGCGATGAGGTATGCCGCCAAGGCGTACGTCGCAGCAAAGCACCCAGCCACAATGCCGTTGTCGGGCAGGATGCGCGGTGCTGCTCTTCACGTGGCGGCCGATGGCCCACACGACCGCCTCCTCGGAGGCGCTCTCCAGCGCCAGTGGTCGCGTCTCCCTTGGACGTCGGACGACCTCGTGGATCTTCCAGCCTGGAACCCTTGGCAGCCCACGAACATATTCATGTACAGACGCCATCCGACGAACTCTGCATGCACCTTCCGGGAGTCCCAGCGGCGTTGAAAGTTAGGTCAGGCATGTCCCCCTACAGGCGGATCTTGAACGAACAATCAAAAATACCCAACAGATATTCAAACAGTGCTGGTGCAATTGCCACCGCCGCCCACTACTGCAATATGCAGTGGTTGCGTTCCGGCGCGTGTGCACTCAGCCCAGACATGTATTCTGCATGAATTTTCCTTGGCCTTCTATACTGCAATCTGTTTTGCCGATGCGCCGTCTAGGTGCGGCTTCTTGCGTGCGTGCGTGCGTCCCCAGACTATGTTTTAACTATTTTTGAATATTCCCCCTGTAGAGCGACAGGCCCGCTGGCGCTCTGGGCAGCGGAACCGCGGGGAGGCCGGCCACCTGCCGCCGTGCAGGCCGGGGGCCAGCGCCGCAGGGCCCGCCTCTTCGAGGCAGGTCACGCCCCGGGCAGGAGGCCACGTGCGAGCCCTGCCCCACCACCTCACGACTTCTACAGCAGGGGCTCGACCACAAGAAGCCTTCCACAGGAAACGCAGCTCTGGGACCCCAGGGCGTCCGTGGATTCTTGGCGTGGGGGCGTCGCGCTGTCGGGGGCAGAAACACCCTGGAGGCAAGCAGGGTGTTTCTTGGCATGGGCCTCCAGTGTCCCCCCACCACCCCACGATTTCGAAGGGGGGAGGTGGGGCTCACTTCGTTCGGGACCTCCAGAGCGAATTGACCCACCCCCCTTGCAAATCGTATGTGGGGTGGTGGGGTAGGGGTCGCATGTGCCTCCTACCTGGCCCCAATCCATCGGTACCAAGCAACGCCCGTCGGGCGCTCCGTCGTGGGCGGCAGGTAGTTCCAATCGGTCTCCTGCGTGCCGTGCTTGTCCAGGCAGCGCTCCGGCAAGAGCTTCTGGTGACGCTCGGGTCGCGGAGGGCATCACGCCCTGGCGGAAGGATGTAGCAATCTGGCCCGAAAGGGCCGCAATCTCACGGAATTGCCGACCAGCTGCCTCGAGCACAAAGAGGTCGTCGCCGAAGACTCCTCGCCAATATCCAGCCAGCGCGCGTTGCATGCCCTCATTGGTCCGGGCAAGATCCTCGGGGATCCCCGCGGCGGCCAGGAATCTCCTGGCAGAAGGAGCCCATAGTGCAGCACGGCGACGCAGGGAACGAGGAGGAGGAAGAGGAGGAAGGGGACGATCACGTCGGAAACGAGCGGAGCATGAGGGGGAAGAAGTGACAATTACGACAGGACGAGCAGGAGAGAGCAGTGAAACAGAGGGGCTGCCCCTCCCGTCTGACGCCCTTCTGGCGGAAAGCGCGCGCCTCTGAGTAGTCGATCAGGAGCTCCTCTCCTGGAAGGCGCGACCGGCACTCTCGCTCCGTCGCACCCTGCTCCCTCAGGGGAAGGATGGAAAGAAGCAGGCGGAAGAGGAACCAGGAGCTCCTCCCCTGGAAGGCGCGACCGGGGCACTCTCGCGCTGTCGCACCCTGCTCCCCCAAGGGAGGAATGGCGGGAGGAAGGCGGAGGAGGAGGGAGAAGGTGGAGGGAGGAGGGGGAGCAGGAGACGCAAGGGCGGGCCTCCGAGAAAGGACTTCGTCACCACAGCTGGATCTGCCCCGAAGTCCTGCGCAGGACGCGGCCCAGGACAGGGCTCGGGGGTCGAACCCCCGAGGGGGCGGCTGTGGAGAGACGGTCCCCCTGCCGGGCCCGATGCCGGAGAGGGGGTGGGGAGGCGGCCATCCCCTGTCACTCCACTCTTTCCTCTTTCCCCCCTCCCCCTTCCCCCCTTGCTTCCCCGAGTCCCCTCCCCCTATCCCGCTTCTCCCTCTCGACTCCACGCCCCTCCCGAGCCTGCCCGGGGGGAGACAGCTGATGCAGAGCAGGCCAAGGAGCTCCGGCAAACGGGCGCTCCGACCGAGGCCGAACGTTCCACATGCTCACCGCGCGAAGGAGCCGACAACGACGGTGTTTACGGACTCCAGGAAGCCGTTGGTATGGAAAACAATGCTTCCCCAGGCGGCGGACACGTCTTGATTCTGGCCTCGCGACGATGTTTCTGTTGGCGCCGAGCTGCGCATGGGCCCAGAGAGGGCCCCCGACGTAAGCGACATGGACCAGGAATTCCAGACCAAGGGTATGGTCCGCGATCCAGTGTAGCTGGCCTGCAAAATGTCAATGGAGGGGGTCAGAAACCGAGAGACCCCCTCTCCCCCCAATAAACTGGGAGGTCCCGAACACCCCCCCCGCCGCAAAAAAAAAGAGTAACGAGACCCCGCCCCCCGTGGCCGCCGCCGACGTCGCAGTCGTCGTCGTCGTCGTCGTCGTCGTCGTCGTCGTCGTCGTCGTCGTCGTCGTCGTCGTCGTCGTCGTCGTCGTCGTCGTCGTCGTCGTGGTCGTCGTCGTCGTCGTCGTCGTCGTCGTCGCGGTCGTGGTCGTGGTCGTGGTCGTGGTCGTCGTCGACGTCGTCGTCATGGTCGTCGTCGTCGTCGTCGTCGCCGCCGTCATCGCGGTCGCCAGCGCCGCTGCCGCCCACTGCCGCCCGCTGCCGCCCGCTGCCGCCCGCTGCCGCCCGCTGCCGCCGCCCCCGCCGTAATCATCAGCGTCGTCGTCGTCGCCACCACAGGCCAGACCGGAATCCCACTTGGGTCACGTCGACCACGGGCCAAAGCCAAAACACAATTACGCAAATTACGCCCAACACCACCGTCAACGCCGCCGCCGCCGCCGCCGCCGTCGTCGTCGTCGTCGTTTGGGGGGGATCTGACACCCCCCAAGATTCTCCAGGGGGGGGGGCTGGAACTAAACTCCCTCGTTTTGGGGTGGGTTGGGCGTGGCTTAACGGGGGTTTTACCCTCGGCAACTCCCCATGTACGACCCCCCTATTACGCAACGCACAAGGCGGGGGGGAGGGAATCCCCCAAGCCGTGCTGACAATCCGCTACCGTCGCGTTATTGCTGCTGGCATGTGCCGTGCACTTGCTTCCCTGTTGCGCATTTGGTGGGTCGGGCCGGCGCCGTGGAGATCCGGGAGGCACAGTTCTTCGATCTGTTGCAGCCCGACGCTGACCCGAAGAGGCCGACGTGGCATGTGGGCTCCAGGCACAGAGGGGCAATCTGAGGTCCAGGAGTCGCCAAGAACTTCGGAAAGTCTGCCCGACGTCGACGTGGCTCGGGAAGCCCACGCGAGCCACGACACAACCCGCGATTGCCAACATGCTCGAGAACGTCGAACGGCTTTTGCGCGGGATCAACCGCATGAGATCGTCGAGCGGACCTAGAGGGAACTCCACAAGCAAGCTGGGGACAAGAGGCTCCAAGCATGGGGGGGGGAGATCAGAGACTCGGGACCGGAATCTGTCATCGGCACACGGCACATCGCACATCGCCGCCGAGTTGACCGAAAAAGGCCCCGAGGGAACTCCAACGAATAATACAAACAAGAAGATCTCGGCACGATCTCATTCATCTGTCTGCAACTTCGCGGGACCTTATCGGCCCCATGGCGTCGAGTCCTAGTCTGATCCGCGTCGACTCCACGCCGCATCTGGGTCGAGCCCGCCTCGGGCACGAGAGAAAACGGCCAATTGCGGGACGGGCGCGGCCCCCCCCACCACCGACGATGCAATGAACCACCGCCACCGCGCATCGCCACAGCGGCCTCTGGCGGAAGGGCGAGACAGAGCGAGCATGCGATCTTGCCACTAGCAAACGAACCTACTTCGCCGCGGCGAAGCTGCTCGCCGCGACTGCCGAGCGGATGTGCAAAGAGTATTTGATGGGCGCTCGTCGGGCCGGCGCCTCCTGGCGCGGGGCGCCCCAGGCGGATCTCGCCAAGGGCGCCCCGATGCTGCGCAGGTGGTCGACAGACTCTGGAGACTACGAGCCCGGGCTCACCGCGCAGCCGCAGTCCGTGCACGATCGCGCCGCGCACCTACTGAAGCTCTTGAACAGGTATCGCAGCAAGTGGGCTAGGCACTGGAACGAGCTCGACCCAGGCGGCCGTCGATGCCATGGTAGAGGCAGAGGCTATGGGGTGCAGCCACCTGTGCGACGCCGCCGACGACGTGGGCAAGGTTACGAACACGTTCAAGGAAGGGACCTGCGCGCCTGCAGGGACCCATCCTCGGCGCTTGGGGTGGGTCACGGCCACTGGGCTCATGCCAACGTGCAAGCAGGAGCTGTTCTCGGCCCAATACCTGAAGCCACTCGATGGAGGGCGCAGGCCGATTGGCCAGTTCAAGGCGCTCTACCGCGTGCGGGGCAAGCGTCAGCGACGCCGCCTGCGCGCGCGGCAGCGCGAGCTCGACGATTGGGGCAACCTCAACACGGGCGAAGAGCGGAAGGTCTCAAACTGCGCATGGCGGTCGTCGGTTCGAGGCGAGACGGCAGAGGGGCCAGCTCGGTCTTTCCTGGTCCTGTTGTGGTACCTGGCCAAGGCCTTCGAGAAGGTCAATCACCGGATGCTGATCGACCTGGCGCGCCGGGTGCGGTTCCCAGCCCCGATCCTGAGAATTGTCGTGAACGCGTTTCGCTGGACCAGGTCCTCCCCAACAACGGGATCGTGGCGTGGTGCTTCGAGGCCACGCACGCGCTGGCGGCCTACCTCATCACGGACTGAAGGCACACAGGAGAGGCACCCCGAGTTTCTGCTCACGGTGCACATGACTGACATCGGCCAGGAAGTGAAGCCGATTACGATGGGCAAGCCGTGCGCCTGCTGGCCAGCAGCGCGCGGGACCTCGAGGCCGCGGTGGAGGGCGACTTGGACATGAAGCTGGCGAGCGCCAAGGGCACGGCGCTGGGCAACAGCGCGGCCGTCACGGAGATGGCCCAGGACGCGATGAAGACTTGGGGCAGCCCGAGCGCCCGCCCAAGGCGCGGCGGGCGCTGCAGCGCGCGCGAGGCGCCTCCATGCGGAACCTGGGTATCGACTTCCAGTCGGGGCGCCGCGCTCGGCCGCCGCGGGCAGGCCGGTGCGCGCGAGGCGCTGGAGTGGTGCACTCAGCTGGGCCTGCTAGGCGCACTCGGGCGCGCATGGGCAGGGCCCGCACGCGCAAGGCGCTGCGGGCAGTGGCGCAGGTTGCGGGGCGCCGCCAGATCTAGCGCACTGCCACCTTCCCAGCTGCGAAGTGGGGCGGCGAGGTCACGGGCTTCACCGACCTGGAGATACAGCAGCTGCGGGCCCGCGGCAAGGCCCTCCATGGGCGCGCCCGCGCCAGCCCCGGCGTGTTCGGCGCCGTCCTGCCGAAGCTCGACCCGCTGGGCGACCTGGCCTCGACGGGGGTCGTGCGCTACGCGGAGGAGTGGTGGCGCTCGACCGACCGCCGCCAGGCGAACGGGCGCGTCCTCGCGCCCTCGGAGCTGCGCGCGGATGTTGACTGCACCGCGCGCGATCTGCAGCAGGAGCGACCCGAGGCAGGGCCTGCCGGCGCGATGCTGAGGTCCATGAAGTGGGCGGGCTGGGTCGCCAAGCACGCGACGGCCTTCGGGCCCCCGGGCTTCGGAAAGATCTCGATTCTGCGTTTCGGGCCCGAGAAGATGGGCAAGCTTTTCAAACGTGCTGGCACTGACGGAGGTTAGAGCTGACGCCGCCGCGCGGACTTGCCTGGGCGACGGCGATGGGCCAGGAGTCTGGTGGGGGGGCCTGAGGGCCATCATCGGCAACCGCTACGTCGCGCCGCTGGCGCGGCACATCCTGCCCCCCACCACGCGCGGGACCTACATGACGAGGAGCCTCGCACACAAGTGGGGCTACATGGCGCAGCCGATATGCCCGGACTGCCAGGTGCCCGTCTGCGCGGGGCGCTTGGAGCAGGGCGACCGCTTGGACGAGGCGCTCGCATCGTGCCGCTCCTGCGGCGATGAACAGCTGAGGGACCTGCTGCTGCCGCTGAGGCCGCAGTCTGCAGCCCCCCCCCCCCCCTTCCTCGATCCTCCGTGCCTGCCGAAGGAAAAAGAAATCCCGATTTCAGATTTCAACTTTGTTCCGAGCGAGCCCGTGGCTGGAGATGGATCAGCTTCGACCTCGCCTCTCGAAACGCTTGTTCGGGGGGGGCTCCAGGGCGGTGCTGTGGGACCGGGCCGCGGGCGAGCTCCTGCCCCCATTGTCTGCCCAGACGGCGGTGGCTGCCGAGCACGCGGCGCGCGAATCTGGGGCGCGGTTCAGCGATGGCGCGTGCAGTTATATAGGCGACTGTAATGCAGTGCTCTCTGTGGGCCGTCTCGGGGTCGTCGCAAGCGCAGCGCCGAGAGGGCGATCTGCCAGTGCTTTATATATATATATATATATATATGTATAACAAAAGGCACGGTTCTCGCCGTGTTATTTAAGTTTGATTCGGAAGGCGGTCGACCTCTCGGTCGAGCAGCTCTCAACTCGCCTCTGCGCGACCTCTGCCCTTCTTCACTCGGGAGCACCCATCTGCCACGCGGGGTGCCAGGTGCACGCGCCGCGGGCAGCGCCCCACTGGGAAGCGGCCGCTGTCGCGCCGAGAAGCGAGGGGTGGAGGAATCAAAGCTCCAAGCACGTGCGAGGGCACGGTGCCTGCGAGCAGTGATGCGCAATCGCGCTTCAAAGGCCTCGGCAGGCGAGGCGCCGCGCCTCGGCCGCCGAGAGTTAAGGGCAACGAGGAAAGCATCAACACAAACAGCGCGCTTCAAACAGGCCTTCACGGAATCAAAGAAGAGGAGAGAGCAGGAGAGGAACCAATGTTGTCTCACATGTCCACGGCGGACCTCCAAATCTTCACCCAACCCGGAACGGAATAATCCTTCAAGTTCTGGACACTGAGCATAATGGCGAATGGAATCAAGATCTTAGCTGGCAGAAGGCAGGCAACCAAGTAGACAGCCGGCAGCGCGCGAGTGAAATCGAGCTGAGGTGCACGCTGACCCAGTGATCAATCTGAGCGGTGCAACACCAACGTACATGAAGGACACAGAACAAACACGACGAATAGCGTTGCAGAAACAGTCAACATGTCCCATGTCAAGGCTGAGACCCAACAGTCGAATGCGACGAAGAATGGTATGACGAACGGGTTCAGAGTGTTGAAGGGCTCTAAAGGCAAGGGAAAGTTGATGTTGAAGCTTGGGCGGTGCCTGCGGAAAGCTCCAAGTTCAGCCTAGAAAACCCAGACCTCGACCTCCTTGCAAACCACAAGAAAGAATCCTGATTCCACCCCACGTGCCAACGATGCGGAATATGCTCAAGGTCCTCCCGAGTAGTCTCCAAGTCTTCCAAGACGCCATAAAGACAACGATATCGAAGGAAGTAACGAATGTGGGCAGCTCTAGACACGGCCAAGATCCCCACAAACTCCGATCGAAACCCAATCGACTTAAGCTTGACGGCGATGTTATATGAAATGGCATTCCTTGGGCCTGCAGTCAGGCGCATCACAGCCTCACGGAACTTGTGAATGAGAAACTCAGAGGGCGGGTACAACTGCAGTCTATACAACAGATTCGAGACACACATCACACGGAACGCCGTCGCACTCTGCGCCAAACCTAGTCCGAGATGGCGAGTTTGGTGAACTCTCTCCAGGAAACCAAGAATAATGTCAGACCAGACGTGCTTGGCCGCCTCAGGGCCAATCGGAAATCCCAGGTACAGGGCCCAACGCACAACTTGAAGCTGCGACAACGGGGCGCCAAAACTCGCCAGCACGGAACAAAGCAGCTCCCTGCTTGTGCTTCCACAAAGCACAATCTGACATTTCTTGAAGTTAAGCTTCAAATTGGCGATGCGCTGCAACTGCATTAAGGCAGAGAGGAGCGGATCTAAATCGACAAGGACATTCATCAGACCAAAGAGGAAGTCATCTGCATACGCAAGAGTGAGGTTGACGTTCACCTCGCACCGGTGTCTAAGCCACTTCAGAAGCGGCTCTACCGCAAGCACGAGCAAGACCATCGATGCAGGGCAGCCCTCTTTCACACCTGACTCGATAGCAATCATTTGGGATCGACGACCTGCAAGAGTGACGATGGCACGATTCGAGGTGTACATCATACGGAAAAACTTCGTAACAACCGAGGGGACGTGCATCTTCTCTAAGACAAAGAATAACCAACTCTGCGCGAGGCTAGGGAAGGCAGAAGCAAAAACAGTAAGCAGCAGTGCAGCGCGCGGATCATCGCGTAGGTGTCTGCAGAGACCCCACGCTTCAGCACGGACCACATTCTCAACCATATCCCTCCCCCAAAACATTTCTGCTCCCTCCCAATCACATCCTCCGAAGCCGAGATTATGGGGCGAATAAGCGCAGCCGCCAAGATCTTCACATTAGTATTGCTCATACTCAGAGGGCGTGTCGCCACGGGCGTCCTCGAGAGAGCGCATCCAGGGCGATCCTGAGGGTCCGAGCCCTTCGGAAGAAAAACAAGCAGGCTCAACTTCATATCATCTGGGAGGGAGTGGATGTCGTTCGTGAAGAGGGGGAGGTGGCAAGAGTACAAAATCCTCGACGCGTCAGGGCACTTCCAAACAGCGTACGGAATGCCATCAGGACCTGGCATGCTATGCGGGCGCTTGCGGATCATCTGAAACCAAACTGGGTACTCGAGTTGCCACTGAGTATCCAGAGGAGAGTCGATCTGCGAAATGAACTGGCGAACAGCATCCCAAAGAGCAGAATCCACCGCAGGTTCCCGAAATATTCCAGACCAGAAATCACCAAACGCCACCGCGGAAGACTCCAAAGAGGAACACGGAACAACATTCTCATCAGTAACCGATCCCAAGACAGTACGGCGACGAAACTTTCTCCAAATCAAGGTACGACGACGAAGTCTAGCAGCCTGGGCTCGTTTAGCCTCGGGCTCGGCGTTCGATTTCGAGATCTCCTGCTCCTCATCCTGAGGTATACGGGTGTATAGGGAGAAGATATGTTGGGTAAGACCGCGGATGTGAATACATTGGAGGTCGGAGTCAAAGTGAACTTGCAATCGAACGTAACACACGAGAGCCGAGCGCAACTTTCTCTTATCACCAGAGGTCCACGCTCTCAGTGCCGTCAGTGCCCAAAAGTGCTGCTGCTCCTGCAGCGTTCGGGCGGGGCGAGAGAAAATAGCAGCATGAGCGCGACGGCCTGCGGTAAAGACCAGTTCTTTCGTGATCTCCAACCTCCTCCACACCTCCCAAGACTCAGGGATCTCCGAGATGAGTTCCTGCAGGGCCTCACTGAATTCAGGCAACCCAGCAATCCACGGAGGGATTCTGGGTTGACTGGAGTCAAGACGATATCTCTCCAGCAGGGCCTTCACGGGTATGTGATCACTAGGCGTATGAGATCGCAAAGCTCCAACCGTGCTGACCGTCACCGTGAGATCGCGCAACACAGCCGGCGGCAGCGAAGAGTAAAGACGGTCAAGACGAGCAGTCTGAGACACAGCCATACCAAGCCTTCCCCTCCTCGTATCCGGATCCTGAAAAAGCTCGGTGATGCAGGCAAAGAGCTTAAATAACATTTTAGAGTGACGGACATGTGCTGCCGACCATCCACTGCCATCTCCAGCCATTCTCCCTTCCCCTTCAACCACAAAGTTCCAATCCCCCATCATCACAACATGGGCAGGTACACTCGCACCGCCAGGCAAATACTGACGCACATCATTATGCAGACACTGTAAGACATTAGAGAAGACGGAGAAAGAGTCAGAGGTGTTGGGAGATGAAGGTTGTAGATCACCAGGTTCCCGAGAGGCCCCACACATACGCTTTTCAGGATCAGGATCCTCCCCACGATCACAGACGTATGAGCAATGGGCGTGAACCAAGCAACAAAGGAGGAAGAGAAGACCGTAAGCACACCACCTTCGGCAGTTGAATCTGGGAAAAAGGATGCGGCACACCGATGTTGTTCAAGCTCTCTGGAAAGCTCGGCAAGGTCCCCTCGATGTCCGTGCGTTTCTTGTACTGTTACTATGTGATAGCTGTTGCACAACTTTAAGAACTGTTCGAATCGTGCCGAGGCTTTCCACGATGAAGAACGGACGGATGCGAAGAGCGCCTCCGTGTTCCACGTACACATGGATAGCGGATCGGGGGGCAGAAAGAGAGGAGAGGAAGACGGAGAGCAAGGCACCTGTCTGTAGGCGCAGTCGGCCTCAGCGCGAAAAGGGAGGGCTGCGAAGTCTGACCGCAGCCTCCGACTGCACTGTGTCGATCAGTTCAGTAATCCCGAACTCAACAAACACATCACGATCTATCTCACAAAGAATGTCGGCGTCCGAGGAGATGCGAATCTTCACTGCAGGCACAGGGTCGTGAGGGCTACGCAAGATATATACCGAACCTCCAAGGCCTGAGCTGCCCACTGCTTGGAGGAGCGTTGCTCGGCAAGATGGGGCGTTTCGGAACCTCCTCAGGTAGGAGGACCACGTCGAGGATCCACAGAGCCCCGAGACCCCGGCCGAGTGGAGAGCCTGGTGTTAACCAACCAGGCCGACCAAGCGGCGAAGGCTGCTTGTAAGCTGCATGATGTGCACGGCCCCACCCTTGTCTTCCTAGAAGACCGGTTGGCCCGTGCAAAGAAGTTCCTGCATGCTGCTTCCCGCGTGCTCGAGTCTGGGCTAACCCCTCGAGATGAACGGAAATCCCTGCAGCGGGCCGCCACTCGCAAGGTCCCAGCCTGCAAGATTGCGCACGGATTTCTTCGGGTCGGCCCGTCCCAGTGGCAGTGCAAGCGATGTTTGAAGTCGAAGGTGGCCTCATCCAGTGCTCTCGATCGGAAGGACTGCCGACCAGAAGCGGCGCCCCAGAGTTTCCAGCGCGTGGCCCAATTTGCCCACACGCACGAAATCGAGAGGTGTGAACTGACCCCGCGCCCAGAGGCCGAGGTCGAAGGCACGCTCTTGTTTTGCAAGCGGTGCTGCCAATATGCGACCACGAAGCCCCTGGGGCTCGCCAAAGCTTGTCCTCGCTCTGGCGTCGTGGGCTGGCGTCGTAATGCAGCGGCGCAGCACAAGATGCGCGGCGTTTTGCAACTCAAGCACCCGAAATGTGGCAATGAGGACCGTATAGCCGCCCATTGGTCCATTTCGGAGCAGGTTTACGGAGCTCGCAAAAGCCCCCGAGCACTGCAAGCGTAGGGCTGTTCGCAGTTGTCTGGCCACCCCGTCAGAACCCAGTGTAGGTGGAGATAAACCACCTCCTCCTCCTCCTCCTTCTCCTCCTTCTCCTCCTTCTCCTCCTCCTCCTCCTCCTCCTCCTCCCTCCTCCTCCTCTTACTCTCCCCCGCTCCTTCCTCCCTTCCCCTCCTTCTCGTCCCCACGTCCCTATGTTTTTTTCTCCTCCTCCTCCTCCTCCTCCTCCTCCTCCACCTCTTCCTTGGTCTCTTCCGTCTTCCGTCCCTTCCCACGCGCAAGGGGCGGTGGCGGAGGCGCCGCCAGGGGGTCCCAGCGCATACCCAAGATATCCGCACGCATGCTCGAAAAATTATGTTTACGCCAGTGTCCCTGCTTCGACAAACCCCTCCCCCCACTTCCCCGTCCCTCTTTGCCAGCGCTCACAACTACATGCTCCAATTCCCCTCACCACTCTGCTTCTCCCGCCGCTCCTCCTCCTCCTCCTCCTCCTCCTCCTCTCCTCCACGTCCTCCTCATCCTCCTCCTCCTCCTCCTCCTCCTCCTCCTCCTCCTCCTCCTCCTCCTCCTGTTGCCCCATCCTCCTCCTTCTCCCGCACTTCTCCTCTCCCGTCCCTCCTGCCTCATCCATCCTCAGCCCCCCATCCCCCTCCCGCTGCTTCTCCCCTTCCCCTCCTTCTCGTCCCCACGCCTCTCTTTGTCCTCCTCCTCCTCCTCCTCCTCCTGCTCCTCCTCCTCCTCCTCATCATCATCATCGTTCTCTTCCTCGTCCTCCTCGTCCTCGTCGTGCTCGCTGTTTCTCCCCCTCGCCGCCGTACGCGCGCTCTTGCGCGCGAGCGGACTACCGGGGCGCGAGTAACCTCAGTCCTCGGGCGACGCCGCGCGGTCACCTCGGAGTCCACAGGGGGGGAAGGGGTAGGGACGGGACGAAGAGGAGTAGAACGATGAGGAGGAGCTAGGAGGGTGAGGATGAGGACGAAGATGGGGGAGGGAAGGGGTGGGGACGAGGAGGAGTGTGTATGAAAAAACAAAGGAGGCGTCTTCCTCGTCCTCCTCCTTCTCCCCCTCCTCCTCCTCCTCCTCCTCCTCCTCCTCCTCCTCCTCCTCCCCCATTCCTTTTCCGTATAGATCACTCCTCCCTGTCGCACCCGAGACTGGTCGAAAGGGCGGCCTGGGTGTTTCGTCTGAGACTTCCCCACCATTTATGATCCTGGAGCTGAGAATCCGGCAAAGGTTTCACACATGGATGGCGGGTGGTTTTCAACATGTGGCTCTCGCCTGAGCGCCGCGCACATTTGTTTTGAACATTGCAAGATCGCCACGGGTTGAGCGCGGGTGATTTTCAATGTGTGGCTCTCGCATGAGCGACGCGCACATTCGCTTCGAAGATTTGCAAGAGCGCCACGGATTGAGGGCGGGTGCCTTTCAAAATGCGGCTCTCGCCTGAGCGCCACGAACATTCACTTCGAAAATTTGCAAAAGCTCCACGGATTCAGGGCGGGTGGTTTTCAACATGTAGATCTCCCCTGAGCGCCACACACATTCGTTTTGCAAATTTGTTGAAAAATTGCCAGAGCGCCACGGATTGAGGGCGGGTATTTTTCAACATGTGGCTCTTGCCTGAGCGTCGCGCATACTCGGTTCGACCAGTTGCAAGATATAAGGACTGAGGGCGATGGGTTTTCAACTATGGCTCTCGCCTGAGCGCCGCGCACAGTCGCTTCGAAAGTGTTGCAAGAGCTCCACGGATTGAGGGCGGGTCGTGTTCAAAATGTGACTCTCGCCTGAGCGCCACGCACATTTGTTTTTAACAGTTGCAAGTGTTTTCGCTGATTCCCATTGGGAACGTACCAGGAACAGTCTTCTGGTGATATTCAAGATTGTCAGGGCGCAACAGTTACGTCGATTCGCGGTGTTGAGGTCCCAGACAAAAGTGTCCTGGCACGATTAAGGATCGCCAGGACGTGGTAGTCAGGTCAACTCGTGGCGTAGAAGTCCTGGGAATGGTACTGTTGGCACGCTTCGAGGCATTCACACGATTGTCCTCCACCGGGGCAATTCCCCTAGTGGAGATGACCCCTTGTAGGGGAACATGAAGAGGGATCTCGGAGGAAGGGTGCATTTCAACATCGTGGATGTGTCTCGGGTTTACACTGGTCCTCCTCCTCCTCCTCATCCTTCTCCTCCTCATGTCCCGCTCGATCTCCTCCCCCCCCAGGCCCCCAGCCCCTGCGCCCCCCCCCCCATCCCACCCTCCCCACCTCCCCACCCCAGAGCCCGATCACCCCGCCTCGAGGAGGAGGAGGAGGAGGCAGGGGAGAAGGAGGAGGCAGGGGAGTAGGAGGAGCCAGGGGAGGAGGAGGAGGAGGAGAAATAATAATCAGAAGAAGAAGCATAAGACGAATAATAATATTAGTATTAATAGTAATAATGATAATAATGATAATAATAATAATAATAATAACAATAATAATAATACTAATACTACTAATAAAAATAATAATAATAATGATAATAATAATCATAATAATAATCATCATAATAATAATAAGAAGAAGAAGGAGACGGAAAAGGGAGGAGGAGGAGGAGGAGGAGGAGGAGGAGGAGGAGGAGGAGGAGGGAGGAGGGAGGAGGAGGAGGAGGAGGAGGAGGAGGAGATCCCCTTCGACTGGCGACCTCCGGGGCAGCTGTCCTCACCCTCCAGCCAGCCCGGGCCGCCCCTCTCGTCCAGCAGCTCGGACCACCAGGCGTCCGCCGCGTCCAGGGGCATGTCGAACAGGCGCCGCCGCCTCGGTCAGGGGGAGGAGGAGGAGGAGGAGAAGGAGGAGGAGGAGGAGAAATAATAATAAGAAGAACAATACTCATAAGAAGCATAAGGATAATGATACTAGTAATACCAATAACAATAATGATAACAATGAGAAGAAGAAAAATAATAATAATAACGAGAAGCAGAATTGAGGAGGAGGAGGAGGAGGGAGGGAGGGAGGAAGGGAGGGGGAGGGAGGGCGAGAGTGAGGAAGGGAGAGAGGGAGGGAGGAGGAGGAGGAGGAGGAGGGGGAGGAGGAAGAGGAGGAAGAGAGGGAGGGAGGGAGCGAGGAGGAGGGAGGCAGGGACTGAGGAGGAGGAATGGAGGAAGAGGACGATGAGGAGACAGAGGAGGGTGAGAGTGAGGGAGGGTGGAGGGAGGCTAAACACTCGACGGTGGCATGACGAACGAGACGGGAGCAGGCTGGGCGCAAGGAGAGCGAGCGAGGAAGAATGCGGGACGGGGACGGGCCTCCTTGCTCCGGGGGGATTCTAGGGAGGAGGATGAGGGGGAAGGACGACGGCCATCGCGACCCCGAACACGACGACGACCACGACGACCACGACAACCGTTACCACGACAACCATGCCCACGACCACGACCATGACCATGACCACCACGGCAACGGGGGAACACGAAGTGGGAGTAAGACAGGGAGTGAACAAGGAGAAAGGGCAAGGGAGGATGAAGGAGGGATGATAGATGGAGAGCGGGAAGGAGAGGGGAGGAGATACTGAGAGGAGGAGGAGGAGGAGGAGGAGGAGGAGGAGGAGTGAGAAGGATGATGGAGGTGGGGAAAGAAGGAGGAGGCAAGAGGAATAGCAGAGGAACGTTCGCCTGCCCGTGCCCTCGGTGGCAAAGTCGCAGGCGACATGCAGGCTGCCATCGGCAAATCGGCGACGCAAGGTGACTGCGAAGTGCGACAGGAAGCCCTGGCGTGTCCTCTCGGGAATGGGCCCTGCTGCCGCACCCCTGCCGCTGCTGCCGTTGCTCCTCCTTCCTGCCTCCTCCTCCTCCTCGTCCTCCTCCTCGCCCGTCATGTCCTGCTCCGTATCCTCCTCTTCCTTCTTCATCTCCTCCACCTCCTCGTCCTCCAATCCCTCCGTTCCCATGCTTCTCTTTCTCCTTCTCCTCCTTCTCCTCCTCCTCCTCCTCCTCGTTCTGCTCCTCCTGCTCCTCCTGATCCTCCTCCTCCTCCTCCTCCTCCTCCTCATCGTCCTCCACCTCTCTCTCCTGCCCACCCCTGTCCTCATCGTCATCCGTCCCTCCTCCCTGTCCTCCATGCCCTCCTGTCCTCCTCGTCTTCCCCGCCCACTCTGCGTGCGCTTCCTCTTCCTCCGCGCCACGTTCGTCCTCCTCATCCTCCTCGGCCTCTCCATCGCCCTCCTCCAGAAAACACGGGGCGCGCGGCTGCTAGTCACGGGGTGGCGTTGTCTCCATCAACCCCCAACCCTTCTTCCTCCTCATTCCCGCCCGCCTCCTCATGTTCCACTCCCGTTGTCCTCCTCATCGTCAGCTTCCACCCTCTCGCTGCTCCCCTCCTCATCCCCCTCCTCATACCCCTCGCCCCTGGCCCCTGTCCTCCCCAGACTTTTCCTCTCCATCCACGCTCCAGCTCATCCGCCGTATCTCTTCTCCCTCCTCCCTCCTCCGTGTGTATCGTCCTCCTGATGCTACTCCTCCACTTCCTCCTAAGCATGCCTCTCCTCCTCCCATCCACCCCGTCCCCAAGCGTCTCATCTTCCGCCCTTGTCCCCTGGCGCATATACCCCTGCCCCGCCTCATACGTTCCCTGACTAACATGTCCCTGTCCCCTTTTCACACGTTCCCATCACGTGTCCTCATCCTCCTTCTCCTCCTTCTCCTTGCTGAATGCGTTACCTTACTAATATTTCCATGTCTCCTTTCACACTGTCCAATCACGTGCCCTCCTCCTCCTCCTCCTCCTCCTCCTCCTCCTCCTCCTCCTCCTCCTCCTCCCCCTCATTCCTCCTCCGCCTCCTCCTTATCCCCCATCATTCCTCCTCCTCCTCCCTCCTCCTCCTCCTCCTCCTCCTCCTCCTCCTCCTCCTCCTCCTCCTCCTTACCCCCCTCCTTCCTACTCGCCGCTCTCCTGCCCTTTTCCTCTGACCCCTCCCTCCCTCCCTCGTACCCCCCCCCCCTCGCCTCTCTCCGTCCTCCCCGCCTCCAGGGTCTCTGGGCCCATGGGGGGAACGGCTAAGACACGAAGCCCCCAGCGGCCCACAGACAATGTTAGGTCGGGCATGTTTCCCTACATGCAGATGTTGGACAAAAAAATAAGCATGGCCCGCACATACACCAAACATGTTCAAAACTACTAAGGAGTCGTCCCCAGACTATGTTTGTCTACTAGTTTTGACTATCCTTCCTGTAGAGGGACACGCCCGATTTGCTCCTACTGCTTTTGAATAATTCCCCATGCAGATGGACAGGCCCGACTGAAAGATAGCATGGCCAGACTGGACATGTGGCCCTCGTTACAGGACTGGCTCGTGCCACATCCTCTTGCATATCCCCGCGCGCGCTGTCGCCGTGCGCTCCATCTACCACCGTAACCCAAGGCACCAAACGAAGACCGCCCAACGGCAACCTTAACGGAACGGCAGGATACCAACATCAGCCGAAATGAAGCCTGCGTCGCCGCATTCCAGAGCAATAGTGGCGTCGACCGAGCAGCCGCCGTTTGCAGCGAACCTGCCCATAAACACCAAGCCGATCTTGACAACATGTACTACCAGCGCCGCACCGACCAAAATAAGCTTAGGGGCGAACTGATGAGAACTATGCGGGAGGAAAACGGGCAGCTACACCGAACTACATCATTCCATGAAACACAAGACGGGCACCAGCCGTGACTCACCGTGACTCAGCAAGGTCCACGGCCGCGGCCGACGCCCACCGAAACAACAACACCGCCCCTCTCAGCCGTGATGCACCAACTGGGTCGTCCCGATCGCGCCGCCGTCTCGCAAGGCCGATCATGGGATGCCACACACCAGTCGCATCAACTACCGCCCCACCAGGGCCAAAACCCAGACCGAGAATCCTGGCGGTTGCCTCGGAAAAGGGGGTAGCCGACACCAGAGGACCCTGGACTCATCCGCTGCAGCCACCGCCAAACCCTACGGGTACACCAACCAGGGTGGAGCCCAGGGCAAATCCAGGCGAGACCTCGGTGACACCCACGGCACAGCAAACGCCACTGACAGCACCACGTTCCGCGTCACCAGCTTCCACGATCAGAAGAAGAACGAACCGCGTGAGCACAAACTTGTGGCGCCCCGCGCGGACTTCGGGGGCCCAGCGCGGACCCCAGAGATCCGCGCGGAGCGTCGAACGCTTCTGCTTATGGCGACGCTTCCTCCTCGAACGACAGCTCCGGGTGCAAGTCCCAAGGCACGGCGGCCTCGAGGCCTTGCGGAAACCAGTGGCCGGGAGGTCACGTCGCCGAGGCTGGCGATGAGGGTGATTGGGAGGAGGAGGAGGAGGAGGAGGAGGAGGAGGAGGAGGAGGAGGAGGAGGAGGAGGAGGAGGAGGAGGAGGAGGAGGAGGAGGAGGAGGAGGAGGAGGACGTCGGGGTGTCGAGCTGACGAGTCGGACGAGAAGGGACCTCTGCGTCGAGGCGGACCTGCCGAGCAGAGGAGCAGGAGTTCCGGGCAGCGTAGGGGTTCCCACTCGCCCGACCTCGGGCCCGAGCCTGGGCCCGCCGGGGCAAACGCAGGGTCCACCAGGGCCGAGGCGCTGCCCGACACCGCAGGCGGATTTGGGACGAAAAAAATACCCCGAACATGCTCAATCTATATATATATATATGTTTATATATGTATACAAATCTCTTTTTTATATTTATATAAATGCAAGTACTGAAATGTTATCTTGATAACTTAAGTAGCGGAGCTGGGGTCCACGGACCTTGCCCGACAGGGCTGGTGAAATCCTTTTCCACCTCAGCATGAACTGAGCCAAAACTGGCTCTCCACAGTACGCAAATGTCACAACAGCGCATGCACAACAATCCTCACTCAAATCACTGATATATACCTTGTTTCCTGCACTCCTCCTCGGGCCCATCTGCAGCTTCATGCCAAGATCGGGCACGCATTCTGGAAACATATCAATATCGAATCATAGCCAGCGAGTGAGGGTGCCAAATCCCGACAAACCCATCAACACTGTAGATCTTGTCCTGCCTTATGTCGTTGAGGGCGGTCGCCACACAAGCTTCGACCACCATCGCCTTTGTATATGTCGAGACGGCCCGATCCACCCGCCGTAGTCGTAGAAACTCCCGTCCACTGTCTATAGTCATAGCTGTGAACATAGCCCGAAGATCATTGACCACGATCTTGCTCGTAGCTCCATTCTTCATCGTGTCCTTCAGGCTCAGGCTGTACTGAGTTGAGGCATCTTTCTGTGCTGGCTGCGTGATACGGTCGATGTGCTGCTTGACTTTGAAGACTGCACTCGTTGCGACAACACTCAAAAGGGTGAGCATCATCATCACGACCGTCGTGGAAACGCCAAAATGGCTCTCATCATCTGCAGGGCTTGAGATCGCGACTGGCTGAAACTCCCTCTCCACCAACTCAGTAGCGTCCGCACGTCCAAGTTGAAGAAACGTACCAAGACCCACCAAGCATTGAGTAAGTGCTCCCATCAGCTCCAGCGCCGGCTTACCGATCTGGCCCTTCTTCTCGTTGCTTGAACCCGAAACTTCACCAACCTCACCTTTCCCAGTGAGCCATACCTTCATCGCCGTTAGGTGCTTCATGAAATCTACCCTCGAAAGATGTTTCGTCCCAAGATCTGCGGTGTTCTCGTTGGTGTGAACTTTGCTCGTGCTGACCTTCGTCTCAGCCTTGCGTGCGACTAGGTCTTTGATCCACAGATCCTTCAACTCGATGTGCCTCATCCTGCCAACTCCCTTCTTCTCGACGTTCGTGAGAGCGCTGGAGTTGTCACTCTCCAGCGTCACTGGTACAGTTTCGTCCAAGAGCTCCTTGAGATAAGTCTGTGCTCCTCTCGCCTCAATCCCGACATGCACGAGTGCGTTGAACTCAGCTTCGGGCGACGAGAGTGCTGGTGCCCCCTGAGTCTTGACGAACTGCATGATCAAAGCTCCATTGAGAAACAACTGACCACAACTTGTAGACTTCCTCCCGATAGGATCCTCTGCCCAATTAGAGTCTGCACGTCCGATAACCTTGAACTCGCCGCTGTATGGATACATGCACGTGACTGAAGATGGGTGAGCTCGAATGAACCTGATGATGCGCGTGAGCCTCGTCTGGTCCTGCACCGTCGGTCGTGACATCCCCCTCGAACACTCCTTCGCTGCGTACTGACACTCGGGCCTTTCCAAACACACGAACATGTTGAGGCCGTTGACGCTCCTGAACTTTGTGGCCGCTTTGGAATCCAACTCCTCCTCGCTCTCGACCTTCTTCTCGTTCTTGACTCCTGGTATTGGGCTCGTCTTCTTATCATTGGGCTCAGAGTCGAGTAGCTTCTTGACAATAGCAGGCCACATGCGAACTTGAATACCTTCGGGGGTGCGGAGCCAGCCACGTCCAAGGTGCTTGATCTCAGGACCACCAACTGTGAGCACAGAAACCTTGAGTAGAAAATGTGTGCCGAGCTCCTCCAACACTTTGCTGGCTGAAACTCTGGGTCCCACCAGCGTGCCATCGTCAACGTGCTTGGACATAGCAACTTGATTAGCCTTGTCCGCGAACGTACACGGGTCAGAAAGAAACCTCTTGAACGTCATCTTAGATTCATCATTCCGTCCTGTAGCAATGCTCTCAAAGTGGTCGTCGAAATCGATCATCGCCTCGTTAAGTCCGTAGACGGTCTTATTGAGCTTGCAAACCCAATCCGAACCATCGGGAAGATGGCAGTACTCCTTCGGAACCTCTGCGTACACCAACTCCCGAATCGGCGTGCACAGAAACGCTCGAGATATGTCGAAAAAGAAGATGGCGAAATCCTTAACGATAGCGTAGACCATGAGCAACTTGAGTGAGAACGAAAGTGGAGTAGGGCAGTACAGCTCATTCTTGCTCTTGTTGACCTGCTTGCCGAATGGTCGCGCACAAAGCCTAGCCTTGAGCTCGCCACTCCTCATCTCCAAAACCCAAGTCCACGTAAGTGCCTTAGGCCCGTGAGGGCCCCTCAGCGTGAGCTCCCACACGCCGTAGTTGTCGAACCGATCTAGCTCGCACTGCTTCGCCTCCCACTCGTCGTCCTCGGTCCAGCCCATCACGATGCTGAACTCGCTGTCGTCCTTTAGCTCCTTGTCGACCTCGCCCACGAGCCTCATCATCTCCTCCGTGGTGAAGCCCGCCACGAGCCTCTTGAGGTCGCCAGTACTCAAGCTCTCGATGGCCCCCACCAGGCCTCGATTCCCAGGTGGGCCTCCAGGGCCGCCTTCACCGAGGTCAGCGTCAGCAGCTCCTCGCTTGGCGGGTGCCCCTGGAGCTGGTACTCCCTGCTTGCCTCGAAGCCTCCTCTCGATCTTCTGCACCTCCCGACGAACGGCTTCAACTGGATCTTGACCTTGTGCTGGTTCTGGCCCTGCTGGTCGCTGTGCTTGCTGTTCGCCGTTGTTAGCCTCCGAGCTGGCCGTAGGTACAGGAAGCACGACCACCTTCGGCTGTTCGTCGTCCTTTCTGGCGATTGACTTCTCGTACTCGGCCCGACGCTGCTGGCATGTCCTGCTGTGGTGTGGTGGCCGTCCTCGTCCGTGCTGACCTTTGGCTGCATACTCACACCCAGGGCATCCTTCCGTCGGCTGCCAATTCTCGCCCTCGTAGACTCCAGCTCCAACCGAGGTCCTCCAAGGCGTCCAACGCATGGCTTTGAGCATCTCCATGCCGAAGCTCTCCTCAGTCGTCAGCTGCTTCACTGTCCTGGCCTGAACTACCCCCGTCGCCGTGCCGATAAGATGAGCATCACTCTTCGAACTGCGTCCGAACCACAGTCCCTTGCACCAGGCTGCACCCAGCTTGTCCTGCAGCTCCGTGTGCTCCTTGCCGATCACTGTCTCTCCGAACTCCAGCATGGGTGAAGTGTGCGGTGCCAACCTGAGCTCCTCGAAAGATGTGCGACCGCTGCTCCTCATCCGCTGGTACCTGTTGTGGCAGAATATCTGATGCCGAATCATCCAAGGTATGATAGGTACATCCTCAGTGAACTTCATGTTGTAACGCTTCTCCAGAGCCAAACGCCCAGTCCTCGCAAGACCTGCAACCGACTTGACTCCACTCTCAACTCCACCTTGAGAAGCGTGGCTTCCTTTTGGAACTAGCCGTACTCGAAGTTGAGCTTCAGCTGCCTCTTTGCCGAGCTTCTTGATACGCTCCGAAATCACTCCATTCATGAGTGCCTCCAGTGCTGGTTCTCCGTCTAACTGAACTTCCATACTCATGTAGCCCAGCTCGTCCAGGTACTCGCTGATGGCCGCTATAGCGTAGCTCTGATTGCCTTTAGCTTCCACGACAACTCCCATGAGGTAGCCTGTCCTTCTGTCCTTGCCGACTGCCAGGGTAAGACGCCGACCTGATCCATCTTCACCGAGACTGAGAAACCCATAGTCGAATGATACAACTGGAGTAGCCGATGCGTTTGGATCTCTCGCGCGATGAGGGTCTTCTTGCCCTCGTCCCATCATGCACTCCTGACACCAAGCTTCGAAAGGAATGTGACCTCTCCGAATGTGCGCTCTGACATGTTCTCCTGACATCCGAGCTGGTCTCTTGAGCCCGGGTGCGACGGGCGTCCCCGTCTGATCTGGAACTCCTTCTGCGACACCACGTGGGCCATCACGTGAACTAGCCGCTCCACTGTCAGCCTGCACCTCCACAGGCTGCGTCTCGACAGGCTCCTCCTTCATCTGCTCGTCGTCCTTCTCAGAGTGGTCCTCGACATCGCCGATGATGGACTCGTAGCCTGTCGGATCCTTGAACCTCATGGGAAGAAGAAACGCATTCACCTTCCGTCGTAACCGCAAAGTCACTGTCGACTCGATCGCTTTATCTATCTCGTGCTGCACATTCTTGTTGCTTTTGAACATCTTGGCTCCGTCAGGATCAAAGTGTACCGAATAACCTGCATCATTCATCTCTGCAACTGAAAGGGCACCTCTACGAACTTCAGCTGGCGTGACGTCTAGCTTTGCAGGGATCGACGTGTTCGAATCGAAGACCTCACCCGTCAACGTCCGCTTATCCCAAGTCCGAATACCCTTACCAGTAATGGATCGCAGAGACTGACCTGGCTCGCCTGTGAGCTTGCACTTCTCCGTCATAGCCTTTGGTACAACATGAGTGTGAGCTCCACTATCCACGAGCATCTCGCATTCGTCCCCGTCAGTGTCGTCCGTAAACGCAAAAATCCACCCCCCTTCGTCATCTGGTAGTACTGCTGCCTGTGCGCGTCCAGCTCCACATACTCGTGTCTGTGACGCTGAATCTCCTGGATGGACCGTACTTGCTGAGCCCGATCCTGGAGCTGGCTGAAGTCCTGGCTGGACCTCAGAAACGGATCGCTGACCTCCTCCAGGCTGGTAAGCGCCGCCGCCGTACTTCCTGCAGTCCGCGATCTTGTGCCCGTACTTGCCGCAGTGGGGGTTCGAACACCATCCGTCGAAGAGCTTCGTCTCGCCCTTCTTGCTCTTCATCTTGTTCTTGCCGTCGCCCTTGCCACCTTTGCCGCCCGAGCTCT
Organism: Prorocentrum cordatum; assembly: GCA_963575745.1. Lineage (NCBI taxonomy): Eukaryota > Dinophyceae > Prorocentrales > Prorocentraceae > Prorocentrum > Prorocentrum cordatum. The sequence goes on along the minus strand of CAUYUJ010013158.1, from coordinate 100,135 downwards.
GCCAAGCACTCCTTTGACTGCTCGACTTGCCACCGCTGCCCTTCTGGTCCGACTTGCCGCCGAAGCCCTTGCCCTTGGAATCGCCCTTGCCGCCCTTGTCGAAAGCGTCTACGTCCATGGCGTTCGGGTCGAACTTCTTCTTGGTCACCCTCGGGTCGCGCTGCATCATCTGCTGAGCGAAGGCCTCGCAAGTCTCCCGTAGGATCTGGTGGTTCGTGAAGGTCTGCATCATCACCTGAGTCTTCAGTGGCTCGGGCGTGTTCTTCTTGATCAAGGCTTGGACGAGAGTGTCTGAGATCACTTCTGAAAACTTCTCTTGATATCGGTTCATGTCCAGTAGAAACCTCGTGAGCTCCTCGACGTAGGTCTCCCACTTGCCTGAAAACTCTGTGTTCACAAGAAGCTGCAGCTGCGTCACCTTGTTGGAGCCAGTGGCCGCATCCTCGCGTAGACAAAGACGTCGCCACTGCTCCAGGCCGTTACCTGGCTCACAATTCATCACCAAGGTCAACGCGCTGCCTCCAAGCAACTGTGATAGAATGTATCCCATCGTCGCTGCAAACTGCTTGTTGTCGTCACCCATCTCTGAAAGCGTGATGACGTTGCCGTGGGTAGCTGCTGTCGTGACCGCTTGTGCCAATCTCGGGTCGATGGCGCCCAAGTAGCTGATCAGCTGATATCTGAAGGTCGGGAACTCGTCGCGGTTGCCTGAGTACTTATTGGGTCGTCCCAGCAGGCGCGTGTCCACAAGACCAGCCATCATGAGAAGAACAGAAACCAATCGCGCTACCATGCAAGTACTGAACTGTTATCTTGATAACTTAAGTAGCGGAGCTGGGGTCCACGGACCTTGCCCGACAGGGCTGGTGAAATCCTTTTCCACCTCAGCATGAACTGAGCCAAAACTGGCTCTCCACAGTACGCAAATGTCACAACGGCGCATGCACAACAATCCTCACTCAAATCACTGATATATACCTTGTTTCCTGCAATAAATATGTATATAAAAATAAAGATCCCGGCAAAGCAACCTAACAGCGATGTGTAGGAGCATATCTGGAAGCATTCCCCTTAAGATTCAGATGAGAATCCAGTTGTAGAATTCTGCTGTTCTCGCAGTCGTAGTCGCATTCGCGATGACAGTCGCAGCGGCAACGGCAGTCGCAGTCACAGCCTCAGCCTCAGCCTGCCTCAGCCTCAGCCTCAGCCTGCCTCAGCCTCAGCCTGCCTCAGCCTCAGCCTCAGCCTGCTTCAGCCTCAGCCTCAGTCTGCCTTCAGCCTCGGCCTCAGCCTCAGCCTGCCTCAGCCTCAGCCTGCATCAGCCTCAGCCTCAGCCTCAGCCTGCCTCAGCATCAGCCTGCCTCAGCCTCAGCCTCAGCCTGCCTCAGCCTCAGCCTCAGCCTCTGCTTCAGCCTCGGCCTCAGTCCTCAGGCCTCAGCCTCAGCCTGCCTCAGCCTCAGCATCAGCCTGCCTCAGCATTCAAAATGTGGCCCGGGAATGGAGTTCTGGGAACTCGAAGAACACGAAGTGGCCTACAGTTGGCTCCGGGCATTCAAAATCATGCCCAGGAATGGAGTTCTGGGAACTCGAAGAGCACGAAGTGGCCTACAGTTGGCTCCGGGCATTCAAAATGTGGCCCGGGAATGGAGTTCTGGGAACTCGAAGAGCACGAAGTGGCCTACAGTTGGCTCCGGGCATCCAAAATGTGGCCCGGGAATGGAGTTCTGGGAAATCGAAGAGCACGAAGTGGCCTACAGTTGGATCCGGGCATTCAGAATGTGGCCCGGGACTGGAGTTCTGGGAACGCCACGAGCGATTTTGCGAGGATGTCCAAAGCGATTTCGGCTTCGGCGGCAGCCGCCCCGGGTCCCGCCCCGCCCCCCCTCAGGAGTCATGATGCTCTCTTTTGAGACCACTAGAAACCTATCAGCAAAAGCTGTTAGGTAAATGTTCCGGCAAAGCAACCTAACAGCGATGTGTAGAAGCATATCTGAAAGCAGTCCCCTTAAGATTCAAATGAAAATCCAGTTGTCGAATTCTGCTGCTCTCGCCGTCGTAGTCGCATTCGCGATGACAGTCGCAGCGGCAACGGCAGTCGCAGTCACAGCCTCAGCCTCAGCCTGCCTCAGCCTCAGCCTCAGCCTGCCTCAGCCTCAGCCTGCCTCAGCCTCAGCCTCAGCCTGCTTCAGCCTCAGCCTCAGTCTGCCTTCAGCCTCGGCCTCAGCCTCAGCCTGCCTCAGCCTCAGCCTGCATCAGCCTCAGCCTCAGCCTCAGCCTGCCTCAGCATCAGCCTGCTTCAGCCTCAGCCTCAGCCTGCCTCAGCCTCAGCCTCAGTCTGCTTCAGCCTCAGCCTCAGTCTGCCTTCAGCCTCGGCCTCAGCCTCAGCCTGCCTCAGCCTCAGCCTGCCTCGGCCGCAGCATCAGCCTGCCTCAGCATTCAAAATGTGGCCCAGGAATGGAGTTCTGGGAACTAGAAGAACACGAAGTGGCCTACAGTTGGCTCCGGGCATTCAAAATCATGCCCAGGAATGGAGTTCTGGGAACTTGAAGAGCACGAAGTGGCCTACAGTTGGCTCCGGGCATCCAAAATGTGGCCCGGGAATGGAGAGCACGAAGTGGCCTACAGTTGGCTCCGGGCATCCAAAATGTGGCCCGGGAATGGAGTTCTGGGAAGTCGAAGAGCACGAAGTGGCCTACAGTTGGCTCCAGGCATCCAAAATGTGGCCCGGGAATGGAGTTCTGGGAGCACCAAAAGCGATTTTGCGAGGATGTCCCAAGCGATTTCGGCTTCGGCGGCAGCCTCGGCGGCAGCCTGTCCGGGTCCCGCCCAGACCCCCCTGAGGAGTCATGATGCTCTCTTTTGAGACCACTAGAAACCTATCAGCAAGAGCTATGAGGTATAAAAATAATAATAATAATCATAATAATAATACTAATAATAATAATACTATTACTAATCATAATAATAATACTAATAATAATAATAATGATAATAATAATAATAATAATGATAATAATAATAACAATAATAATAATACTAATAATAATAACGTCCCCACACTATTTTATACTATTTTTGAATGTTCCTCCTGTAGAGGGACATGTCCGACTTAACACAAGCCTCGTCCCGCCACCAGGGCTTCCGCCCATCCATGTGTTGGCGGTGCGCACAAGGGGGTGGAGTGGGAAGGGCTTCTTAGAAAGAGGCTGCTTCTTAGAAGCCGCGGGCCTTACACTTACAGACAGGGCCCGCGCCTTCTGAGAAGCAGGGGTGCTTCTAAGACGCCTTCCCCCCTCCCCCTGCCCCCCCTTCTGCGCGTAGCTGAACCAGGGCTTCGGCCCATCCATGCAAGCACCGAGATAACAACCACCAGCCCAACGAAGAACCCATCAGCGGCCAACACGGCACCGTCCCCGGCCGCACGAGGGCTCCGAACCAACACTGGATGGTCCTGCTGACCAGCGGCAGTACTGCCGTCCTGTCCGCGTCAGTTTGGATCCCTCGCTCCCCGCAGCGGCCGGCGAGGGTCCACACTGCGCCAGCGGCAGGGGCGGAGACGTCAGACCTGTCGACGGCGGGATCCACGGCGGAGCCACCGGGCCCGCCTGCACACCTGCGGAAGCCTGTGCCAGGGCCTGCGCTCGATCCTCCGACGCCAGCCATCGCACCAGCCACTGCGCATACCCGCACAGGCTCCCCCTCGGGTGCTTACAAGCGCTTATCCCTCGCCCTCCTCGCCTCCGCCCTCGCCCTCGTGTTCGCGGCCAGCCCACCAGGGCTCGCGCCCACACAGTATGACGAGTAGTGCGGCGGGCACCAGGTCGGTGTGCAAGACGTGCAGTGCCAGTTATGTGACACTGCCCAGCACGACGAACTCGAGCACCAACAGCCTCACTTGTTCAAGCGAGGCGAGCAGCACAACGAACATTACGTCTTCGAGCAACATTTCAGGGACCAGCACCTAGGCACGGTACAGTGGGACGGGAACCAACACCACGACGTTGCGTACCTAAATGGGATACAGTACCAACAGGCGCAGATCCGAGAGTGAGACGAGTAATGCAAGGCGCACCATGTTCCCGAACGACACATCTGCGACCATCGTGACGCCGTGCAGCACGACGCAATCGAGCACTAAATCGTCGAGCAGCACGACGAGCTTCAGTCTTAGCAGACACACTATCACGAGTGAGACGAACAGTCCAGCTAACAACGCGTCCATGAGCAACACGGCTGTGACCAGCACCTGGACGCAGAGCTGGGGAACGCGACGGAGTCGAGCACCACGACGATGGACAGCACGATGGGATCCAGCACCAACAGCCTCATCAGAGCGAGGGGGCGGCCGAACGGTCATTCATTGTCCCTGGGTGCGTGGCTGAACTGAAGACTCGTGGTGAGACTTATGCTTGTTGCTGCTGGTGTTGTTATTGTTGTTGTTGTTGTCGTTGTTGTTGTTGTTGGTTATTGTTGTTGTTGTGGTGGTGTGTTGTTGTCATCGTCCCACCCGCGACCCATCCGCGACTCACCCCGCGACACACCCGCGACACATACCGCGACCCACCCCGCGACCCACCCCGCGACCCACCCCGCGACCCAATCCGCGACCCAATCCGCGACCCACCCGCGACCCATCCCGCGACCCACCCGCGACCCACCCACCCGCGACCCACCCGCGACCCACCCCACGACCCACCCCGCGACCCACCCCACGACCCACCCGCGACCCACCTGCGACCCATCCGCGACCCACCCGGCGACCCACACCGCGACCCACCCCGCGACCTTCCCGACCTTCCCCGCACCCCGCGACCCACCCCGCGACCCATTCGCGACCCAATCCGCGACCCACCCGCGACCCACCCCGCGACCCACCCGCGACCCACCCGCGACCCACCCGCGACCCACCCGGACCCACCCCGCGACCCACCCCGCGACCCATCCGCGACCCATCCGCGACCCACGAGCGACCCACCCCGCGACCCACCCTCAAGGAAGGAAGAACCACCCGGACCCGACAATTGACGTTTACTAAACGGCCCTGGGCAACTAAACAGCCTTGTCATGTTCGATTCCTTCTTTGTGTGCATTTACTAAACGGCTGGGCTTGTCGGGGTGATGGTAATGGGGGTGGATTTTCTGCCCTCTACACCCGTGACCCACCCGCGACCCAACAACGACCCACCCGCGACCCATTTGCGACCCACCCGCGACCTACCCACAGTGGTTTAGCGAAAAAATCGGCGCCTGCGGTGGGCTCGTTGTATAATTTGTGAAACTTCGGCGCCTGCGGCGGGCCTCTCCAGAGTCTCGCAAACTGCCGACGTCCCCGCAGCCCCCATCACTCGTATCCGCATCTGCGGGGTGCTACGTGTTTACAAGTGAGACGAACAGGGCGACGAGCCTCACGACTTCGAGCAGCACCTCAGGGACCACCCCTTCGACCCTGAGCAGTTCGACGGCATCAGGCCTCGCAACGTTGCACATCAAGACGAAATCCAGTACCAGCAACCTCACACCTACGAGTGAGACTAGCAGTGCAACGAGAATGGCGGCTTGGAACACCACGCTGGGGACTATCGTGACACCGCATTACTCGATGCAGTCGAGCAACACGACGTCGAGTACGACGGGATACAGCTCCAACAGTTTCACTCCTACTAGTAAGGCGAGCGGTGCGTCGATCAGCACGTCTTCCAGCAACACGTCTGCGACGGCTACCTCGACTCTGAGCAACCCCACGGAGTCGCGTACCACGACGTTGGGCAGAACGGCGGGATCCAGCATCACCGCGTCTTTCAACACCACATCTGCCACCAGTGCCTCAACACTGAGCGGCGTGAGCAGACGTTGCACCACAGCATCGAACAGTACGACGGGAGCTGAGAAGATAGTGCACCAAACAGGTAGCGGAACGCGTGCAAACCAGAGGAACGGCCTGACCCCTTCTGAAGAACAGGTGTTCCTTACTCAAGCCGGACCCTGTACGTCGGCAGCCAGTACCAACGCCCTCACATTCAAGATTTTTTGTTTGGTCCCAGGAGCAAAGCATTTTTTGGGGGCACCAAGCAAAATTCTAAGAAACAAATAATATTTGGTCCCGGCTTCTCTCAAGCTGGACCCTGTACGTCGGGAGCCAGCACTAACGCCCTCACACTCTTGAGCGCGACGAGCAGCGCAACGTGGTCCACGGCCTGCCCCACCAGGGCTCCCGCACGCGGGCACCGGCTGAGCCTCGCACGCACGCCTGCGACGAGCAGCGCTGCGAGAGCAGCACGTCCACACGGCAGCACCTGCGCGACCAGCACCTGGGAAGCAGTGCAGCACGACGGCCTCGAGAACCGCCATGACGTGCAGAGCTCCGGGATTCAGCTGACTACCTACCAGACCACCCCAACCCATCCCGAAGACCCGAACTTCGGGTTGGCGGGGGGGTACGGGCTTCATTTGTGTTTTTTCAATGTTCCCCGACCCCCACCCCCACTAGAAATGGAGGGCAAATCGGGGCTTTCGGGTTGGGTTGGTGTGGTTTGGTGGGCGGTGAGCATCAACAACCTCACGCTGAGAGAGACGAGCAGTGAACGGAACACCATGCCCGCCACGACACCGAGAAACGCGACGGAGCTGAGCACCACGACGCTGCGCAGCACGGCGGGACTCTGCACCAACAAACTCATATCAACCAGTGAGACGACCCGAACAGCGACCACCACGTCTGTCAGCAACACACCAAGAACCAGCACCTCGACAAGGGACAGCGCGCGAGACCAAGCATCATGACGTTGCGCACCAAGACGTAACCCAGCATCAGCATCCTCACATCTACGAGTGAGACGAGCAGGGCAACGAGGATCTCGCCTCCGAGCAACACGTCCAGAACCACCTCGGTACAGTGGAACTGAACACTATGCAAGTGAGCAATTGGGACCTGCTCCGGGTCGCGGGCCAGCAAGACGGAGGCGAGCAACATCACGACGGGCACAGCCACAGGATACTATTAGCAGCCTCGCACCTACGAGAGAGACGAGCACTGCTTCGAACACCATGCACAGCTTACAGCAGAACGCCAGTGATCAGCACCTCGGCACTGAGACTGCGCAACGCGACGGAGCTGGGCGCCACGACGCTGAGCATCACGTGGCGATTCAGTACCAACAGCCTGACATAGATGAGGGGGACGAGCAGTGCAGCGAGCACTACGCCCCCAGTAGCAAGGCGGGTACCACCACGGCGTCGCGCATCAAGACGGGATTTAGCATCAGCAGTCCCATCTACGAATGAGACGAGCAGGGCGACGTGCACCACCCCTTCGAGCAGCACGTCCAAGACCACAATGACACCGCGTAGCACGACGAACTCGATAACTACGATGTCGAGCAACATGACGGGGCCGAGTACCACGACGTTGGGCCATACGACGGGATCCAGTACCATCACGTCTCTCAGCAGCACGTCGGCCGCCAGCGCCTCCACACTGAGCAACGCCAGGGGGCGGAGCACCACAGCGCTGAACCGTGCGAACAGCACCACAATCCACTTGTACAAGTGTGGCGAGTCCACCAAGGGTTGCGCACATGGGCACCAGCAACCCCTCGCACCCACGATGCAGTGAGGCCGATCATTCCGCGAACTACACGGGGGTTCGACAATGCGGATCGTTGCTTATCCGCTACTTTTCTCCCCTGGCCCTCCCCCCACCGCCAAGAAGGCACATGGCGACTACGCCTCTGGAGGTGGATGGCCACATAGCCCCTGCCCCAGACGCCCACGAATGGCGTGACGACCTGCGTGGAGTCGATGACGACTCACGGACCGGGCGCCCCCGAAGACCAGTGCCGTCACCACAACCCCATGGGCTGGACAGTGCTGCCGCTCGCCCAGGCCCTCAACACAACGCACTCTGCCAGGCCGACCGAGTGAGGCCAACACCAAGCCAGGTCCCGCCCGCAACCGGGGGAGGGTGAGGCAGCCAAAGGACGTGTTTGCCTCACGCCAAGGCAGTCCAGCCACCCTCCACCAGGCATGGTCGGCACGGTCAGCGGAGCCAACCCAGCTGTAGGCGATGAGACCAGAGTGAAGGCACCACGGCCTCGCGGCCCCGGCATCACCTACCAGGGTGAAGGCATCCGGCGGACTCCAGTGCAAGCCACTGAGCGAAGGCGGGCCACGCGGCGCCTCACGGTCACAAGTCTATCTGCCGACCCCGACCGCGGGACTGCCCGCACTACCAGTATCACAACGACGCTTTCGTGTGATACCAGGCTTGGTCACAAGCTGCGTAGCACCCAGTAACAGTCAGGACCCCGTCTTGACGGATCCCAAAGAGCACAGGCCGCCTGGAGCGGCCTTCATCAGCCCGATCACTTGCCCGCCTCGGGGCCTCTCCCCAGGTGAGCCCAAGGAGAGGCGCCTTCTCTGTCGCGAGCGCCGTATCACGCAGGCCAAAGCGTGTAAAGCCAGTCCCTCTCTGCTATGGGCGTCCAGTAGGGGCGGGACTCGTCCTCATCGCCACAACCCGTTTTTTTTTCCAGTCGCAATCTCCTTCCGACCGCGCCAGGGGGATGGGAAACCCCCACTCCTGCGTCTCAAGCAGCACCTCCCGTCAATGCGAGGGAGGCCTGAACGGTAGTTACGCCCCGCTAGGCCTGGACGACCTGCTGTCCGAACTGTTGCGCGGTCTCCTTCCTCCCCTTCTACCTCCTCCATCAACCCTCCTACCTCCTCATTCACTTGCATCTACATCCGCTCGCAAATTGTCTCCTCATTCACTTGCATCTACATCCGCTCGCAAATTGTCACAGGACACCTTTCCGACATCACCGCATCGACCGGGTGCTGCGCGCCCTTACGACGAGAAGCGTTCGCCAGGAGCATTGGCGTAATGACCGAGAGGGGCCGGAGTGGTGGACGTGAATCAGACCAGACCAGAGATGAAGGCGGGCCTGGACTCCACCACACGTCGCTGGCAGGCCCCGGATACCGAAGCAGCAAGAGTTGATGGGCCACGCCCCGATCGGCGATGCATGAGCGATCTGGGGTCGACGTTCCCCCTCCCCCCCGTACCTGAACCGATCCCCCCCCGTCGGCGCGACGATGACCCCCGAAGTCTCTGGAGGCCCCCAGAGATCTCCAGAACGCCCACGGAAGGCCCCCAGAAATCAGGAACGCAGGGGTGAGGGGCGGGAAGCCAATCCTCCATCCTCGATCCGTCGATCCTCGATCCTCAGTTCTCCATCTTTACCCCTCAACCTCGACCCTCAACCCTCGATCATCGACCCTTGACCCTGGATCTGTCGATCCTCGATCTTCCTCCTCAACTCTCGATCCTGAATCCTCACTCGATCATCAACCCCTGACCCTCAACCCTCGATCATCAACACTCGGTCCTTCGATCCCCAATCCTCGATCCTCAACCGTCGATCCCCGATCCTCGATCCCCCGATCCTCGACCCTCATTCCTGGCCCCTGCTCCACAGTGACTGGGGAGCGAGGGCGAGGACCGCAGATTGCACTCTCGACCAGCGGGCGGCGGGCGAGTCCTGAGCAGCTCGAGCACCTGGTCCCCGCCCACCTCGGAGCCCGGGAGGCCCTGGCCTCCGCGCGCGCGGGTCAGCATCTGCAGGAGCCTCGGGGAAGGGGGCGTCTCGCAGCAGGGGGGGGGGAAGGCCGGATCAGCTCGGCGAGAGGAAGCGTCATGCCCAGCACCGCAGTCTGCCCCCCCCCCCCCCCCCCCCTTCCCCCTCGGCAGGCCACAGGTATGGAGCCCCCTGGGAAGCAAACGCACCAGTGTTCCTATCCCGCCCTGCCCGGCGGCCAAAACCAGCACGGCCCCAGTCTTCCACCCTGCAGGGGAGGGGGAGGGGGGTGGGGAGGAGGCGAGACAGGGAAAACAAAAGGGACGCGAAAAAACACGAGGGAGGGAGGGGGGAGGTGGGGGGAGGAGTTTCTCTTCCACCTCCAGCAGACGCGGATGCGTCCCACGCAGAAGGCGCGACGGCCGCGCCCGCTCACGGAGCTGGCCGCCAGGAAAGGATGCGGCGAGAGCCTCTCGATTCCTGTTCCTCCTGCGGACCCCCCCCCTCCAAGGGAGGGGGAATGAAAGAGGACGAGGATGGGACGAGTCAGACACCACGGAACGGGGAGAGGAGAGAAAGTATGTGGAGGAGGAGGAGGAGGAGGACTATTTTTTTTTGTTTTCCAATGCGCACCGTCAACGGCGGGCCTGGTTCGCAAGAACCGCGCTGGGGGATACGTCAGCCCGATATTGGACATAAGGGGCTGCGTCGACGTGGCTGTGTTGCGGGAGGGGGAGGAGGACGGGGAGGAAGACCGAGTCAACACAGGATGCGTCAACGATGCTGCAACACACCCTCCCATCTGGAACCCCCGCGCCGTAAACCCTTCGAGTGGACGAGAATCGCAAAGCAGGACGCCCCGCCGCTGCATATCGTCGCATGCCCGCCAGGTCCGCAGGGGGCAATGGCACCTCCACTCCGGTCCCCTGCCGTTCCTTCGACATCCCATTATGAGCCTGCGCGCCTCGCTATGGTTGTTCGCCGCGTAAGCTTGCCAGACTGATTCTATCAATTTCGCTCTTCTCGCTTTCTCCGCCCCCCAAATATCTCTCGAGGACTGCTGCAATTTCCGCAAAGTCCTCGCAAACACCGTCGTATCCCTGTTGGGTCTGAGCGTCCACCACGCTCTGGTTCATTGCTTCATTCTTCTCCTCTTCCCAATCAAGTCTAGTCTTTCCTCTCGCACCGCCACGGCTGCAGGGTCACCGCAACTTTTCTGGCTCGGGAAAGTTGCGTGCATTACTACTCGCGCTGCTTTTCCACGTTCTTCCCATGCGCTGCCGGGCATAGGTTCTGACAGGAGCTGGCCCCAAGCACCCCGACCCGTTTCCAAGATTTCCTCCCCGAATTTGTGGAACAATTCGCTGCGCATCTTGCCGCTTGTGACGAACTCCACTCATGTTTCTTTCTGGCCTTCCCCCTGCCTCCTTGTTCTTTTGAGTGGGGGGGGATCTCTGTCTTGGTCCACTGTCAAGAATTCTGACTCCTGGGATCTGGTCCCTGCGCGATCTATTTCTTAATGTGGAGCTATTTCGCCGACGCCAGGAGGGTGGCACATCTCTTAACAACCTGCAGTACTGCCACTAGTATTGCCACGTGGTCAATGATGGTAGTTTTCCCCTTCGCACTGTAGTAGTTAGCTCCACCGTCGTAGTGTGGCGTTGCAATCACCAACTCGCGATGTGCACATAAACAACGGAATTGTTTGCCGTTGCCGTTGTTTGTTTACCTCTTTCGCCCGTGGTCCGATCGTGTGAAACCTGCCTCTCAATGTCCCCTTCCCCCCCCCTATCCTCCCACTGTGGAGCCCCCGCTGCCTGTTGATATCTCCTGCAACAATTACTGTTGATGCGCATGCTACCTTGTCGAGACAGCCTTCCGCCCAGTCCAAAGTCATGTGCGTTATTGGTCTATCGTTGGTGTAAGCTGGTGGTAAGTAAGTCGCAGGACTCGTCAAACCAAACTCCTGGCTCGCCATATGGTTCCCTTCAGCTCTTCCCTGCGTGGTCCCTGGCTGTGTCGGTACTTCGTGTCACTAGAAGTGTTACTCCTACTTATACCATAGCTGCATCCCGCAATGGTGAACCATGTGCGTCGTCTGTGTGTGTGTGTCGGATCTGATACTGCCCATGGGTGCGTACCTGTGAATAGTACCACGTCCCATCCTCGGAATTCCTGACCGACCCCCTCCAGCCTCTCGTTCGAACTGGCGGCATGAGGGCTGCAAGTTGTAATCCACCGACTCTGTCGGCGTGTGGGGTCTGTCCTGCCCCGTCGACGGGGAGCCTTTTTGCGCCCCCTCCTTCCCATCCTCCTCTCCAGTCGGGGGAATAGAGAGAGAGAGAGAAAGAGACATAGCACCCTTCCTCGTTCGGGGACTGGGTTCGCAGCTTGAGGGAAATCCATCCACGTCCTCATTACGTCACAGGGAAACCCCTTCAATTTGTCCTTTCCCCAGCGGGGGGTCCCTGGGGGGGGGGTCAAATTCGCATCGCATCTGTTCCACGCCGGTCCTTCTCCGGCGCGCCGGTCCTCCTCGGGTCCTCCTCCCCAGGGTCCCGGGGGGGGAGAGGGGAGTCAGATATGCATCCGTCCCTGGGGGTTCTCCTCCCCCTCCCCTCCCTCCCACGCCGGTCATCCTCTGGTCTTCCTCCCAAAGGGGGGGGCCCAGGGGGGAGTCCTTTTCCTCCTCCTCCTTCTCCTCCTCCTCTTCCTCCTCCTCCCCTTCCTGGTCGTCGTCGATGTCTTTCAGGGTCGGCGGCGCCGGCCTTTGTGGCCTTCACAATCTTCACAGTCGCTGCGAGAAACACATCAAAATAGTATGCTACAGAACGCCATGGTTCGGTGCCCCTTGCTCCGTCCCTGGTCTGTGAGATCAAGAGGGCAGGAGTCTGGTGAAAGTATGTTCGGCACACTTCCTTGAAGGTGAGTTATCTGGTCTCGGGTGCCGACGGCGACAATAGGAGGGGAGGAGGTGCCGACGGCGACTATAGGAGGAGGAGGAGGAGGAGGAGGAGGAGGAGGAGGAGGAGGAGAAGGAGGAGGAGGAGGAGGAGGAGGAGGAGGAGGAGGATCTGATCGGGAGGGGGGAAGGAGGAGGAAGGCTCAGACGCGACGATCACTTCGAGCAACGTCGGCGTAACGTAAAAAGAGGATGAGAAGGATGAGGATGAGAAGGATGAGGGTGAGGATGATGATGATGATGATGATGATGATGAGGAGGAGGAGGAGGAGGAGGAGGAAGAGTGAAAGTGGGAGCTTGGCGAATATTAAAATGATGTTTCGAGATTGGCGGATGTATCGTGGAGTGAAGGGCAGGGGTGATTGATGTTTGTGCGCTTGTGTGACTGTGACCGTGAAGTGGGGTGCAGGAGGAGGGGGAGGAGAAGGCGGAGACGGAGGAGGAGCACGAGGGATGGCCGAGGAGGATCTAGAGGGAGCCCGTGCAGCTGGGAGTTGTGGCTGAAGTACAGGCGCGTCCGCACGCAGGGCCTCTCGGCCGGCGCGCCCGTGGACTCCACTGCCTTGTAGAGCGCCTGGCGTCGGGCGGGCGGCGGCGGATCGGGGCACCCCCTCGGGTCCCCTGGCCACCTCCTGCCGAGCGTGGCCCTCGATCCCCTCGAGGATGGGGGGAGGGAAGCTCGAGGAAGATCGAGGAGCATCGAGGCGCGGGGGAGGGAGGCTCGAGAAGGATCGAGGAGGAACGAGGAGGATCGAGGAGGAGCGAGGGGGATCCAGGAGGTCGTGTCCAAGCAGTGCCGCAAGACGGCCTTGCAGTGTTGTGTGAGGTGCCCCTGGAGGCCTCCAGGGGCCTCCAGGAGGCTCCCTCCGAGGAAAGAAGCGGGAGGAGGGAGCATCTGCCTCGTCCTTCGCCTCCCTCTCCCTCGCACCACCCATGCCCCGAGGCCTCGTGCATCGGGGGGCTGGGCAGTCTCGTGGGTGGAGGCGCGGGAACGCGGGGGGGGGGGGGCGAAGAGGCGGAGAACGTAGAGGCAGGAGGAAGAACGAGACAGGCAACAGCACCTACACGTCCGAGCGCGCTGATGCAAGGGCGGGGGAGGGCAAGAGCAAGAGGACGAGAGAGGCACGCGCAACTCTCGACGAGCGAGGCAGATCACGAGCGAACGGAAGCACGCGCAAGGCGAATTCGAACGCAGGCGGGCTGCCGAAGGCGAGGCCAGAAGCACGCATCATCCTGAGCACGGAGCGGCCTGAGAGGGCGGAGTCGAGAGGGGGTGCGTGGCCCCTTGCCAGAGGGTGGGGAGAAAGGAGGAGGAGGAGGAGGAGGAGGAGGAGGAGGACTCCTCCTCCTCCTCCCCCTCCTCCTCCTCCTCCTCCTCCTCCTCCTCCTCCTCCTCCTCCTCCTCCTCCTCCTCCTCCTCCTCCTCCTCCTCCCCCCACCCCCTTGCCAGGGGGTGGGGGGAGGCAGGGCACTCCAGGTCCCCGCAGGAAAGCGCGGTGGGAGAGAAGGCCCAGAGTTAGGTCGGGCGTGTCCTCCGACGGGTGGATGTTGGATAAAAAAAGCTCGACGACTATTCGCACATTGTCGAACAGTCTTCAGAACAAAATACTGTCGCCATTCATTGCTTTAACTATGTTTCCGCATTCCTCTTATGGAAGGACATGCTCGACTTAACCTCAGAGCGGACGGGAAGCGAGATGAGAGGGGGAGAGGCGAGCTAAGCGCGCTCGCGCCATATCTGACATCCATCCCTACCACGCATTCCGTCAACTTGCGTTGATTGTTTCTCTGCCAGCCGACGCGTGTCATAGCGGACCTGGAGCTGCAAAGAGGACTCCAATCGTGTTACACTGGGGGCCCGGGGCCCGACCACAAGAAACCTTCCACAAGAAACCCAACCCTGAGACACCAGGACGTCCATTGATTTTTGGTGTGGGAGCGTAACGCTTTCCATAGCGAAACCATCGAAACCCACGAAACCCAGGGCACCCTGAGGGCAAGCAGGGTGCTTCTTGGCATGGGTCTCCACTGTATGCGTAGTCGGAAGACGCGGAGCTGGAGGTGTGTGGTCTCGAGCGAGTGGCCCGCATCGTCCCGTTTGACGGGGTCGCCGGGGGACTGTAGCAATTGCTGAGTTTAGCAAGCGCGCGGTGGTCATTGGATGACTCCGACGTGCGGGCGGGGACAAGCGCGTGTGGCCCGCATGGCGTTTTGTGGCAGGGGTGTCGGAAAACCGTGCCTTCAAAATCGCCGTAAGCTCTGTCTCTTTGGCTGAACGAGCATGGGCTGTTCATATGTGGTTGATTGCCCCTTCCTTTAGATGATTTGACGTCCAATCGTTGTGTTACACGGTGCATTGTATCATTCGACGTGCATGGCCGGGGAGGCGATACTGGTATGGCTGGGAAGATAGGTTAGCACATGCCCGATGAGTGATCGTTCGTGCAGAACTAGCATGGGACGCATTCTGGGGACGTGATTGGCACCTCTTCCCCTCTTATAGGCCTCCTAGATGGGATCCGAGTAGATGGGGTCGGAGGATCACGCCACATCGGCGATGCATCGCCGATGCATCGGCGACGCATCGGCGACGTCGGCGTGGACACATCGGGATCCACATCGCATCGCACCGCCTATGTACTGGCAATGCGGCGCGCTCCCCGAGCCCAATCTACTCGGACCCCATCTAGGAGGCCTACAGTTCGAGCTCGACCACAAGAGAACCTCCACAAGAAACTCAACCCTCAGACCCCAGGACGTCCATTGATTTTTGGAAGCCCAAAAAGCCCAGGGCACCCTGGAGGCGAGCAGGGTGATTCTTGGCATGGGCCTCCACTGTAGACCTCTACTACTACTGCACTCCCGAGGGGGCCGCAAGCCCGAGGAGTCCACAGCGCTCCTCCACCGCACCGCGCCGCGCCGCCGCGGCGGCCGACGCGCCCGAAGAGCCCTACAGTCGAGGTACTACCAGAAGGAACGCCAAATAAGGAACGAAGGGGCTTTTCTGGCCACGGTGGGCCTAGGCCACAAGCAAATCCCGCGACACAACTCTACGAACCGGCCCAAATCACCGAGACCCAAAGCGCTCCTTATGTCAGCGCCTTGGCTGTAATATAGGCTGTGGACCTCTGAGCCCCCCCCCCCCCGGGGGCCTCGTGCTTCTGGAGGTGGGCGGTCTCGTGGCCGAGGTCCTCCCCGGAGGCCACGCGCAGGTCCCAGCGCATCTTGCTCAGGAGCGCCACGCCGTGGCCTCTGGCCCTGGGCGCCGCGGCGCGCTCCTGCGCGGGCGCCCGGGAGGGAGGGAATGAGGGGAACCCAGAACGGCGCAAAGACTTGGGGAGGAGGAGGAGGAGGAGGAGGAGGAGGAGGAGGAGGAGGAACAGAAAGGAAGAGAAGAAACAGAAAGGAGAGGAGGAGGAGGAGGAGGAGGAGGAGGGAGGAGGAGGAAGGAGGAGAGGAGAAACAGAAAGAAGGAGGAGGAGGTGGAGGAGGAGGACGAGGAACAGAAAGGAAGAGGAGAAACAGAAAGGAGGAGGAGGAGGAGGAGGAGGAGGAGGAGGAGGAGGAGGAGGAGGAAGATGGAAGGGGGGAAGCCCAGACTGGCCAAAGACGGCACGAGTGGCCCCTTGGCAGGGCCCGGAGACGGCCCAAGGGGGACCAGGACGGCCCAAGGAGGCCCCCAAAGAACTCTCGAAAGGCCAAGGACGGCCCAAGAGCGGGAACCCGCAGGGACCTGGGGGGGTCCCCTCCTTTTCCTCTGCCTCCCCTCCCCTCCCTTCTGCTGCTGCTCCTCCTCCTCTTCCTCCTCCTCCTCTTCCTCCCTCCTCCCCTCGCTCCTGAGCGGCGTCGGGAAGGGGGGGGTGAGGGAGGGGGGGAGGAGAGGGGAAGAGGGAGTAGGGTGGGGAAAGAAAGAGGAAGAGGAGCAGAACCCCACAATGAACCTAGGATGTGTCAGCGATGCTGCAACACACACACACACACACACACACGCATACTCACACTCACACTCCGATCATCCCAAGACACCTCCGCTTAAGCCCCAAGACGTATGCATTTCCACGCCCCTTTGCAAGATGAGCGCCCGATGGACGCGCCATGCAAGCCAGAGCCCGGCTTTGAAACACTTGACCACCCTGCGACATCCCTGTAACTAGTTATGCCCACGGCCTGCAAGATCACGAAACATGCGAATGCCATGCTAGTGCCGCCATCGGAAACAAAGAGCCACCCTCCATTCGTGCAACTGTTGTACAGCTAATTGATTCGCGGGTCGTACAACGGAAGATGCGTGAAACGAAAACAACGCTTTAAGAAGAGAGCAACCTCGATCCGTGCGACCATTTCGCATTGATATGATCCCAGAATTTGCAAGGATAGCCCTCGATTGAAAAGAAGCCGACGCTCACTCGTGTCGCTGACGTACGCTTGGCTATATGAATTGGGCCGACAGAGGCACAGCTCGAAAGCTGCAAGCCATCCGTCCACATATATCTGGTACACACTGGTAAGGCGAATGCGCGCGGCGCTGAAACTCTAGACCGCAATATGAAAAGAGCCCACCGTCTGTCCACGTATATGCAGCGAACTTTTGAAGCAAATATGAGCACCGCTGAAGCGGAATCCAAAAATTCGAAAAGACAAGCCCACAATCCGTGCACGTGTTGGGGACGTCAAGATTCGCTATGGGAAGCTTCCTGAGGTACCCAGCAAAACGTAAGGCCCGCCTGGCCACCACGATTGGTGGTGCGACGCGCATGAGGGAACCAGATATAGGGAAGAGGGATGGAAAAAAGGAGAAGCATGGGGAGAGGACGAAGATGAAACGAACAGCTGCAGCAGGAACCGGAATTGAAGGCGCAAGAGGAGCAAGACGACCAAGGGAAGGCGGAGGACGGGAAAGGAGGAGGGTGACAACGAGGAGAGATGACCCAGATCCAGAAAAGTTGTCTGCGCTGTGGCGAGAGTTCCATCCTGAACGACGGGAGCAACCCCCCATCCTAAAACTGGCCCACTTTGGAAGGACCGAGAACCTTCGGATTGGCAACACACATAGGAGCAAACAGCTCAGCGGCAATTGCAGGCGGCGGGAAGGATGGGGAGAAGGACAGCGAACACGAAGGCGCCGCGGAACTGTCCTGGACGGCATCAGCGGCCGCCACAACGTCGCAGAGCGCCTGCATGGAGGGAGGGGTAGAGGGCGAGGACGAAGGAGGAGGAAGAGAAGGGACAAACAAGAGAGTGTCTCGTGGAACCTCCCCTAGAAACCCGCCGTGTTGGGTGGGTCCGTGGGATGCACGACGTGATGGCTGACAGACGGGATATATGCTGGGAGGATTATGATTAAACAACTTTTCGTGGGTCGGAATGCTGTGGCGGTCCAGCTGTTCTGTACGGCGCGAGGTGGTGGGAACGTGGTGGTTCTCATGGAGTCTTTCCAGAAGAGCGCAAAGCCGTCAAGGAAGAAGACGAATAGACCGAATGGCTTCGCTCGCAGCCCCCCAGAACTTAGCCGAACAACCGAATATGGTTCGAGGCATTTCTCAAAGCCTTGCTCTATCCTGTTGTTCCCAAAAAAGAGCCTTTCACCTTGACACGCGATGCGTCTCCCTTCATAGATTACTTGCTGCGCTCGACAGCGGAACCCATCAAACTTGCGACACCAAAAAAGGGTAATGAGAAGGTGGCCATCCCCTTTTCCGGGCCCCAACACTATCCATGTGCATTTGACGGCCACACACTGCCCGAGAGAGCTGCAACTCTAACGGCACCTTTTGCGCCACTCGGCAAAAACAGCCCATCACGCTCACCAGATCTGGCAGGTCGAAGAGCGACGACCCAGGTCTGCACGACGGCCGCACACAAGGGCACTGCATCCAGCTGCTTCTGCAAAAAGCAACTCTGGCTGCACGCGCACCGACGGGGGCCCCCGGGGGCCCCCTGGAGGGAAACGCAGCTCGAAATCACCTCCTACCGTCCGACAGGGGCCCAGCGGCGAGAAAGGGTGGCACGGCGTGGGGCGGACTGGAAGCGGGAGGAAGGCGGCGAAGGAAGGAGGAGGAGGAGGAGGCGGAGGAAGAAGAGGAGGAGGAGGAGGATGAGGAGGAGGAGGAAGGAGTAGGAGGAGGGGTGGCGAACAAAAATCACCGGCGCGCCCCGGCAGCACGCGGGAACCGCAGCTCGAAGCCACGTCCTGGGATCCGCCGCTGTCAGCAAGATGGGCCCCGGCAAGCAGCAGGGGTCGGCGCTCCGATGCCAGCGAAAGGCGGGGCGGCGGCAGCACGGGCGGCTGCGGCGCACGCTCCTCTCATCGCGCGGGCTGCCTGAACCCCGGCCTCTTCCGCTTTTCGAATCTCCACCGCCTGAAGGCGGCCCAGCAGGCCCCCCAAGGCCGCCGCAGAGCGGCCCCAGAGGCCCACCTAAGAGGGCCCCAGGAACGTCCCAGAGGTTCCCAAGATCGCCCAGGAACGCCCCAAGCCGCCGTAGTATCCGTAGCTTCGTCGCGGGTGGCCCTTCTCTCCCGACCCCTGTTCTGGCCCGTCTGCTTGAAGTTGCTCCCCTCTCCCTCTCCTCGTCTACCGTCCCTCCTTTCCCTCGCCTTCTCCTCCCGTGCTCCTTGCTTGCTGTCTCCCTCTGTCCCTTCCTCGGCGACACGTAAGAGTGACCCTAGGCAAGAATGCCCTTTGGTGCGCGGCCTTAGGGGGGCCCGTGGGGGCCTGGAGCAACCGCGCAAGCCGAGGCCGCCAGATTGCATCAACGATCGGTGGGGCGCGCTTCGATAGATCCCTAGCGCCAGCACGCAATTGCGGACTTCCGCCAATTCGTTCCGGGCGCCCAAGAACACCCGCCCGAGGGCTCTGCGAAGCCAGACGTAATCGGGCGCCACCGCGGAATGTTCTGGCACGGCCGGGCCGCATCGCGATGACGGCTGACCGGGTCCGGCGTCAAGGCCAAAACCAGGCCGAAACTTGGCCCCCCCGCGGCCGCAAATAACTTCCAATAGTAAAGAATTGAGTTGTAAAGCGCGGAATGCTCGAAGTTAGTCAAAGTTCGTCAAAGCTAGTCAAAGCTAGTCAAAGCTATTCCAGGACGATTTGGGACCAGTCCCAAAGGGGAGAGCACGTCGCCCGCTCGACTGGGCCCCCCTTCGCCAAACGAAGCACGCGGCAGAATACACCGTGCATGCGTTGCGATCGATTGCGAGGGGCACACCCTGAATCAAGCGCGCTCTGATGCGATCGCAGACTGATGCAGCTTGCGCCGACACGAGGCCGAGCGCTCTCCTCAAGAAAATCTGTCCGACACCATTAGGGCCAACACGAAATGTCACTCTGGCCAAGGGTCTCCGAACTTCCCCCCTGGCAGCCCGCCTGCTTCGTCCCGCCGGCCCTGGCCTCCCGCCTGCGCGTTTGCCTCCGTCTGCTTGCTTCGCGTTCCCTTTCTCCCTCTCCGTCGCCGAGCAGGCCAGACTGCCGGGAGTAATGTACGGCTGCCGACTTTGGTACCTTCCTCTAATGCTGCTCGTGATCATGGACAGGCAACTTCTGTGCTCCACCGGTCGCCGTCTGGCCAGGCACCGTGAGGGCCCCTAGAGCGTCCAAGAAGGCCCCAAGACGACCCAAGAGGCGCCCAAGACAGCCCCAAGACAGCCCTAAGAGGGGCCCAAGAAAGGGCACATGAACTAACATTCTGAACCTTCCGCTCCAACAGGCACCCAGGAAGCACCCAAAGGCCCCCAAAAGGACCCAAGAGGCCCCCCAGAGGCCCCAACGAGGCGCCAAGAGACCCCCAAGAGGCCCAACAGACGCCCCAAGAGGCCCCCAAAACAGCACCCCAGAGACATACAATGTTTGAAAGGCGGTCGTTCCTCGTGATACATTGCCGCAACAACCGTTGCTTCGGTACTCCCCGCCAACCCGTTACGAACTCCCTCTTGTTCTGTGGGCGAAAACATAGTCACCGACTACCTGGACGAACGCGTAGTCACCGAACATGTCATCACCGACTACCGAGGCACGCATCATGCTTGAAATGACGTCCCACGTGATTGTACGTGTGCGCTATGTTTGCGCCCCGTTTGCATCCAAGTGCAAACACCCTTGTCAACAGAAGTTCTGCGAGACACGCTCGTTTCTCCGTTGTTTGCGCCACGTGCTGATGGCCTGAACTGTGTTTGGCGCTCCCGCGCGGATCGCCGACGCGGAATCCAGCATCCCACCTAGATATAGCTGGGCAAAGATGCAATGGAGGATACGAACGCCTTCCTTGTTCTCTTCCTGGCCACGAAAGCTGTCCCCTTCAGGCCTATACCGGAGCCGCGTCGGCGAAGAGCAGGCGCCCTTCGTCGCTTGCCATCACTCGGACGTCCATGCCCCGTACATGTGTCGGCTTCGTGCGACTTCTTCTCCCGAGGTGATCCAGAATGCTCCTCGATGGTCAGACCCCCGACGCCATGATTCTTTCATGACGTCGACCCCCGAAGGTCTGGACCCATTCCCCGGGGACTGGTTGCTCATCCCGCGTCGTTGTTTGACGGCCCCGAGGCCCGGCGAGGGCCCCCAGAGGCCGAACACGTGGAAACACCTTCCGTCGTGATTTTTTCGTGCCTCGAGGGGGTCGGTCTGGGCAGTCCTTGCCAGGAGGAGTGCTCACGCCCGAGCGATGCCCAAGGTCGGGCGCGAGCGCCGGCAGGCGCGGCGCCTCGCCGCGGCCGGAGGCCAAGATGGCGCCGCCAGGATGGCCGATCGCAGCACCCCCCGCCTGCGAGGCAGCCCCTTCGCCACACCGGACTGGGCCCCGCGCCGCTGTGAGGGGCAACGATACAGTCGGGGCGTTGACCTAAGGAACCCTAAATAAGGAACGAGGCCCCTTTTTTCCTAAGTTACACTTCGATTTCCCATCGAAAACACAAGGAAAACCTGAGGCAAGCTGTGAAACAATCAAGGAACACCGAGCCCCTCCCCAACGAAAAGGGTTCCTTCTTCAGCGCCCCGACTGTAGGGGGGGATCGGCATAGGGGAAAATGCATCGACCTGGAATCGGCGATGCATCGTCGATGGATCGGCGACAGGCCCCCGAGAGTGAGTCCGCACCTTCCTGGGCGGGTTTGGGGCTAGCGGGCCCCTATCGGCGATCAATGGGCGATGGGGGGTCGATGCCCCCGCCCCCCTTATGCCTATCACCCTTTCGTTGCCCCTGATGTCGGGGGCGCGCAAACATGGATTAGCAATCCCATGGATTTGCCGCGCGGTCGCCACATCCATGGATCGGGGGAGAGGTGCCCTCCCCAAGATGCGGCCGGTGCCGCCTCGCTCGGCGGCGGAGATCCGCGATTCCCCATGGAAGCGGGACCCGTCGCTAACCCACGCCCCCTTGATCCATGCTTGCGATCGCCTGACACTGGCGGGGTCACCAGCCGACGCGCCGTGCTGGCCAGTGAAGGACTGTCAGATCCACAGCAGGACGCCCCCTGGGAATTCGGCGTCTCCGCCGCCTCCGCCCCCCCAAGCTCCAGGGGAGAGGTGGGGCAGAAGCAGGAGCAGGAGCGGCAGAACCTGCAGGATCGAGGGGCGGCGGGCGGCGGGAAGATGAACAGGATCTCGGGTGGGTGGACGCGCGATTTTTGTTTTCGCCGCGCCCCCGCCGGTGCCCTACGTGGGGCCGTGGGTTTTGAGGGAGGGGGGCGCAGAGAGAGCACCTGACAAAGTACGGGGACCCAACACACACACACACGCACACACACACACACACACCGCTGCTCCGCCGACGTCTCCACAGGGGCTCGGTCTGACCAGGACTCCGAAGCCAGTGGAGCCGTAGTGGCGACGGACCCCAGGAGGCTTCCCCCCAGAGGCGAAGACTGGAAATCGCACAGTGACCTTGCCTCTTTACGAACACCTTGAACGCGAAAACGTGAGGAGGAGGAGGAGGAGGATCTTGGCAACAGATTTCTACTTCCGCTGGCGTCCGCCGGCGGGCACGCCCCCCGTTGTGTGTGCTTCCGCCCGCCCCCGCCGAGGGAGAGAGAGGGCAACACGACACTCCGATCCCTCCAGGGCGAGGCCCTCTCCCTGGAGCTCTCGATCTTACCCGCCACCGTGCCGCAGGGCACGAGCTGGGGTGCCCTCGGGTCCCCTCTAGTCCTCGGCCTTCGGCCCTCTGCATCGGACTGTTCAGGAGCCCCGGCCCCAACATTCGTGACCCTTCTGTGGTTCCCGGCCTCCCGCGGCCCCCCCGCGCTTCCCGCATGCTGACTTTACTCGAAGCCACGAGCGCCCCAAAACGGGCCAAGAGGACCCCCGGGGGCACTCTGACCTAGGATGGGCCGAAGGCCACTAGATATAGAATGAAGAGATTGACTTCATCCCTCCTCCCCTCAACGCATGCACGTTTGGGACCGGGTATCTTAAGAGAGCGGCCAGAGCCGCATCGTGCGCACGTAGGCGCAACCACTAGCCCTAGCCTCCTCCGAGCAAGGTTGTCCCCCGCTGTCCTCTCGCCTTGGCACCCCGTTTTTGAGTTCTTCTTCTACAGTCGGGAACTTTTACTTAGAGTGTCGCCACGGCGGCCCCGTGGACACGCTACGCCCTGCGAGCGGATAGCGCGTCGCGCCGCTCCGCGGGGCGGGAGACTCGGAAAGGCTGGGGGCATTGACACCTGGAGGCCAGGAAGTGGGTAGCGTGTCGGACCGCAGCGTGGTGGGTCAGAACCAGCGGAGCGACACTCTATCCGAAAATTCCCGATTGTGGCTTCTTTCCTTCTCCAAGCAAGATCCTCCTCCGCTTTCCTCTCACCTTGGCACAGCGGTTTCCCTTACTTATTGTTCTTCTTTGTATGGAAAACGGGGGGGGGCATGTGGGGGACAGCAAGCGGCCGCAACCACATCGGGGACACACCCTCGGGGATGTCTTGCGCATGCCTGCCATCGTCAGAACACCCAAACCAACTTACTACAGGTTGTGGTCGATGTGGTCGTTTCAGACGGCCAAATCGAATACAACCGTAGCCCAGGCGTTCCTAGGTCGGTGGGCTCTCCCCCCGGGGGGGGGGGCCCTCCAGAAAACTCCCCTTACGGCTGGCGTTGCAAATGAGGCGTGCAACATCGGCCTCCGAAAGACGCGCGACGCGACCCGTCGGTGCACGCCATCTCTCTGCCAGGGCTTCCTCGGTGCCCACTCTCCTCAAAGTGCCTGTGCTAGCGGCGCCACCTGAGCATTTTCTTAGGGTTGAGGGCTCAAGGTGAAATCCATATGGGCTTCTGCACCTAGAAAAATCAATCCGTCTTGTGGCTCACCACTCGCGCAGAAGGAAACCTCGAAAATCAGTCCGAGCGTCATTTCAGATCTCACCCTTTGCCCTCTACCCAAGAAGAATGCTCGGGCCACATCACACGCTATCTTGGGAAAACCAGAAGGTACCGATACCGCTACTCCCCAGACCTCTCCAGGGGTGCGTTCTGACCAGGATTTCGAGGCGAATCCAGCGGTGGTGACGAGGGCCTCCCAGGAGAGCGGAAAAGAGGAAAACGGGGGAAGGGTAGCGGTGTATGGGTACCTGTTCATGCTCTGATGTTCACCCTTTGCCCTCCACCTAAGGAAAATGCACGGGCTGCCTCGCACGCATCTTTGCAACGCCAGCCGTACTCGTGGCTGCGCTTTTGCCTGCTGCGCCAGGGGGCGCAGCAGGAGGAAGAGGAGGAGGAGAAGATGGAGGAGGAGAAGGAGGAGGAGGAGGAGGAGGAGGAGGAGGAGGAGGAGGAGGAGGCGGAGGGGGAGGAGGAGAAGAAGCTGGAGGAGGAGGAGGAGGAGGATGAGGCAGCAGCGAAACGCTCGGCGCGGCCGGGCGCCTCGCAGAGCGGCAGCGCCGCGCGCAGGGGCGCCACCGCGCGCGCCGGCACGGCCTCCACGTTGTGGCTGTGGTCGTACTGCAGGTGGTCCATCACGTGCAGCACCTTTCTCCCCAACCATCCTGTGGTGTTGGGTTCTCGCTTTGAAGAGACGGTCCCCGCGTCCCTCCTCCCTCCTTCCTTCCTCCCCCACCCTCCTCCCTGCGTTTCGCCCACCCAGTACAGCGTTCCGTGGCCCCATCGGGAGCTCCACCGAAGCCCTCCCATTGGTGGTCCATCGCGTGCAGCACCTTTTTGTTCGGATCCGGACTCGGAGAAGGAAAAGGTACCCATACCTCTGCCCCGTCGCCCGTGTTCCCCTTTTTGGGCCTCATGGGCCTCCCTCGTCGCCACCGCTGGATTCGCCTCGAAATCCTGGTCAGAACGCGCCCCGGGAGAGGTCTGGGGAGTAGCGGTATCGGTACCTCTTGGTTCCCCCAGGTCCATCACGTGCAGCAACTTTTTTTCCAGGCCAGACGGGTGGGTCAGAAGCCAGGCGAAGGTTGGCCCAACCCGCGGCTGCTAAAACACGGAGCTCCGGCAGACTGTGTTTGGTTCTTCCTGGGGAGCAGCCCATTTACTATTTCTAATGCGCTGAACTGCATGCCGACCGTTGTAGCAGCCACGGATTTGCCAGCCCTCGCCCAGCTTCCGAGCTGGGGCAGGCGGCGGGCAAAATGTCCATGCAGATACACTGCATCATGGAGTTCCGGGCCCCCTGTGCCAAAACACACCCGAGGCGCAATGGATATGGACCATATCTGCCCCCCCCCAAAAAAAAACATGCTCCCATGCCAGAATCACCGTCTCACGTCGTCGTCGGCCGCATCCGCTTCTAATGGCAGAGCAGAAAACCCACAGTAGAACTGACGTTGGTCCGCCGCCTCAGGGGAGGGCCGATTTCGGGCAAAAGGCCAGGCTATAATACTGCGTTGCCCGCAGCCTCAAAATGGGGCCGACTTCAGTTGCGGG
The DNA here is from genome assembly GCA_963575745.1 of Prorocentrum cordatum. Taxonomy (NCBI): domain Eukaryota; class Dinophyceae; order Prorocentrales; family Prorocentraceae; genus Prorocentrum; species Prorocentrum cordatum. Next base: position 74,745 of record CAUYUJ010013158.1, on the reverse strand, counting down.
GCTGGACTGCAATGCTGGCTTGTGCATGGGTGTTACGTGCGCCTTGGCAACCGTGCAAGCACACGGTGGGCCTCCCATAGGTGCCGTTGTAATACTGTGGGAGGCCCAACGGGCAAGGAATCCTCGCATCCGCTGCGGAAATGACGCCAGGGCGACATTGAGCCTCTAACCTGAGAGTTCAGCACGGGCTTAACGTGGGCACGGAATCCTCGCATACGATGCGGAAATCATGATTGGGTCTCTGACTTGAGCGGCTAAACATGGGCACGCAATGCTCGCACACTATGTGAGAGCCATGTTGAGCCTCTGACTTGGGAGGCCCGCCATGGGCTCAGGATGGGCACGAAAGGCTCGCATACTGTGTGGACTGTGTGGGGGGGCATGCTGAGCCTCTGACCTGAATGGCCCGACATGTTCACGAGCGATGGGGGAAACATGTAGAGCCCCTGGCCTGAGGGCCTCAACGTGCACTCTGAAGGCTTCAACGCGGCCTCAACAGTGCCGAGAAATCATCGACAAGTGCGCGAGGGTCATCGGGTCGACGTCGACGAGACAGCGGCGACTCGGGCCTGCAAATCTAAACCTGGAATATGCAGACAACCGCTGTAGAGGCCGGATCTCTACCATATCCACTGCGCCTTGGCCTTTTGGCGCCCCTCCCCAAAGAGCCCAAGACGCATGTGCAGCACCTTCTCCCGGACGGGGCGAGGAGAAACTGCTGGACTGCCACCTGTCATGCCGATGTCGCCTCAACGGTCCATGAACATCGCTGGGATCCTCTAGTTACCTCGAAATGACGGCGCCCTGGGACACACAAATTCGCCGGCCCAACGGGCCAGAGGCGTGCTAAGATCTCCGGTAACTGCTCAACAATATTTCTAGTTCGCGCGCGCGGGGCGGGCCCTGGGGGTCCCCGGAGATAGGGGGGGGGGGGGCGCCATGCTCCGCTTTTTCCGGCGCTTTGGAGGAGGGGGGGGGCCCAAGAGACCCCCAAGGGGTTCCAAGAGGGCCCCGAGTCGCCGAAAAATCGCTCCAAGACGCCCGAGATGGCCTCCAGACGGCCCAAGGTGTCTCCAAGACGCCCCAAGAAGCTTCCAAGAGGCCTCCCAAGAGGGCCCCAAGAGGCCAGAATCGTTGATTTTCATTGGTTTTCTCAGGGTTTTTAGCGTTCTTGCCTTTTCGGGCGTCCGACGCTCGAAGACGGCCCAAGAGGCCCCCAAGTCCGTCCCAAGACGGCCCACGATGCTTCCAACACGGCCCAAGAGAGCCCCAAGACGGCCCAAGAGGGCCCCAAGACGGCCCAAGAGGGCCTCTGGACAGCCCAAGAAGGCCCCAAGAGAGCCCCAAGAGGGGCCCAAGAGGGGGACCACGAACCGAAAGAACCGAGCTTTCCGCCCCAAGAGGCCCCCAGGAGGCCCCAAGAGACCCCCAAGGGGCCCCAAGAAGCCCACAAGAGGCCCAAAAGAGGTTCCAAGAGGCCCCAAAACAGCTCCCCAGAGGCCTCCAGACTGCCTCCGGCAGGCCCCCGGTTTCTTCCGCGGCACCGCCCAGGGCGCCACCGGCAGGATGTCCTCCGTCTCATCGTTTTCCTTCAAGTTATCGCCTCTTCCTCATTCTCCTCCTCCTCCTCTGCGACCTCACTCCTATCCCTCAACGATCGCGTCACCGAGTGCCTCTTCTTTGAAACATCCTCGCTCTTCAAACGCACATCCATACACACATGCATACATACCTACATTTAAACACATTTGCATACATAGAAAAACAATCTTCCAGACATACATACTTACATTCACACACATACACACATATTATCATACACACATACAAACATACATACAAACTAAATACATACATACGCGCACAAGCATACATACATACATACGTACCTACACACAGGCACACATGATCAATGCATGCATACATGCATGCACGCGTACATACACACACATATATCGTGAAACTCACCGCGTGCTCGAAACTTGAGAGAGACCGCGGGAAGTCGAGAGAAGCCGCGGAACGAGGCCTCTACTACTACTACCACTACTACCACAACCACTACTACTACTACTACTACCACTACTACTACTACTACTACTACTACTACTGCTACTACTACTACTACTACTACTACTACTACTAATACTACTACTAGTACTACAGGAGCGTTTCCCAACTAGTATGTGTGTGTGGGTGATGCTGTGTGCGCATGTCTGCGGCGCAGGTTAAGTGGTGTGACTGTGTGTGTGCGTTTGAGTGTGCGCCCATAATTTCTGCGTCTGGAGAATAACCCCGAGCGACCCGGATCGGCGGCACTGGCCGAAGGCCACTACAATATTTCTAGTTCGCGCGCGCGGGGCGGGCCCTGGGGGTCCCCGGACGAAAAGTACCCCGGCAAGGTCCCGGCAAGGTCCCGGCAAGGTCCTGGCAAGATCCCGGCAAGATCCCGGCAAGGTCCCAAGGTCCCGGCAAGGTCCCGGCAAGCCCTCCAGACGGTCCAAGAGTGCCGGGAGACGCCGAAATATCTCTCCCAAACGCGTGCGATGGCCTCAAGACGGCCCAACAGGCCTCCAAGACGCCCCAAAGGGCCCCAAGAGGTCCTTAAGCGGCGTCCCGAGAGGGCTCCCACTAGCAAAAATCGCCCCATTCCCTTAGGAAAACGTGCATTTTTAACGTATCCGCCTCTTCGTCGTTCACACCTTTCAAGGCGGTCCAAGAGGCCTCCAAGATCACCCCAAGACGGCCCGAGAGACCCTCTAGACCGCTCAAAGACGGCCCAAGAGCGCTCCAAGAAGGCCCAAGAAACCCTCAAGAACTCTTTTTCGGAGCCCAGGAGGGCTCCAAATCGGTCCAAGAGGGGCCCGAGAAGCAGCCCTCCAGACGGTCCAAGAGAGCCGGGAGACGCCGAAATATCACCCCCAAACGCCTACGATGGCTTCAAGACGGCCCAACAGGCCTTCAAGACGCCCCAAGAGGTCCCTAAGCGGCGTCCCAAGAGGGCTCCCACAAGCAAAAATCGTCTCATTCCCTTAGGAAAGCGTGCATTTCTAACATATCCGCCTCTTCGTCTTTCACACCTTTCAAGTCGCTCCAAGAGGCCCCCCAGATCACCCCAAGACGGCCCGAGAGACCCTCTAGACCGCTCAAAGACGGCCCAAGAGCGTTCCAAGAAGGCCCAAGAAACCCTCAAGACGGTCCACGAGGCCCCAAGACGGCCCCATGATTGAGGTCCACAGGGGCAACCTGAACGGAAATTTTGAGCCTCCCGCCCAAACGCGCCCCCGAAATGCCCCTGTCACAGACGAGAGGACATGTGGTGCAAAACGGCACCAAGGTGTGCAGAGAACGGATGAACTCTTTTGGGCAACGAGGGCCAGGGCGAGCAATCAACTCACACGCTAAGCCTAACGGCTACGATACAGATCCAAGAGGGGAGAGGCTCGGAAGTAATCTGAAGGGCCTCTGGGTCTCTCGGGAAACAGCGGGTCCTATTTTCGTGGATCGAAATCCGTAGTCCGTAATCGATGCGTAAGCTGGAAGCCCGGGTTCTAGTTCAAGACCTTCTCTATGAGACCTTCCCCGGTGACCTCCTGACTCCTCGGTCTTCTCCTTCCTCACCTCCTCGCTTCCCTCTACCTCTTCGTAGCCTTCCTCAAGGACCTCGGGAAAGCAATCGGGGGCAGGAGCTCCGGGCACCTTAGCCTGCGCCGCCAACGCCTTACGGGGCGCAGCCCGAGAACGAGATTTCAAAGACAGGTCCAACGCACGTTCTGAGCAATGACCATGTTCGTCCACTAAGCAGAGAGTACCACGTGTGAGCACATCGTGCAGAGCAGCGTTACCACGACTGGGATCGACCTTTGTCATACTATCCGCGGGCATAAGACCACGCGGCAACCATCTCAACTGGGAGCCTATACTGGACAAAGAGTCACGCACTACCGCCATTTCAATAGCATTGCGACGATCGGCGCGGGATCCCGCGCTGTTCTTGCTCAAAGTATCAAACGCGCTTTTGGCATCCACCACCGACAGAGACGACGCCGAGTCGCCTAATTCACAGTCCATCGAGAGGACCACCGAAAAAGGGCCGGAGGAGGAGGCCCAGTCGGGCCTGGACACGTCGCCGAAAACCGTGTCTCTCCACAAAATCTGAAGCCACTGAGTTTCTGCCAGCGCTCCGGACAAAGAAAGTGTTTCGGCAGCGATAGTACTCGCAACTACTCTCTTGAGACGCTGCGACCGCCAAGCCAATAGGCCAACCCGGGCCCGATGGCTTTGCCGGATGGCGGCGTCCGCCGCGAACACCAACCACCCAGCCTGCGCACCTCCGCGCCTCGCGGACCCAGGGCCCCCGGCGTCCGACGCCGTAACAAACGTGGTCGACAGCGGATCCAGATTCCATATCGCGATATACTGAGACGCAGACGCTCGAAGGAATTTGACAACCTTGTTGGCCATCAAGGCCTCCTCAATCGAGGGAGCGGGGAGAGCCGCCGCCAACAGGGAAGCACTTCCGGCCGCGTCGGGCCTCGATTCACGAGCGAGCCACTGTATCTGAGCGACAGTAGTGCGATACGACGCGATCTCCGACGACGTAAGCAACTCCTCTGGCTTGGAACGGCGATCCTTGGGAATCACGATCGACGATAACTGCTCACGAATATACCTCTCTTGATCTACCGTTATCTTAGACCCAACCTGCTTAATGTGCCTACCTGCGTAGTCGGCTTCTCCGGCCTCCCACTTGCCAAACTTAAACCGAGCGAACAGACTCTCTTTCAGAGCAGCTAGTACGGCCTTGTCGCCTGACACGATCAGGTCGTCGACTTCTATGAGAATCAGGGCCTGCAACTTCCCGCTGGCTGATCTCTGGAGCCACAGGCACGGCTCAAGAAGGGGGCGCGCAAAACCCGAATCCTCGAAGTATCCCGCGAGAGCGCGATGCCACAATAACGGGGCATCATTCAGCCCGTGCACTTCTCCACACATACACCCACTCACCTGGTTGAAAAGTCCGATCGACGTGCTTTCTGGCTTTCGAAGCCTCGGCGAGTCGCCCCTTGGCGTCATGCGCGGCCAGCGCCTTTCGCGCTTCCGTCCTTAGCTGGTGGGCACGGGCGAAAGCGGCAGCAACAGTGTCTTGATCTATGGAGCTGGCCCGGAGGTCGTCAATCCCGATCTCATCAACAGCGTCATCAGTCATCAAGGCCCGAGGGATTCCGGGATTCTCTCCAAAGACAAGTTGCGTTGGACTAAACCCTCCTCTGTGATACGTCCTAGTTTTGCCTGAGACAACCTCACAAAGAAGCAGATCCACTTCCTCTCGCGAGGAGGCAGTGACCGAGAGAGCCGCCCTAGACATCGCGTGCTTGACGATTCCTCCGCGGCGCTCACATTTACCATTGAAGTGCGGAGAATTCGCTGGAGTCACCTGGTGATACACCCCATGGTGTTCACAGGATCGAGCGAAATGGCCACCGAACTCTGGCCCTCCGTCGGAGAGAATCATCTCGGGGAGCCCAAACGGTCGAACCCACCAGCGCAGCAGGGCGGCCCACACGGTGGAGGCTCGAGCATCCTCCAAGAGGCAGCACTGCTGGTAGCTGGTTCCATGATCGACCACGTTGAGAACCGCTAGAGACTCTCCCTGGCGCTCGAGATAGAACAAGTCTATGGCGAGAAGACGGTTGAATCTGTAAGTTCTGGGGAGGTGAGCTTCCCTTCGCCAGTATGGCTGGGCTTGGGAGGCACACTGAGGGCAATGAAATCTTTTCCGAACCCAGTCGACCACTTCCGCTCGAGCCCCCGCAATCCGCAACGTCCACGCAAAATCATCGAGGGAAGGATGGCCCAGGTTAACATGGAGGCGATGGATTTCCTGCTGGACCCCGGGGCCCACTTCCCGGGTCTCCTGATCCCCCGAAACCTTCTTGCTAGGTCTGGTAACCGTCTCTTCGTCATCGAGCTCGGGAGCGCCCGCTCCGTCGGGCACAGGAACTGAGGCTGGCGGAACCAGCGCCTCAGCTGGACAGGCGAGCGCCCGGTCACGATCAACGAGCTCCCGTTGCCAGAGAGCCGACTCAATCCCCGTCGGCAGCGCCGAGACCAACGCGGAAGGATGCTCCTCCGCTCTGCGTGTCCTGGCGCTCCCAATGAGGGGAAGGTGAGTGTGACTCCCCGAACATCTCTTGCGACACTCCCCCAAGAGGACTTCCCTGCTGGCGAGAAGTCTGGTGGGTTTCTTAGACAGGGTCCCAGGAGCCACAGAGAGACCGCATTCGCATTGGTCCAGATCCTGGAAGGCGACCCCGGGGATCCTGGTCAGCACCTGGATCGCTTCCAGCTCCCAGGAGCTCGCAGACTGAGGATGCTCTATGATGAAATCTCCTCCCTCCCTCACCTGATGCTGAGCAATCTCGCAGCACAACTGCATATACGCAAGACCTCTCTCCTCCGCCTCCTGGCGAGCCTCAGGATCCATGCGATTCCAGTTACTGGCGAAAGCCACACTGAACGCGCGACAGACGGGGGACATAATAATGCACTGGGGGCGTTCCGATCGTATCTGATCCCACAGTTTCTTAATCTCTTGGGACTCTTGGGGCCTGTCGAGATCTTGACCGGTTCTGATGTCCGCCGCGGTAGAGACTCGGTACCCTCTCCGAGCCAGCACGGGAGAGACGCGTGGAGGAGAGAAGACCTCCAAAACAACTGTGCCTTGTCGCTTGGCCTCCGCGGCCCGTAGTATAGACCTTCGGTCAGCGTGCTTTCCGCCGACCCCTGATCCCCCAAGAGGTCCCAAGATGGCTCGACGCACTTCCCGAGGCATGATCTTAGTCTCGAGCTCTTCGACGGAATCGCGAGGACCGGAAGCCGCAAATGAGTCCACCTCCACCACGTAGTATCGGTCCCGGATATCCTTAGTGCCACATCCTTCGTCGCGGTCGTCGTCATCGTCCGATGATGGCCTCTCTAGGGGCCGAGCTGATCGAGACACCGAGGTCCCGTGCTCATCCTGAGGCCCCCGCTCGAAGTCTAAGTGCCTGGCCCGCGCGCCTGGCCTCTGAGGGTCCTCTTCTGCATACCTAAGGGGCCCGCTAAGAACCTCTAAGCCCAAGACCACGCAAGCAGGCCCCAGTCCCTCCTGCTTCCTCTGCTTGCCTCCTCTGACCTCTTCCTCCTCGCTGGCCTCCTCCTCCTCTCTTCTGCCCAAGCCCTCGGAGATCCACGCATCCACGAGCATGTCGGAACTATTTTTGGTACTCAAGACGTGCCCGATGGCAGCATATGAAGCGTGGCGCCAGAGCGAATCGTACACCACTGAGTCCTCGGCTCGAAGCCGGATTCTATGGATGCCCGATGGAAGAAGTGACGCGGGCGGGCCCCCTCCGGCGGCAGCAAGGGCCACCCCGACGAAGAAAGCTGACTGGTCCGAAGGTCCCAAGGTTTTCTGTTTCCATCCCAGCTCGAGAGACACTTGATCTATCGAAACCTCTCTGCCTTCCACTCGGTCCCACATCCCTCGACCGCATCCCGGGGCTGCCGGAGCCCCTGAGGTTTATCTGTCCCGAGCTTCCTGGACGAAGAAATCCCTGAGAGTAAATTCCTGGGGTTCCGAACCCGAACCTAATTTCCTAATGGCCTTCTTCTGGGCCAATTCTGGCCAGGTCTCAAGGGTCAGCCACGTAGAGGGTAGAGCTTCTCGTTGCCCTCCTCGTCGCGCGCCTGCTGAGTGTCCTCGGCGTCCCGCAGACGAATCGCCAGACGCACGATGTCCTCGTCGGCCAGCGGCAGGTCTCGCGAGTTGGTAGCCTGGGTGGTGAGGTTCTCTTGCACGGACGCGAGCTGCTCCGCCATCCGATGCATCTGATCCAACAGCGTCTTCATCTGCGCGGACTGGAGCTGCTGAGGGGTTAATGCTGAGCTCGACCTCGTCCCTGGAGCAAGCGGTGGTGGAGGCTGCGCTGGAGGGCTCTTGAACGCCGTCCTCGGCAGATCTTCTGGTATCTGAGATGGCTCCAGGTGCCCCCCGGCATGTCGGTAGAGGGGGCCCGCGGGCCCCCTCTACCGACATCTGCGACGAGCTGCCGGGAGTCCTGATTGAGCTTGGGGGCGCCTTCGACCTCGAGCCTGGTGCTCGTGGAGGCGGCGGCTCGCGAGGTACCGGCTGTGCAAACCAAGGATCGGATGGGGTCCCCAGGTACCCCTCGGATGCCAGCTTGACCTCGGCCTTCATCCTCAGGCCAGCCTCGCGCTTGACCTCCTTCGCCTTCTTCTTCGCCTCGGCCGCGGCCCATTCGGCCGGTGTTTTGGCTCGTAGACTGAGCCGGGCCTTGCACATCTGGCAGTGGCTGTAAACCGAGGTGCCATTCATCCCTTCTTTGACCGCCCATGGTGGGTGAACGCAGCTCTCCTGATCGTCGAATTTCATCTCGACTGCTTGGGGCCACATCGTCGCCATCCCGTGTACGCTGCGGCACAGCGTGGCGATGTGCAAGAGCCTCAGCGCGGCCCGACGCCAACGAAGTAGCGGAGGAGCCAGTGTTTCTTGCCCCGAGTTCAGGTTGTCGCGCTGATCCTCCGTCATTGCCTCGTCTGATAGGTCCACCTCGTACAGGGTCTCGGGGATATCCCCCCACTCCTCCTCCGGATCCTCGAAGATCTTCCGAAGGCGAGTGGCGGCGCGCCTCCTCATCGGGGCGCCGGCCTTCAAGGCGCCAGGCTTCATGGACCCGGCCTTCTTGACCATCTCTTGAACTCCGCACGGGTACCCTCTCTGGCCTCTCAACCTCCGCTCGAGCCGGAATGTCTACGAAAATCGACCCCGAAAAACGGGCCGCTGCATTCCGAGACCCCAGAGTGTCCCTCAGACTAGAGCCCAAGAAGGAGCGATAATTATCAAGACTGGATAGAGCATGCTGCCTAAAGAGATCGGCTACCCTCTCCTCATGTCCTGTGGAGCTCCTCGGGCAAGCGCTTCAGGATGTCCTGGTGCACGGAGAAGTCCTGCGGCTCGCAGTGGATGAGCGACACCGACCTGTGACCGGCATGATGTCGCACAAGCTCTCGACGGACACGATCCTGGTCTCCGAGCACGATCTCGTCGTGACCCAAGTCTATCACGGCCTTCATGGCCTCAAGCAGCCTGGCAGGAAGAAGTGGGGGGCATCGTTGCGGCAGCACCAAGAACTCCACGATGCCGTTCCTCCAGAGGCTTACTGGAACGAATGCCCTTGCCACGGGCTCCACAATGCCACTGGCGGTGATCCCAGGGACCGGACCCTCGATGATCGGGATCCTGAAGCCTCTCTTCTCAAAGGCCTCGTTCATGACGGTCAGATCGTCGCGGCCTATCAAGGCCTGTCCGGCCGCCGTGTCCACCAGCGCGTGGTCGCCGAGCTGCCTCAAGGACAGCTCGCTGTTCTTCACCTGGAACGTCTTCAGGATCTCGTTGATCTGGTCCACGGCGATCCCCGCGAACATCTCACCCTCGGGGTTCCCGAAGATGCTCTCGCTGCTCTCAGCGTCGGCCGCGAAGAAGTTCTCGCCGTTCGGCAGCAGGTCGCAGAAGAAGCTCTTGGCGCTCGTCTCTGGCTTCTTCGCCTTCTCCGCTGCTAGCCGATCCGTCTTGGACCTGAGCGCGTTGCGGCAGGCCTCCGCCCAGTGCCCGCGGCCCCCGCAGTTGGCGCACCTGGTGCGCTTCTTCACGTCCATCATCGTGATGCGCTTGAACCCTGGTCGGGAGGCACGGCGGCGATCGAAGAAGTCGCGGTCCACCTTGCGAGCCGCCTTCATGCGCCTCGCCTCTGCCCAGGTCCGGCGCTGGTCCTTGCCCAGGCGGTCTTCCACCACCGCGGCAAAGATCTGAAGGACCTCTTCCTCACCGAGGTCTTGGTCCTCTAGCGTCGCGATGAAGTTGTCCACATCATCCTCAGGAAGCTCGATGGAATCGTCGATCTCGCTCAAGTAGATCTCGTCTGATCCCATCGCTGGAGTCGGAGGCGGCGGCGCCTCTTCGTCGATCTGGTCTCCGTCTGCCACGAACGATTTGGTCACCGATGCGTGGCTCGTGGGCAGGGCGCTCTGCGACTCCTTGACGTCCAACATCAAGATCGCAGTCCTCACTGAAGCCAGATCCGATCGTCCTCCTGCAAACGTGCGCATGTTCAGACGATTCTGCTGACTGAGAGCGGCGCCCTCTTCCAAAAATCTGGCCTTGACCTCATCGGGAAGACTGAGGCCGTGATTCTCGGCTTCGGCTATTTCAGCGTCACGCCTGACCACGTATTCTGTCAACGGTTCTCCTTTTCTTATCATGTACTGGAAGAGTGCGGCGTTCTGTGCAGACCTGGCTCTGTCCCCTGGTCTCTCGCCGCTGAGCAGCGCCAGGTGCTCGAGCATCCGGTTGATGCCCTTGTCCGTGTCCAGTTCCGCTCGTATCGTACGAAACTTGACCTGCATGTCTATCGGCAGTCCCTCTAGTACTCGAGCTGCCTGCGTCTCCGGACGGAAGCCTGTCCTCCGCGACCACGCCATGACGTTGTGACGGTAGGTCTCGAGGTGATCCAGGCCCAGCCATGGCGGCGGGGACCCGAAATCTCGATTCGGTGTCTCTCGCCACTTCCAGTCCCAGCTCGAGTACTCTCGTCTACTCCAATCTTGCGACTCCCACTGACTGTCCCATAAGTCCCAAGAGTCCCAACGATGCCATCCCCAAGAATCCCAAGAGTGCCCTTCCCACTCGGATCCGCCAGTGCCCTGGACTGGCGTGGAGATGTCGTGCTGGATTGGACCACCTGCTTGTCTGGCGTCTTCTCCTTCCGCGCGGGTCTCGTGCTGTCCCGCGCCCTCGTCGCCTAGCGTTGTCAACGCCTCTGCGTCGCCACTCATGACGCTCCGCTTACCACTGTCACAGACGAGAGGACATGTGGTGCAAAACGGCACCAAGGTGTGCAGAGAACGGATGAACTCTTTTGGGCAACGAGGGCCAGGGCGAGCAATCAACTCACACGCTAAGCCTAACGGCTACGATACAGATCCAAGAGGGGAGAGGCTCGGAAGTAATCTGAAGGGCCTCTGGGTCTCTCGGGAAACACCCCTACAAGCCCCCAAGTAGGCCCACGAAGCCCCCAAGAGAGCCCCAAGAGGCCCCCAACAGGCCGCAAGAAAGCCCCAAGAGGCCCCCAAGAGACCCCCAGGAAGCTCCCAGGAGGCCCCCAAGAGGCCAGGCAGACCCCCCCAAGAGACCACCAAGAGGGCCCACCCAGAGCCATCCACGAGGCCTCCCAAAGTTCCCAAGAAGCTCCCACGAAGCTTCCAAAGGCCCCCAAGACCCCCCAAGACCCCGCGATGGCACAATACGGGCCGGCGGAATGAGCGAAGCGATTCAATAAATAGACACCCATATTTCCCGATATTTGTCCCTAAATAACAGGATGCAATATATTTTCCTATATTTTCTAGGTGTCTGTCTTCCCCCCCACTTCCCATATTTTCCCATATTTTGAAAGGGAATCGACGATTCGTGTTGTCTGTGATATTTTTCCCTCCTGACAAAAGCAGTTCGAGGACTCGAGAGCTTGACCCCGAATCTCAAGCCTCAGGGCACGGCGAGCCCGTACAAGAAACGAGTCTAGCGTCTAGCGGGCTGGCCGCGAGGCATAGTGAGGGCAGCGCCGGCAAGGAGGGAGGGTCGAGACGGAGGGACGGGCGAGCGATCGCCGACATCTCGCGGACGCGCAAACATGGATCGGGGGAGGTGCCCTTCCCAAAATGCGGCCGGTGCCGCCCCGCTCGGCGGCGGGAATCTGCGATTTCCAATGGAAACGGGACCCGTCGCCAATCCATGCCCCCTTGATCCATGTCTGCGATCGCCTGAGACATCGCTCCGCGCTCAACGCGGGGAGCGCCTCCTGTGGAGGACGGCGGCGGGTCCGTAGCCCTTCAGAGGTTGACAAACAAACAGCACACGCCCATGCCCACGAGGGGGGCGGCGGGGGCTGTGGGCGAGTGTTGTCGGATGGGGGTCCTGGCTCGAACGGAAGCCTCCCCCAAGGTCGGACAACCCGCACCTGGACCCATACCTGAGTATCGTTTAACCGATCCCCATCCCCAGCGGCGTGGCCTGGGCCTCACTGGCCGATTTACCCCCCTAGATGGGGATACAGGCCATTCCCTTCGGGTTTCGAGGGGTGTATCCCCAACTGGGGGGTAATTTGGTGGGGGTCTCGAAAAGGATGGAGATGGGGATGGGGATCGGTTAAACGATACTGAAACCCGTAGTTCATCCTCCTTCCTCCGACCTCCATATGGGTACGGGCGGGTGTTGTTCACTCGTCCGAGGGTGTCAATCCATCCTGTTCTCGGTCCGCGGGGTCTTCTCCTCGCCCGCGGGGGCCAGGGTCGGTCGGACTCGGCGTTGCAGCAGTCTGTGTCCCGTCGTGCTGAAGGCTCTCACCCCGAGAGCCGAGGGGGGTACACATGCAGCTACCGCCAGCCTCCCCAGCGAAGGGAGGCCCGGCCCTGAGCCCCGGGCGGCCCAACGGCCCAGGCGGCCCCAAGCCTCCGAGCCCCAGGGGGCTGGGGGAGGAGAGCGGGGAGGGAGCATGGAGGCGGGGGAGGAGGGAGCAAGGACGCAGAAGGGGGCAGGGAGGAGTGCTTGATAGCAGCAGCAGGGGGAGGAGCGGTGGATAAGAAGGGGGGAGCAGGAAGGACGAAGAGGAAGATGGGGAAGGGTGGTGAGTGGAGGTAGTGTTTGGACACGGGCAGGGGCCGACAGGAGAAGGAAAGGGCAGGCGAACGGAGAACGAGGCTCCTCCTCCTCCTCCTCCTCCTCCTCCTCCTCCTCTTCCTCCTCCTCCTCCTGAGTCGTCACTCGTCCTCCTCCGCCTCCTCCTCCTCTTTGCCCTCCCACGTCCATCTCCAGAACCCAGCAGACATGAAAAGAACGTGACGTCGGAGCTGCGGCACTTCTCATGCGTGGGGCAACCTGCCTTCTGCACCTCCCGGAACCCCGAAGGCCCAACTCTAGAGTGGGTCGCGACGCACTCCTCCAAATATTCATTCTTCGCCTCTTCACGCCTCAGCCTTCGCACTTGTCATACTCCTCCGCCTCTCTTCTGCTTCAGGATCCCTCCTCCGCACCACCCCGCTCCCAAAAGAACCTTTCCGTCCTCATCAGGTATTTCATCCCTTGCTTCTGTTCCTTTGCGCATCCTCTCCTCCCATTGCTCTCCGTCTCCTCCTCCTCCTCCTCCTCCTCCTCCTCCTCCTCCTCCTCCTCTCCTGCTCCCAGGTCTCCTCTCGCCATCCACGTTTGTCCTCCTCCTCCTCCTCCTCCTCCTCCTCCACTTCTTCGCACTCCTCCACATCCTCCTCCACATCCTCATCCTCCTCCTCCTCTCCCTCCTCCTCCTCGCACTCCATCTCCTCCGCATCCTCCCTCTCGTTCGCCTCACCCTCCTCCCCTCTCCTGATCCCCGTCCTCCTCCTCGATCCTCCTCGGGGCGGCCGGCCGCCAACGCCCGCGCACAGCGCAGAGGGGGGTCAGGGCCGGGGGAGCCCTCGCGCCTTGCCGAAGCGCGGCGGCTCCTCGGGGGAGCCGAGGTCGCCGAGGGCGTCCTCGGCAGCGGAGGGGGGAGGGGGGATGAGATCCTTTGGAGGGGGCTGTGCATTCATGAAGGGCGCTTTTCCTGGCAGCCTTCGTCTCGGCCGCGGACTCCGTGGATTCCTTCCGCCGCATGGTGCAGGCGTGGCGTGGCGCTGCGTGCTCTGCAGCTTCCCTGGTTCGCCCGGGGGGGCTGCTCTGGGGACGCAAGGTTTCGGTGACAACCCATGGGAGCCTCCCATACCATCTTGTCGGCTCCTGCGGAGCGACGCTCACCGATGCTAGTCGACGCTGAATCGGCCATACCTCGTCGACTCTCAGACGCGAATCGACGCTAATCGAAGTACGAGGGTATACCAAGCTCCCATGAGTTGCGACCGACAAGGTGAGGAGAAATGATGATCGAAGGTTGGCTTTGAGTCGGGAGGGGGGCAAGCAGAGCATCGCGTCGAGGACCGCGGCCCGCGACACACTCAACATCCGCCGACCGAAGATGTGTCGGAGAGGGAAAAGGGCGGCGACACGAAACGGGTCTTACGCAAGATAGCACAGCGACCTTGCGCGGTGGCTTTTGCAGGCCGCCAGAGCGGAAGGCTACATCGGAGAAGAAGGCGCTTACGCGCGACCTTGCGCGGGCAACTCACGCACGAATGCTCGTGCAGGCGGCCCCGTGTTCTTCTGTCGCTGTGCTGGACGCCTCGTTCTCGGAAGATATCTCTGAGGTTCTCTCGGTCGGGTCCCATTGCGCATGCGTGGTTGCAGGCCTCATTCCGGTGCTTCCGAGGATCTAAAATCAAGCACGTTCTGTTTCAAGCAATCAGTTGAAAAGAGAGGAGGGGAAGGAGAGAAGGCGCGACAAACCGACACGCATCCCTCACGTCGGCGCCCTTTTCGCTACAGCTGGACTCCCCCCGAAAGACTGGCCAAATTGCAGAGGTCATCCTGCCCCGTTCACTCCGCCTTTCTCCCCCGTCTGTCCCAAGAAACCCCAAGAAAGCAACAAAGACGCAACATTCCTGGATCCTCTTTCTCCTCTTCCTCCTTCTCATTTTCATCACCCTCGATATCCTCCTCCTCGTTTACCCTACCACCCGTCATCATCCCCAACTTGTTTGTGGTGTCTGTTCCTTAAGCGTTGGCACGCCGACTCCGTCCTCCGCCTCCGCCTCCTCCTCCTCCTCCTCCTCCTCCTCCCTGCTCTCCTACTCCCTCGCCCGCTCCTCCGCTCGTCGTCCATCTCCTCCCTGGCGCTCATCTTCTTCATGCTTGTTGTATTATCCTCCTCCTCCTCCGCCGCCGCCGCCTCCTCCTCCCTGCTCTCCTACTCCCTCTCCCGCTCCTCCGCTCGTCGTCCATCTCCTCCCTGCCGCTTATCTTCTTCATGCTTGTTGGATTATCCTCCTCCTCCTCCTCCTCCTCCTCCTCCTCCTCCTTCTACTCTCTCTTCCCCAGGCCCCTCCTGCCCCACAAAGTCCGTCATTAGACACCACCGCTGTTCCCCATAGTCAAATCAGACACCGTGCCTCCTCGCACTTCGTGGGATGCCCTCTCGCCCCTGACGGGCCGAATCCGAATCCAACTCCGCGGCGGTGGCACGTCGCGCGTGCCAGCACGCCAAGCGGTGCTGTGGGAAAGTGTTCGTGTTGGAAGGGGCCGGCTCATCCCGGGGCCACGATAACGACCGTGCGCCATTCTCCCTCGAGCTTCTTTCTGCGCCGCGCCCTGGGCCCCACCCTGCCGGCGGCCCCGCGTGGCTCAAAGATGTCCCCACGATGCCTTTCTCCTTTCCAGCTCGGGGGGTCCAGATTCAGGCGAGCACGTCCTGCACCACGTCGTGACTGGCACACTGCGAAACAAGTTGCTCCGCCCGAGGTTGTACCCAGAGGAGGCTTATCCTACGAAGACGACGAACGAAACTGCGTGAACTATGCGAGCTACTCACAGCCCACACCTGCAGTCCCCACGATGCTTCAAGACATCCCCAAGAAAATCCGGAATTGCCCTAGCTGGCAGTGGGATGACCCTACGGAGCTCCAGCATGGCCCCATGAGGCCACGAAAGGCTCCAGCATAGCTCCACGAAGAGCCCCCGAGGGGCAAGTATCCCCCACCCTGCGTGTTCCTTCCCAGCCTCTCTCTGAACTCTGGACGTCGAATATGGGCACATGTTCTCGCCAAGTCTTTACTCGAAGCCCGACACAACATATCCATCCTGTCGGGTCTGTGGCACCTGTCTGGGGCCATTGGGCATGGAGGCCAGATCCTCCAGGTGCGCGTTCGGGGATGGCGCGCCTCGGGGCCCCAAAAGAGTGTGCCCCTGGCACGTATCGGGTGCATGCCGTACGCGCAGGGTCGAGACTGGTGCGAGTCGGTGGCTGGACAGAGGTGCTGGAGGGGTGGGGATGGAGAGAGAGGAGAAAGAGCAAGAGAAAGAGGAGGAGACCGCGCAAAAGGCCCCAGAAGAAGGTCGTCAAGGATGGTGGGGAGGGCGTCCTTGTACCGCTCTCTCAACAGCGTCGGGGTCTCTCCCCCGTAGAGAGCCCGTCGCGGCTCGGCCGAGTTGAGCGCCTCTGCGGGAACCCAGATCGACGACGACACAGATCTCCCCCCCTCCTCCTCCCCCCCCGGCTCTCCTTCTCGCCCATACCCACTTACTCGCCCCTTCCCCATCTTCTCCCCTCCCTCCTCCCCACCTGCTCCCCAGTCCTGGCTTCTCTCTCCCCTTTACAATTACTCAATATGAATACTACTCTCCTCCTTCTCCTGATGACGGGTTGGGAGTGTTCGCCCCCCCCCGCGTACTGAATTTTACACACAGGATTCCCCGGAGTTGGGTTTTCGCCTGCATTGTTTTTCAAAATGCTGCTCTCGCTGCCGGGCGCCGGCCTCATTTTCGGGCCCCGCTCGTTCCGAATCGTACTCCCGCTGCAGCGCTGGCCTCATTTCCGTGCTTCCGCTTGTTCCGAATCGTGCTCCCGCTGCAATGCTGGCCTCATTTCCGCGCTCCCGCTCGTTCCGAATCGTGCTCCCGCTGCAGCGCTGGCGTCATTTCCCGTGCCATGCCACGGCATGCAATGCAATGCTAGGTTGGTACTACGCTTTGCGGTGCTCTTCTACGCCATGCCATGCCGTGCTCTACAATGCATCGCTACCCTTTCGGGATCATTGCCCTGCTCGACATCCGACTGTGCGAGTAGAGAGGGGATCTGCGCCATGCCGCCGCCCTAGCCCCCCCCCCCCCCCCCTCTCCTTCCCTCCTCTTACCTCTCCCCTCCCGTCCCTTCCCCGCGTCATCCCCTCCCGATCCCTCCCATCCCCCTCCCTTCCCCCCTGCCGCTCCCTGACCTCGTTTTCTTTGTTCCTGTTTCTTCTTCCTCTTCCTCTTCTTCTTCCACACCCCTTCCCCACTATACTGGGCCGATCCCCCTCCCCTGATCCCAACGGGACGGTCCAAATACCAACCGGTAAGAAAACCGGAGCGGTCCAGATCCCGACCGCTGACAAGACTATGCAAATCGTTGTTATGGCATGATCGCGTTGGTGGTATCAGTTCAGGGGACGCACTCGGTGTTCATGGTGCGCAAATGGGACCCATTGAGTTATCATATGCGAGTTCGAAGTACTCCAGGAGGGCATTATATAAGCTCAGCGCACTCCAAGACGGTAGTGTGAACGAACGCATCCAAAACATATGCGAAACCTCATCATCCGTATACGAAATGGGTGGGACGCGCATCCGAAAGTCAGGAGGGACGCATACGAAACGCATGCGGAACGCTTCAGATACGCATGCAACACGTAGGCCGGCTGTGCACAAAACGTATACGCAACATCTATGGCACATGGATGACTTGACTTCGAAACGCATCCGGAACCAGAGAAAAACCCTAATCAATGGATGGCTTTTGCTGAAGAGATTGACCGGGAACCCGGGAACCCGGGAACCCAGAACCCACCGAAATTGGCCCGGAACCAATAACGGGGAACCTGTGAACCCGGGAACCCAACCTGCTACCAAAATCGGCGGGAAACTTTCGCCAAATCTTTCAACTTCTGCTAGGGCCCCTTCAATGCAATCACTGATTGGGGAACATCTTAAGACATCCTCGAAACCTTAGAGGATCTTTACAACCGTAGGCAAAATAACGTGACGTGATCCAGGGGTCGGGGGGAGGGAGAGGGCCGCTCACGGCTGTTATTATCGCCCAGACCTTTTAAAAACATGCTCCAAACAGAAAAGCAAACGGATTTTGCTGGCGGCAGGTGCCAACGTATTTCACAAGGAATTCTGGCAGGGGGACGGTGGTGAGGGGACAGCGGGACAGTGGTGGGGACAGTGGGGACAGTGGGACAGTGGAGGGGACGGTAGTGGTGGGGACAGTGGTGAAGGCGGTGGTGAGAACGGTGGTGGGACAGTGGTACAGTGGGGAGAGTGGTGGGGACAGTGGGGACAGTTGGACAGTGATGGGGACACTCGGGACAGTGGGACAGCACAGTGGGACAGCGGCGGGGACAGTGGGGACAGTGGGGACAGTGGGGACAGTGAGACACTGGTGGGGGCACTGGTGGGGACAGCGAGGACAATGGCGGGAACAGTGGGGACACTGGGACAGTGGTGGGGACACTGGGACAGTTGTGGGGACGGTGGTGGTGGGGACAGAGGTGTGGGGACAGTGGGACAGTGGTGGGAATTGTGGGGGGACAGTGGGGGGACAGTGGTGGGGACAGTGGGGACAATGGGTAGGGTGGGACCGTGGTGGGACAATGGTGGTGACAGTGGGGACAGTGAGACACTGGTGGGGGCACTGGGGACAGCGGGGACAATGGTGGGAACAGTGGGGACACTGAGACAGTGGTGGGGACAGTGGGACAGTGGTGGGGACGGTGGTGCTGGGGACAGCGGTGGGGGATGTGGTGCGGACGGTGGTGGGAAGCAGGGAGTCGCTTGCCAGCGGTGAGGGGGGGAGGGGTTCGAACCGGTAGTGACCCCCTCCAGTTTTCTGGAGGGGGGGGGTTCGAACCGGTAGTGACCCCACCCCCCGACTTTCCGGAAGGGGGCGAAGGGTTCGGGAGGGGGGGGGGCGGTTTTGCCGAGAGAAGGGGGGGGAGAGGGAGGGGGTTCCAGCAAGGGGGGGATTTTCGAAGGGGGGGGGGCAACCCCGGGTTCCGGAGGAAGAGGGGGGGGGGGAATTTTCCATAGTAAAGCGGCGGTGGATCACGCTCTCTCGCACATTTGGCAGTGGACCCCGCTTAAACATAACATCGAAGATCAAACAGTCCTGCAGGAGGCGAGGGCCGGGGCATGCCAGATTGATCCCATATAGAAGAACCAATCACATATTGAATGGTAGTGCGGTAGGCGGGGGTCGGCGCGTTCGTACTTGTATACAGACGTACCGACAGAGTATCTCCAACGCATCCAGCATGCGTGCAAAACGTCATACCAAACGCATCTGACACGTACTTGGAAAATGCGCAAGACGTATACGGCAAGCATACAAGGCGGCCACGAAAGGTACATAGTTTCGTATACAGGATGCAAATCAAATCAATGCAGGAGGGGAACCAGAGGGGGAACCCGAACGGACAGTTTGAAACTGCCCGCTCAAGAACACCCGCTCCCAAGGGGCACCCAAGAGCCCCCCAGGAGGCCCCAGAAGGCCCCGAGAGGCCTCCAAGAGCCCCCCAAGAGGCATCCCCACAGACCCCTGGTATCCATCCCAGAGGCCCTTGACCCACACCTCAGGCGCGGTGGCGGAATGGGCCGAAGGCCATTCTATAGATGTGGCGCTCACAAGAAGCTAGTCTTCCACCCTCGCCCTCCCCCTCCACTTCTGGCACTCCACCCGAGACTGTCGAAAGCAACGGCGGCGAGAGCGCTTTACCAATTGGGGAAAGAGGCGTCACATGTCACATGTGACAGCCTTCCTCGCCCTGTTCCTCCTCCCCCTCCTGTTCCTGCTCCTCCACCTCCTTCGCACCACCATCAATGTCATTATCACCATCGCAACCACCATCATCATACTCGTCGCAAGCGCTGTGGTACTCGTGGGCATCATCACCATCATCATCATCATCATCAGCATCATCATCATCAGCATCATCATCATCATCATCATGATCATGATCATGATCATGATCATCATCGTCATCATCATCGTCATCGTCATCGTCATTGTCATCGTCATCATCATCATCATCATCATCATGATCATCATCCCGAGCGCCACCCGTGCCAGAGAACGATTTTGCGTTCGCAGGCCAGGCGAGAGATCACTGAACACGGACCGACTCATGCCAGAGAGCGCGGGCAGTGGGGGAGGAGAGAGAGCGGGAAGGAGGACACACCACCACCACCGACCAGGAGGAGAAAAAGGGGAGGGAGGGCGGGCGAGAGAAAAGGCTGCGGATGGCAGATCCGAAATGGACATCATTGTCCAGCGGCACTCATTCTGCTCCAGGATTAAAGTTCAAGAGCACCCATCCCGAGCGCCACCCGTGCCAGAGAACGATTTTGTGTTCGCAGGCCAGGCGAGAGATCACTGAACACGGACCGACTCATGCCAGAGAGCGCGGGCAGTGGGGGAGGAGAGAGAGCGGGAAGGAGGACACACCACCACCACCGACCAGGAGAGGAGGGGAGAGGGACCCCAAGTCCCAAGATGGTTACTGGCAAAATGCCGTCAAAAACGATTAACTGGATAACATTCGTTGCACTCGGGCCAGGTGCAGGCTCTGGACGGTATGCATAATTGCAGAAGCGAAACAGGTGGCCATCCTCTTGGGGTAGCTTTGCGCGACTTGTGTCCAGAGCTTTCCAGAAGCAGGGTCACGACCTGTGAGGACAATGTGACGTTTGTGCGTGTGGGCGCAAATCCCCCAACGCAAATTACACAACTGGGGCAGGCGGATTCTGAATCCGCTGCACCACGCCTGGACTCGAGTGCGTTTCCTCCATCGGGTCCCGAACCCGCAAAAATCAAACAGAAAGCTTTGAGAGCTAGGGTGAGAGGCGAGTTTCAAGAGAGGGGGGACAGACCACAAGAAGGAGGAGGCAGGGTTCTCGAGGAAGGCAGGGGTCCCAAGGCGCAGACAGGCTCGAATGATCCTCAGAGAAAAAATTACCTGACTATTGCCGTGCCGAGCCGCGGCCAATGCTCGGCCCTGAAGGCCTGGAAGCCCCCAGATTGCATGGGGAGCACGAAGTCTACACCAGCTGGACTCTGGGGGGCCGTGACGCGCCTGGGACCACGTGTTACACGGGGTGCCCAGCCATACGGCCAGCACGAGCCCTGAGGAGACCCAGCCGAGAAGGGTGCGTTGGATGACAGGCCGATCCAGATCGAACCACGGACGAGAAACGATGTCGGCAGCGATCACACCGTACCCCAGATTTTTCACCCCTCGGCTGAGCCCCTCGGAGCCTGCAAAGAGTTCCAGAAAAATCTGTCGCTTGTTGCGAGTGGCAGCCGACAGCGCTGCCCTGAGCAAAGAACGCATTCGGGCAACAACCTGGCGGTCACTCAGGCGGTCTGCAGAGCACCCTGGTGGCCTGGCAGCGCGGGCGGGCTCGGCACCGAGACCATGCCGGCGAATATGGCGGCGAGCAGGGACGAGACGCGGTTGCCGAAGGTCACCACCAGCGGCGGCGCCCTGCCCAGCTCTGAGACTACCCTCGTCTGCTTGGCGTACCGTTTCGAAGTCGAGTCTGACGCCACGCGCATCCTGAGCTTTGCCTCCAACGGGGTCTGCAGCCGGTACAGGATGTCGTGGGACACTCCCCTGTGGCGAAGCATGTAGAGTGTGATCCCCAGGTGCGTCAGCTGGAACTCCGCCGCCGCCACTGCCAGCATGGTCGAGAGGTCTCCCGGCGGGTAGCTCCAGATGCGGTCCGTCGGCGACAGGCATCGGCGCTTCAAGACCAGGAGGCAGGGGTAAACGTACGGGATCGAGTCCAGGAGGACCGCGTCGTCCCAGCTGTTGGTCTTTCTGGGGTTGCCCAGCTCCACCAGCGCCCGCAGCAGTCCCCAGACGCCCGCGGCCCCTCCGGCCGCCGCGACGGGGGCGACCAACTGGAGCGACGTGAGCGAGTCGCATTCGCCTGGCCGAAGGTAGGCCCCGAACGAGACCAGGAGCGCCACAGCATGCTCCACGAGGCCCCGGCGCAGCAAGACGCCGATGATCGCAGCCAGCAGGACCCAAGGCAAGGGCATCCGCGACCGGCGCGGCACGACCTTGCCCCATCCCGCCAGGGTTCGCGATGTGCACGGGAGCGCCCCGGCGCCCCAGCGGCCCAGGTCTGGGTAGAAGAACTTCACCGCTGCGACCAGCCTGCTCGCGTCGTCGCCCGTGAAGCCCCCGAAGAGCAGCTTGTCCAGGGACGGCACCAGGCAGAGGTCCGGCTGCTCGTAGTTGTCCCAACCCTGGCGGGCCGCCGTGGCCCTCTGGGCAGAGGCCAGGGCTCGGCGGTGGTAGTCCGCGTGCGTCGCAGGCTTCACCGACCGCCCCTCCAGGTAGGTCAGCTGCTGCAGGGTCGGGAGGGCGAAAGGCGACGGGGGCACCGGCAAGCAGCGCTGGCGCGCTGCCGTCTGGACCCCGCTGGGAATCGCAGTCTGCCCCACCTGCCACGTGTGGGCCTCTGCCTGCAGGGTCCGCGTCGTGCTTGGGGCCGTCCTTGATGAGGCTCGGGAATGGCGGGGCGGCTGGCAGAGGCTCGGCGTCGCCAGCAGTAGCCACCGCACCAGGAGCAGCAGCCGAAGCGCCCGAGTCGCGCGCCTGCTTGATGAAGAGACGACCTCGGGAGGGGTAGTCCGAGGGATTGCGCTCAGACGGAACCCATCGGACAGACAGCCTGACCCCGCAGGCCAAAGACAGGGCGCAGACTTCTCGAAGGACGTCTCGAATCTGAAAGGCCCCGGACCGCCCTTTTCCCACTGCGAGAGCCAGCCCGAGGTTGTCGACAAAGACGAGCAGCCGTCGCCCGAAAGCCGAGCGGCTCCGGAGCAGGTGACGAAGAGCCGAAGACAGGGCCAAGCCCTCGAGGCGGAGGATGTTTGCGTCGGCCCCCCATTTGAAGCTCTGGACCACCTGCCACCGGCTGGGATGCATGAAGTCGGCGTCGACCGGGTCGAACGAGCACGCGTCCGCGTGCGCCTGCAGCAGTCCAGCGGTGAAGCCAAGCTGCTCGTCCTGGAGCGCCGAGTCGGACTCGGGGCCCGCGCCAGCGCCGACGTCCGGGGCCGCGCCCTCGGCGAGGAAGGCGTGGGCGCGCGCGTTGGCCGCCCCGGCAGCGCGGTAGCGCCAGCGCTCCGCCGCCCGGCCGAAGGAAGCGGCCTCTGAAGCCTGGCAGTGCCGGCGGCACACCCCGCAGCCCCAGTGGGGGGCGTCGCTGGCCGCGACGACACTGTGCCAGACGGCGTCGGCGTGGGCGACGAGCAGCGGGAGCAGGCCCATGGCCGTCGTCAACTCCTGGCGAACCGAAGGCCGCAGGTCCAGCACGCGCCCTTTGCCAGCCTGCGCAAAGGCGTACACGCTGGACAGGACGGAGAGCGCGGACCGCTGGAGCAGCATGACCCACGTCAGGTGGCCGACCAGGATCTCCATGACGTCGCCGCTGCAGCGCCCCTGGGAGAGCAGCTCGGCCAGAGCTACCTTCAGGCGCCACACTCGCCTCCGCGAGACCCGCACAGTATGGTCGACACCGTCAAACTCGAACCCCACGAAGTTCACCTTCGACGACACGCCAGTCTCCTCGTGCACCACGAAGCCGGAGTCGGAGAAGGCGCTCGCAACTCGCCGCCCAGTAGAGGCGACGGCTTGGCGGGGCCCGCCAAGCACCGGAAAGTTGTCGACGTAGACAGCCCCCTGCAGGACAGCGGGGGCCAGCGGCGCCGCAGCCGCGCGATCGCTGAGCAGCCGATCGGCGAGCAGGCCCCCTCGTCGGGCGCCCTCCTCAACCACGAGCTGGCAGAGGTGCAGCGCCCAGCTCCAGCCCATGGGGAGCACGGCGAGATGCGGGGTCAAAAGATCTCCCGGGCGGGTTGGGCGGCCATCCACGGCCGGACAGCCGACGGCACCAGCTCGGACCGTCTTCAGCCTGAAGGCGTCGCCCAGCTCGGCAGGGATGGCGATGGCGTAGAACGCGTTCTGGATGTCCCCGGCAGAGAAGTAGCAGACGTCGCAGCCAGCTGACTCGATCTGGCTGAAAGCGGCCGCCGTCGGCAGCTGGGTCCGAGGCGGAGGAGTGAAGTCCAGGTTTGCCCACCTCGTGTCGAAGATAATGCGCTGGGCGCCGCTCTTCTTGGCCACCATGAAGATGCCCAGCGACGGCGGCCGGCCGGTGGCGAGGGCGAAACGCACCATGCCACGGGAGTGCAACTGCTTGACGAAGCCAGCGTAGTTGGAGATGGTGCGGAAGGCAGGATCGGAGTAAGGGCGCACCAAGCCCAACTCCTTCCTGAGGCGGTCAGCGTCAGCGTTACTGCGACGCGAGTTGGCCAATAGATCCCTCAACCATGCGTGGTGCTCCGGGGCGAGCGCGTCCGACGGCTGCACTGGCGCCGCGCCCGTCTCGGGCCAGGACACGAGATCCTTGTTGTAGGGCACGACCGGGGAGGAGTCGCCATATGTAATGGCATTCCCACAGAGCTCGCGAAGGCCCCCGTGGGCGCTGACGTCCTGCGGCTTGGGCCCCAGCGCGACGCAGTTGCCCAGCACGCGCTCCTTCGCGAGGGCCTGGGTGACCGTGTCCAGCTGGGCGGGCCCGTCGTAGGAACGGCCAGCCATGAAGTTGAGGGACTCGATAGCGTGGTTGGCGAGCCTCGCGCTGTGCTGAAGCCGCTGACGCCGTCGCTGAATAGCCCGGGAGCCACCAGGCAGGCTGGCGGGCACGTCGAGCGGGGAGAGAGGGAAAATGTCTCGCTGGCGACTGGCCGCCATCTGGGGCCAGGAGCGAAAGGCCTGCACTGGGAGCTCCCGCGCGCGGCCAGGGCGCGGGCAGCAGCCTTGTCCTGTCGAGCGGCCGCGCGGCTCACGAGCCGTTGCCGCGGCCCGGCCGCGGCCCGCGGCCCGGCGGCGGCCTCGCGAGCGCCCTCTCCTCCCACGCCTTGCGGCACTCCTTGGCCACGGCGTTCTCGGCGGCGACCTGTTCTGAAAACCACTTTGCGAGAGCCGGGCACACCATGACCCCTCGAGTGTTCTGCAGCCCCGTGAAAAGGAAGCTCTCGTCATGCTGCCCTTCCGGGTACGACGACCCAAGCAGAACGTCCTTGAGCTTCTCCTCGCACCAATGGATCTGGCGGCAGATGAGTTAGAGGGCGGCGATGTTGCTGGCGTCCAGCATCTCGTAGCACAAAGCAGTCTGGAAGATCTTCGACATCTCGGAGCGAAGCACCATGATGGGGCCGTCCAACCCGAGGCGGCAGGCGGAGCGGAACGCGATGTGTTGTCCCACCGCCGACCCGCCGTCCTCCAGCATGTAGTTGGCGCACCACAAGACCGTACACGGGCCCAGCACAAACCAGTCCGGCCAGATCTGCTGGCGCATGGCTCTGACCCCCTCGCCGAACTGTTTGTGGCGTCGACCCTCCTGATCGTAGGTGACGGCCAGCGTGCAGAAGTCGTCTCCTGCTGCGGCTGGTGGAAGCCCGGCGCCTCCAGCGAGTGCTGCTGGGCCAAAGGCGGCCGCGGCGCCAGCTGCTCCAGCAGCCGCTGCGATGTATGCTGGAGCGGGAGCCCCGGGGACGGGCGGAGGCGCCAGAGCGCCGGTGAGGCATGCAGGCCCTGCTGCCGCGGCAGGTGCGATGGGCGCAGCTGCTGCAGCGGCCACGGCGGGGCCCAACCCGGCGGGCACGACAGCGTCGCCGGCCCCGGCGGCGCCCAGGGCGGCGTCGTGCTCGGCGACGAGTCTGAGGGCTGCAGGGCACAGCGCGTGGAAGTCGGCGAGCATGAGAGGCTGCGCGAAGTCGTACACGAGGATCCCGGCTGCCGCGGCCGGCGGGGGCCCCCCGGCTGGAGTCCTGCGATACCAGGCGCGGATGTCCGTGTTGGCGGGCTCCAGCTCTCCCACGTACAGGCCGTTGTCGGGAGTAGCCACCACTGCGTCGAAAAGCTGTATCTGAGACTCACCCACCACAGTGCGGCCGAGCAGCAACGGAGGGTGGACCGCATACTCGATGACAAGCTCATCACCCTCATTCGTTTGATGACGCCCGAACCCCGCGGCTGCTGGTGCGCACGGCTGCTAGCAGGCAGCACAGAAGGCGCCGGCCGTGCCCCGGCGGAGGCTGCTCCACCAGGGCGCGTCGGCGGCACCCAGGCCCGGCAAGCAGCCCGCGAAGCGCCTCCACGAACAGCGAGCCCGCGAGTGATACGCAAGCTGCTGCCCCGGCTCCTGCCCGGCGCCCGCCGCGCACTCCTGGAGCAGGGCGACGCACTCCTCGATGGAGGGCGGCCGCAGCTCCGCGGTCGGCTCCACGCACGGCGGAGCGGGCTGGACCCAGGCGGCGCAGGCCTCGGCTGAGGGCGCCTCTGGCTCCAATGGCGCCTCCGCGGCCGGCGGAGGATCGGGTGGTGGCTGCCCGCCACCAGAGGGCGCGAGCCCGCGCGAGGCTGGACCGAGGGCGAACCCGGCCAAAAGGAGGGCGATCGATGAAATCAAGGCCTCCTCTGGCCGCATATCGAGAGAAAAGGCTGCGGATGGCAGATCCGAGATGGACATCATTGTCCAGCGGCACTCATTCTGCTCCAGGATTAAAGTTCAAGAACACCCATCATCATCATCATCATCATCATCATCATCATCATCATCATCATCATCATCATCATCATCATCATCATCATCATCGGCGTCGTCATCATCATCAGCATCACCAGAGCCATCACCACCACCATCCTCCTCCCCACCATCAGCAGCAAGAACATCAGAATCATCATCATCAGCATCATAATCATTATCACCTTCTTCACCCTTACCATCACACTCACAAGCCTCGTCGCCAGCATCCTCACCGTCGCCATCCTCCTCCTCAGCATCATCATCCGCATCAATATCATCATCAGCATCGCCATCATCATCGTCAGCAGCATCATCACCATCATCACCATCATCATCGTCACCATGACCATCATAATAACTAGAATCATTCCCATGGTCATGATCATCATCATCATCATCAACAACATCATCATCATCATCATCAGCGTCGTCATCGCCGTCATCATAAGAATCAACATCAGCAGCATCATCATTACCATCACCATCACCATCACCATCACCATCATCATCATCATCATCATCATCATCATCGTCATCATCATCATCACAGTTTTCGTCGTCATTATCACCACCGCCACCAGAATCACGACCATGATCATCACCATCATCATCATCCAATCTCTCCCCATCCTGATCACCGCCATCATGATTACCAACACCATCATCATCAACAACATCATCAACATCATCCACATCGTCATTTCGCTCCGCCCCCTCATCGTCCACCTAATCATCCGCCTACAATTTCCCTCTTGCGCCTCCTCGTCCTCATCCTGTCGGAACCCTCACAACACCTCAGGAACCCCCAGGGATCCTTCAGGGATCCTTCAGAACCCCTCGGGGATCCTTGAAGAGTCCCCATGAATCCTGAGGAGCCCTCTACGATCCTCAAACCATTTTGGGATACCCTATGGACTCCTTCAGGCATCCCTGGAATGGTGAAGAGTCATTTAAAAAAACTACTCTTGAACCCCTGAAGATTCCAAAAGAAATCGTTCGGAATCACTCAATACTCCTCAGGAATATTTGAGAAACTTGCGGGGGTCCTCAAGGACTCATCAGGAAACATTAGAAGAACCCCCCCGGATCATTCAACGAGCAATAGAGGAAATTACTCCAAAATCTTCAAGAAGTCCTCATAAAGCTTCAGAGAAATCCTCCGGAATCTCTCAAAACTTTCCCAAGAATCCTCCACAATCCTTAGGACACCGTTGAGGATTCCAGAGGAATCCCACAGAAATGTCCAGGAATCTTAAAAAGGAACCCTTTCGGAATCCCCAAGAACCTTCTGGGATCCCTGAGGACGCTTCAGGGATGCCTAAAACATCTGCTGAAATCCCCCAGGCATCCTCAGGAACCCGTCTGGAACCCCCTAAGAGCCCTTAGGAACCCCCAGGGATATGTCAGGATTCCTTCTGGAATCCTCAAAACGTCCTTGAGTATCCTCAGGGATCCCTCGGGGATCCTTCGGGAATCCCTCCCGAATCCTCAGGAGCCCCCCAGGAAGCCGCAGAGGAGATCACGGGAATCCTGCACGAAGCCGAGAGGGCGACCTCAAGGTTGCTAGCGCCTAATTATGTAGCGCCGACCAACCACTTGGAACATTAAATAAGAATGGTTGGGACCTGGACCGTTGCAATTTTACTACTGGTCCTGGTCGGGATGTAGACCGCCCAGTTGACATGTCAACCGTCCAATTGGGACCCGGACCTTTCCCACCGTAGAGCCCAAGGCCCCCCTTTGGGACTAGGTTTTCGTCCTCTGCGGTCACGGGACGGTGGGACCGCCGTTGAAGCTCGAAAGCGGGGAAGAACCTCAAGACCCCTTTCCCTCAAGCCCCGTTCGCTTCCTGGCGATGTCTCCCCTCTCGCCGTCACAGAAACACATGTGTAGCATAAGTGTGAATGTCGCGAGGTCCGCAAGGATTTCCTGGATCGGCAGTGGAACCCCTGGCGGTGCCTCCGGCGCCAGCCCTGGCGCGCTCCTCGGACAAAACGAAGGGGCCCAGGAACACACCAATGGATACACACAAATCCCAGGACTCCCCTGTCTTCTCCCAGGATTTTTGATTTTCGTTTTCCCACCCTCCGCTTACCATACTTTCCGATGTTCTGCGAAGAATCGACGATGAATTGTGTCTGTTTCTTCCCTCCTGGAAAACGTATGTTTCTGCAGTTGTTTTTCCTCGGCGTCGTCCCACCGCCGACGGGGACCAGAGGAGCGGTGGCAGGAGAAGCAGGAGCAGGCGGGGGGGGAGAGGGGGGGGAGCGGGAAGGGAGGCGGGAGGGAGGAGGGACGGTAAGAAGGACGGTCGGGGCACGACGCCCGCCTGCACATTTGCACCGTCTAGGGTAACGTCAGCTGGTAATTAACAAATGCGTGGGGGGCGCGTGTACAAAAAAGTCCCCTGCTCGGGCGAATCGCGGGGTGGCGCCCGCCAGATTGAAAATCACCGGGGCGGCGCCGGTGATTGGCGCCGACGCCAGGCCGCCAACGAGGTGCAACGGGGGGGAGGTGGAGGCAAGGGCGAGCCAAGGCGCCCCTCTTTCTGTCGAACCGATGCGGGCCTGCGGGCAAGGCGGGCTGGACGAAAGTGGGGCGCAGCACAGGGGGGATTTGCGGAGCAGCTCACGTCGCTGACTTTCCAAGCGCCTCCTGGCGCCGAAAGCGGCCCTTTGGCGGGGCGACCGAAACCAGCTGCGCGCAGCAGGCTTTGCAACCCCCCCTTTCTCCTCCTCCTCCTCCTCCTCCTCCTCCTCCTCCTCCTTCTCCTCCTGCTCCTCCTGCTCCTCCTCCTCCCTCTCCTCCTCCTCCTCCTCCTCCTCCTCCTCCTCCTCCTCCTCCTCCTCCTGCTCCTCCTCCTCCTCCTCCTTCTCCTCCTCCTCCTCTTCCTCGTCCTCCTCCTCCTCTTCCTCGTCCTCCTCCTTCTCCTCCTTCCCCCCCTTCCCCCTGGCGCGCGTGATTAAACAAGTATCGCGCCTCGCGGGGTCTATTCATCAGCCCCGGGGGGGTAGGGGGGGGGACATTAGGGGAACGAACAACGACTTAAACATAAAAAACTCTGAGGTCCGCGCGGATTTCTCGGATCTGCGCTGGGGCTCCCAGGCGTGGCCTCCCGCGCCGCCCCTAGGGGGGTCGAGCGCCGATCCGAGAAATCCGCGCGGACCTCCGGGCTGTTATGTTTATGTCGTTGTTCGTTCCCCTGGAGGGGGGACGGAGGGGGAGGGAGGACTGTAGTGTGTTGCAGATGCCCTTGAGGTAGGAACGAGCCTGCCAATTCGGAAGGGGCACATGGGCCCTCGCATCCATGAAACCACTGCTCTTGAAGGTCGACTGGACAAACATCATGTGACCTCGGAGCCAGGAGGAGAACGGATGCGGATAATACGGATGATCTGGGACAGACTCTGGCGCCCCGAACATCCCCCTGGAGAGAAACCGAACCCTATAGAACCACTGAAGCTTTCTCCCTCTCCGGACATCCGATGCCGTGACTTGTTCATGCGGAGCGGACGAACGCTTCTGAAAACCTCCAACTTCGAACCACCACCGCGCTCCCTCCCCCCTGACGGTGCCCCCTGAGTCCCCCCCCCCCTTTAACGTTGCCCCTGACCATGGCCGCTGGTCGGCGTCTCTGGGCCCCTGGGCGCCTCGGTCAGCTCTTGAAATGATGCCCCTGACCATGGCCGTTGGTCGTCGGCTCTGGGCCCCTGGGCGCCTCGATAGGATCAGTCAGCATCGGACCGAGATGTCGGATCTCATCAACCTCCGCGTCGGACCGGGCTGCGTCGACACGGAGTTGAAATCGAACCCGATCGGCTGCGCCAGGATGTACAGCAACACCATGTAAACATCGGCCGCGCCGGAGGGACGGAAAGCGGAACTCGAATCGGCTCGAGCTGGCCGGAATCGATGTCGAACCCCATCGATCGGATCGAACAGGACCCTGCCTCGATCAGCTCTTACAGGTGCCCGCGCAGCGCCCCGAGCCCGCCCGTTCTCCCACCCCTACAGCTGCCCCTGAACATGGCAGCTGTGTGAGGCGGAGATGTATCCACATCCACCGCCTGGGAACCGACGTCCGGGTGCCCCAGCGGGCGGTGGGTGTGGATACTGTGGGGGCCCGCGGCGATCGGTCCCACAGGCGGCGGTTGTGAATGAATCCGTGCCTCGGAGGTTGGTCAACGGCTGTGGGCCCCTTGGCGCCTCGGTCAGCTCTTCCAGGTGCCCGCGCAGCGCCCGCAGCGCCGGCGCGGGGGACGCGGGGGACTCCGCGGTGCCGAAGGCCAGCAGCAGCTCGGGCACGCGGAAGCCGCCCAGGCGGGCCTCCAGCTCCTCTCGCGAGCACGGGAGGCAAGATTGCGCATGGCGAGGAGGAGGAGGAGGAGGAGAAGGAGGAGGGGGACTACGACCCTTAGAACGTGGGGGAGGAGGAGGAGGAGGAGGAGGAGGAGGGAGGAGGAGGAGGAGGAGGAGGAGGAGAGGAAGGAGGAGAGAGGGAGAAGGAGGAGGAGGAGGAGGGAGGAGGAAGAGGAGGAGGAGGAGGAGAGGAGGAGGAGAAGAGAGGAGAAGGAGGAGGAGGAGGAGGAAAGGAGGAGGAGGAGAAGGACGAGGAGGAGGGACGAGGAGGAAGAAGGAGGGAGGAGGAGGAGAAGGACGAGGAGGATGACGAAGGGGGCGGGATGGCGCAGGGCGAGGAGGAGGAGGAGGACGAGGAGCATGACGATCCTCAGAACGCGTGTTCTCACCAACGTTTGCTTGTCCGCCGAGGTCCTTCCACACGATGCAGGCGGTGCAACGAGAGCCGACACGACACAGGCTGTGTGCTATCGCTAGAGCTGAGTGGGCACAAGCACATTGAGCGAACGTACGTCCTGGGGATAATCGATCCTCCCACGAGCACGGAGGCGGTGAGAAGGGAGGGAGGAGAGAGGGAGGAAACGGGGGCGCGCCCGCAATTTTCGCGCGTCGTCTCTTCCGGGAGGTTTTCTGGCCTCCGGATGCGCTCCAGCAGCTGCGCCTCGCCGATCGAGCGTGCTCCGAAGGTGCCTGGATCATTTCGAATGGCCGCCAGAGACCCACGGTGTGACCAAACATCTTCCTGCTTTAACGAAGAGGGGGAGGAGGTAGGGAAGTCCGACGCAATCGCATATGCTCTGTGCAACGACTGCACGACCCTCCCTGAATCTGAGTTCTCGGGGGAGCCCCTGGAAAAGACAGAAGGCGCACTCCATGAGGAAAGGGGCGCCAGTAGAAAATGAGGAAACGTAGAGGGAAGAAGATGCGGCGGAGAAGGACGGGGTCGGAGGACAATATGGGAAAAACAGACAATGAGTAAACAGGGGAGAGCAGGCATAAGAGGGGACGGGGAGGGAGGGAGGGAGGCAGCAGCAGAGAAAACGGGCATGGGGGAGGGAGTAAGAACAAGAAGAACGTGCAGGGAGAGGAGGAGGGGGAGGAGAAATAGTGCAGGGAGATGCGGACGAGGCCGTAAAGCAAGAGGAGATGGGAAGAGCAGGGAGGTGATAAGCGATAAAGGAGGAGGAGGAGGAGGAGAAGGAGGAGGAGGAAACGACGACGACGACAGGTGAGATGATCTGCGAGCCCAGTTTTGACCAGCAGTCCTTCCAGGGCGCATCCACGGGGATCGGCTCTGGTGCGCTCTCCTCCTCAACCTGCGCGGGCTGCGGCACGGGTGGACAGCCGCGTGGACTACTGGACGCGTCGTTCCCCGGCTGTTCAAAAATTTTCGACGAAGCCGAGGCTTGATGAGGACGTTAGTAGAGTGCGAAAATCGGCGGTGGACAAACCTCCCTTTAGTAAACCTCCCCGTAATGAAAACGGCCTGGGACCGAAACCGGACCTGGACCCGCAAAAATGACGGCCGCGACGCCCTCTCGCGAACCAAAAACGGCCAATTCCTTAATCGACGTGTCAGGGTAGGAGGTCTGTCCACCCCCGACCGGGGCTTGAGGAGGACGTTAATAGAGTGCGAAAAACACCTGTGCACATATTGAGGAATACCAAGTGTGTGTGTGTGTGTGTGTAACCCTATGTGGGTTCAGGATGAAACAAATCGGTCCGCCGTGCACGTAAGAGATCTGGGACCCGGGAGGCCCCCGGGGCCTCCAGAGGTCACTGATGCCCCCCGACTACCCCTGGAGGGTCCAGAGCGTTGGAGGGCCTCGATGCTCGACGATCGATGAGGAAGATGGGGCCGAGCGGGGCGAGGATGCTTAGTGTCAGGTCGGGCATGTCCCCCTACGTACAGGCGGATCTTGGGCGGAAAATTAAAAATATGCAAACAATGCCCCAAACAAGTCAGCAGATAATCAAATATCGGCCCCAGATGTTTTTTTCAAGACTATGTTTGACGATTCCTCCTGTAGACGGACACGCCCGATTTAAGCTTAGCGTCGCACGCCCCAGGCTGTCCACTCGCGCACGCTGCTCGTCCTCGGCGGCGTAGTTGTTCACGCCCTCCAGGCGGCCGTCCTGGGGAGAGGAGGGGCTCCTCCCGCCTGCGCCTCCCAGCCCTCCTCCTCCTCGAACTCCTCCTCCCCCTTCTCCTCCTCCGACCACTCCTGGGTCGTGGGGCATTCCCCTCCCCCTCTGGAGACCTGTGGAAATCTCCTCCTCCTCCTCCTCCTCATGCTCCTTCTCCGGAGACCTCGTCCTCCTCCCCCTCCTGCCGTCGCTTCCGCTCGCGCTGGAGGAGGAGGAGGAGGAGGAGGAGGAGGAGGAGGAGGAGGAGGAGGAGGAGGAGGAGGAGGAGGAGGAGGAGAGGAGGAGGAGGAGGACGAAGAGAACAACGACGAAGAGGAGGAGGAGGAGGGATGACACCGACCTCTGGCGAGGAGGGAGCGTAGAGGAGGGAGGGAGGGCGGGGGAAAGCACGCCAAAAGCCAACGACAATCGAGGACGTCGATGTCGATGTCGACGTCGACGACGACGTCGCCGTCGTCGACGACGACGACGCGACGTCGTTGGCGTCGAAAGAGAAGCAGCGCCCGCGAAAGCAGCACCAGCGCCCCGCCGTCCGTGCGCACCAGCGCGGCGATGATCGGCGGAAGGGCGAAATGGGTGGGCTTATCGACCATGATCTTCATCATGCCCCTGGAGCGCAGGATGAGGTAGGCAACCGCACGTGAACCCTCCCGGTGCAGGTTAGATTTCATACGCGCCGGCTGGGGTCCAGAATCGACCTGCAGCCCAGTGAAGTCGAGCGGGGGGGATTCGATACCCCAGCGTCGATTGGACCCGCATGGGTAGAATTTGGTCGTGATCGGAAGACTAGAATCGAAGGCCAAAACGAACGAGCGGCATGTGAACCTGGTCCTTCGGAGGGTCTTTTGCGGATCTCTTGCAGCGGAATCGTTCTGGACCCCGCGCCAGGGCGGAGGGTCCGGCACGGGCCCCCAACAAAAACATGCGCGGACCTCCGGATGTCATGGTTGCTCTCTTCCTTTTTTCCATAACTTCTTATATATATGTACATACAAACATACATACACACATATACACTAGAACCACGCGCGCGCTACGCGCGCGCTTAGGTTCTAGTCGCAGACGGGGCACGGTTGCCGCTGTAAGCCACGCTGTGGTCACAACGACAATTTCCAGCGCTCTCGGGCCCATGCCATCGACGCAAAGAAACGCGTAGTCAGAACGCTCTCGCTCTGCCAGGGTCGCCTTTGAGGGGAGGGAGGGGGAAAGGAACTTGTGAAATGATAGGGTATAGCGATGCCCCGCTCGCTCTGGCGGGGCCTGTCTGGCGCTCGAGCGGGGCCGTCCCAGGAGAGGGAGGAGCACGAAACCTGAGGGGTGAGGGGAGGAAGAGGAGAGAGGAGGGAATGGAGGCAAAGGGAGGGGGCGGGAGGGAAGGAGGGACGGAGGGGGGAGGCCCGGGCCGTCTGAGCCGTCTTGGGGCGCTCTGGGGCCTCCCGCTCCCGCTCTGTGGCCTAGCTTGGGCCTGTCCTGGGGTTCTCTTGGGCCGTCTGGGGCTCCTCCTGGATTATTTTCGGGCTCCCTGGGGCCGTCTTGGGGCTCTTTTGGGTGCCTCTTCGGCGGTCTCGGGGCGGTCTTGGGGGCGTCTGCGGCCGTCTTCGAGCATTGGAAGCTCGAGAACGCGAGAAAGCGTAAAACATCGAGCACGCCAATGCAAATCAATGATTGGGGCCTCCTTGGGCTCTTTCGGGACGTCTCTCGGAGCTCTCTTGGGCCCTCTTTGAGGCTTTTTGGGCTGTGCTTGCCGTCTTGACCTCCTCTTAGGCCACGTTGGAATCATCTCGGCCGTCCTGGAGCGCCTTGGGGCCTCCCGCTCTCGCTCTGGGGCCCATCTTGTGCCTCTCCTGGGGTTCTCTTGTGCAGATTTGGGCTGCTCTTGGGTAGTCTTCAGGCTCTCCGAGGCTCTTTTTGTCTTCGGCGGTCTTGGGGCGATCTTCGGGGCGTCTTCGGCCGTCGTGGAGCGTTGGAAGCTCGAGAACGCGAGAAAGCGAAACACATTTGAAGAAACGACCGGAAACAAGGATATGGCCCTCTTCGGGCTCTCTCGGGACGCCTCTCGGAGCTCTCTTGGGGCCTCTTGGAGGGCTCTTGGGCTCTGTATTGGCCGTGTCGGGCCTATCTGGGGCACGTTGGGGCCATCAGGGCCGTCTTGGAGCGCCTTGGGGTCTCCCGCTCCCGCTCTGGGACCCAGCTTGGGCTTGTCCTGGTGCTCTCTCTCTTGGGCCGTATAAGGCTCGTCCCAGGCAATTTTCGAGCTCCCTGGGGCCGTCTTGGGGCTCGGTTGGGGGCCTCTTCGGCGATCTTGGGGCGGTCTTGGGGGCGTCGTCGGCGGCCGGGGAGCGTTGGAAGGTCGAAAGCGCGAGACACCGAAAAACAGGAAAAACAATGGACATGAAGGACCTGGGCCTCTTCGGGCTCTCTCGGGACGCCTCTCGGAGGTCTCTTGAGGCCTCTTGGGAGCCTCTTGGGCTGTGCATTTGCGGTCTGGAGCCTAGCTTGGGCCACGTTGGGGCTATCTGGGCTGCCTTGGAGGGGCTGGTTGAAGTCCCCTGGGGCTTCTGGGAGCGTCTTGGAGCTCTCTGGGGCAGTCTGGGGGCTCCACGGCCCCTCCGGGGTGATCTGGGAGCGGTCTCGGAGGCCCCGGTCCCCCCGTGCCCGCTCCAGGTCGTGGCCCCGGGCGCCGGGGCCTCGTGCACGGGTGTGTATATATATATATATATATACATACATACATACATACACACATACATACATACATACATACATACATACATGCATGCATGCATGCATGCATACATACATACATACATACATACATACATACATACATACATACATACACACATATACATGAACATATACATATACATATACATATACATATACATTTACATATACATATACATACATATGTATATATATATATATATATATATATGTGCAAACGCACTTATATATATACACACATGTGTGTGCGTCTTGATGTTATACTGTATGCGGTTGTTCCCTATTCTCGTTCGAGGCATGAAGAGGAGGTTGGGCACCGGGGGCGCGAGGAGGGGGGCAGGAGGAGGGCAGCGCAGGCGCCGAGGCGGGAGGGCGAGGGATGGAGGCGCGAGGCCCGCGGCAGCAGGAGGGGGGTGAGCGAGGAGCTGCGGGATGAGGTGGGCAGCTACAGCAGGAGCTCAACCACATAAACGCGCCATAAAGATAAACTCTTGGCGCTCCACGCGGACTTCTTGGATCTGCGCTGGGCCCCCCTCCCTGGCGCGCGGAGCGCGCCAGAGGCGGCGCCGGAGGCGCCGCCAGGGGGCCCAGCGCGGATCCCAGAAATCCGCCCGGATCGCCAAGAGTTGATGTTTATAGCGTTTCTTGTTCTTCGACACAAGAAACCCAACCCCGAGACCCCAGGACGTCTCTGGATTTTCGGCGTGGGAGCGTCACGCTTTCCGCGGCAAGCCCAGCAAGAACCCAAGAAACCCAGGGCACCCTGGAGGCAACCCGGGTGCTTCTTGGCATGAGCTCCCACTGCAGCGGAGCCAACGCACGGCATGAGCACAGACTCCCGGAGGTCCGCGCGGCTGTCGTGGATCGGCGCCGACCTCCGAGCGCTGCTGCTCATGCTGGCCTTTTCTCGGCAAGAGCGGCAAGGCCTGCAGAAGGCCGCCGCGGTCTGCTGGCACCGTCTGTCCCTCGAGGAGTAGACCTTGTGGCGGGTGCGCTTTCCGCCAGGCTCTGGGGCCGAGGGGAGGGAGGGGGGGGATGCCCCCTCGCCTCGTCCGCCCCCCCTTCTCGTCCGCCCCCTGTCGCCAGGCCCAGTCGCCCATCAGCCTCTCCATCTCCAACCCCCACCCCTCGTCCACCTCGCCTCCCCCCCTCTGTCTTCTCGTTGGCCAAGCCCCACAGCATCCTCCTCAAAATAACACAGCTTCATCTCATCCAGCTTCCTCCCTCCTCATCAGCTTCCTCCTTGTCGTCCTCTTCCGCCTACGTATGCCTTGTCCTCCTTGCCCTCGCCTTCCTCCATAACATCGCAATCGCCGTCATCGGCATCATCACCGTGATCGTCATGGCCAGCCCAACCAACATTGTCAAGATCATCACAAACATCACCATTGGACATGTTCAAATCGATCGTCAGCGGCAACATCATGAGTAGCGGAATCATCATGATCATCCTCATCCTCATCCTCATCCTCACCATCATCATCATCATCATCATCATCATCATCATCATCAACATCGTCGTCGTCGTCGTCGTCGTCGTCGTCATCATCATCATCATCATCAGCATTACCATCACCATTACCATCATCATCAACATCATCAGCGTCAACATCATCATCATAACCAACATCATCATCATCATCACAACCACGCTCATCATCACCTTCCGAAATGCCGGTCTTCGAAACAAACATCAAATGAGTCACGGACAGGACAAAACAATAAGGGAGCGCGGCCGATATAGCAAGTCGAAACTGATACTGGATCCTGGCGCAAGTGACATCGGCCATCAGCCGAGCCAGGAAAGCCAGGATCCTCCTCCTCCCCCCTCCTCCTCTTCCTCCTCCTCCCCCTAAAAGAAAACATGATATGGTTCGTCATCGTCCTCATCTCTTGTTCCTGCCCCTCCTCACCATCCTAGCTCTCCTCCTCCTGATCCGTCCCGCAAGCGTCATCGAAGAAACAGTGCTCCGCCTCTCCGTCCTCCTCCTCGACGACCTATTTTTTATCAAAGTGGCCGTCGTCACCGTCCTTCTCAGATTCTTCAGATTCCCTCTCCTCCTCCTCGTCGCCATCCTTTGCCGACGTCCTCCTCAAATCTACCGCTCATTGCGCACCTTGAGGCGTGGAAGACTGCCAAGTTCTGCCTGGTGGGGTTCCTGGACTCTGATTCGCCCCCCCCTGCTCGCGTCTCGTTTCATGCACGGCCCCCCTTTCCGACGTCGTGAACAAACGATGGAGCCTCGCCCCCCGACTTTCCAAGACGGCCTAGGCAGGCAACCAGGGACACCGAGGTGGCCCAAAATGCCCCAACGACGGCACAACATTGACCCAAGGCGGCCCAAGATGGTCTCAAGACGGATCAATATGTCTCCAAGAGGACCCGCAAGGGCCATACGAGGACCTCTACCAAAACCCGAATAATCCAACATCATTGATGTTCTTTGAGTGGTTGAATTGGATTCGCATTCTCGCCCTTTCGGGCTCCCGTCAGCTCAAGACGGCACAAGACGCCTCCACGGCGGCTCCAAGAGGCCCCCAAGAAGGTCCCAACGTGGCTCAAGAAGTCCCACGATGGCCCAATAGGCATCCAAGACAGCCCCAAGACGGCCCAAGAAGGCGTTCCGTGGGACCCCAAACAACCTTGCAGTTCGACTGCACAAGACGGCCCCCAGACGCCCAGCAGACGGCCAAGACGGCACAACAGAGCACGAACGTGTTGCAAAATTGCCCCAAGAGGGCTCAAGTGGACTTCAAGGGGCCCACTAGACTGCTTCACAGCCAATGAGGCAGTCGGGGCCTCCTGTGACAGGAGGCCCCGACAGCCCAAAGACGGCCAAAGCTAGTTTCATGAGGGCGCGTCAAGTAGTGAAGACGGGGTGCACCACATGTGACGGTCATCCTCTTCCTCTTCCTGGTCGTCCTCCTTCTTGTCCGGTTGCATCTCCTCCTCATCCGCCTCCTCCGCGTCAGCATCATCACCACCACCACCATCAGCATCATCATCATCATCATCATCATCATCATCATCAGCAGCAGCAGCAGCATCATCATCAGCAGCATCATCATCGTCATCAGCATCATCATCACCATCACCATCACCATCATCATCATCATCATCATCATCATCATCATCACCAGCATCATCATCAGGAGCAGCATCCTCCTCCTCCTCCTCCTCCTCCTCCCCAGCTGCCGCATCATCATCATTACTATTACCAACCTCCTGTAAACAATCATCATCACTGACATCACCAATATAATCAGCATTCACATCATCATCAGCAGCATCAGCAGCATCGTCATCCGACCATCATGTTCGTTACCACCACCACCACCATCGTCATTGCACTCATAACCAGCCGCATCAGCATCACCACCACCATCAGTATCATCAACATCATCATCATCATCACAACCATCATCGGCATCATCATCATCATTATTCAAAAAACAATCGTAACCCTAATCATCATGATCACCATCAGTATCATCACCCTCATAATCATCATCAGACTCGTCATCGACAGCATCACCATCGCCGTCATCACTCATAACCAACACTGTCAACGGCACCATCATCATCAGCATTATCACACTCATCATCATCATCATCATCATCATCACCACCACTATCATCGTCATCATCACCATGATCATCGTTATCACCATCATCGCCCTCGTCATCGTAATCGTCATCGTCATCGTCATGGTTATCGTCATCTTCATCACCATCATCATCGTCGTCATCATCTGCACCTTCACATTCATATTGATCCTCATCCTCCTCATCATCACCACTATCGTCATCATCGTGCCCAGCAGCATCTTTATCATCCCCATCGCCATCGTTGTCGTCGGCGGCGGCGTCGTCATCATCACACTCATCGTAAGCACCATCATCACCACCACCAACACCATCCTCATCCGCATCCTCAACCTGAATTCCCTCAACGTCAGTATCGTCAGCAGCAACATCACCATCGACATCAACAGCATGACCATCAACACCACCATCGTCATCAACCTCAACATCATCATCAACAGCATCAACCTCATCTTCATCATCTTCATGGTCGTCGCTATCAACATCGTCCTCGTCACGGCTCTCCCGCCCTCGAACAGTCGCCATCTGGAGTGCTAGGCTGGCACGATGGCTGGACTTGACGCAGGCAGCTGGATGCCAATGCCGTCCCCTCTCCTCATACATAGCTTCTCCCTGCCGCACCACTCGGTGTGTCGGTAGGCCTGGCCGTGCATGTTGCCTGAGACTTCTTCACCATTCATCGTCCTGCAGCCTGCAACAGCTTTGAGGATGGAGGGCGGATCGTTGTCAACATGTGGCTCTTGCCTTTGCTCAGTGCACATTCGTTCAGCATATTCAAGGAGGGAGGGCGGCTGGTGTTCAAAATGTGGCTCTTGCCTTGGCGCCGCGCACCTTCGCTTTTCACGCTTGCAGCAGCTTCAAGGATGGAGGGCGGTTCCTAGTGTGGCTCTCTCCTTAGCCTCGCGCGCACTCGTGTTAAACGTTCTCAACCGTGTCAAGGACTCGTGCAGTTGAAGTCCCAGTAGTGGCATTCTGGCGCGATCTAGGACTGTCAGGACGCAACAGTCACATTAATTCGTAGTGTTGTCCCAGAAATGCTGGTCTGACACGATTCTGGATTGGCGCTACGCAACAGTCACGTTGATTCGTGGCGTTGAAGTCCAAACAACGGTCTTTGGCACAAATGAGGACTTTCAGGTGGTTGTCTCCCAGTGGGGCACTTCCCACAATGAGAACAAATGCGTGTGGGACCAATTAAGAAGGAACCTGCAGGGAGGGCTTATTACAACATCTTTGATGCGTCTTGGGTTGACACTAGTCCTCCTGATCCTCCTCGCTATCCTCCTCCTCCACCTCATCGTCGCCGTCCTCCTTCTGCTCTCCTGCTCCTCCTCCTCCCCCACGGTTTCACCGACGAGGACGACGTAGGACGACGTACCTTGACGTCGTGCCGCAGGGTGGCGTGCAGCTCGTCGATGTCCTCGTTCGGGTACATCTCGCCGCG
Source organism: Prorocentrum cordatum (assembly GCA_963575745.1). NCBI lineage: Eukaryota > Dinophyceae > Prorocentrales > Prorocentraceae > Prorocentrum > Prorocentrum cordatum. Next base: position 34,077 of record CAUYUJ010013158.1, on the reverse strand, counting down.
GAACGCCAGCCCCAGGGCCTGGATGGGGAGGGCCCTTCGCGAGGGGTTGGAGCGTCCAAGGTGGCCACGGCGAGCAAGCCATATCTTTTATTTCATGATGGTTTGGGCAACATTGTGGTGTCCTGGGGGGGGCGTAACCGGAACCTCCCCCGGCTTTGGTCGATCACATCCAGGATGGTCCCAAGATGGCCCCCGAGGCTCCCAACGATGCCCCAAGGCGGCCCCAAGAGGTGCCCAGGAGGCCCCAATAGACCCCCAAGAGGCGCCTAAGATGCCCCAAACAGGCTCGCAGGAGGCTCCCAAGAGAGCCCCAAGAGGCCTCCCGGGGGCAACCGACACGCCTCAAGAGGCCTCGGCGAGAAGGCTGACATCATTGATTGTTTTATGGTTTGGTCACATTTTGGCCCCCTGGGGGGGAGCGGAGCCCCCCTACTTTGATCGATCTCCTTCAAGATGGCCCCAAGATGGTCCCCGAGGCTCCCCACGGTGCCCCAAGACGGCCCCACAAGGTGCTCAGGAGCCCCCAGGAGGCCCGCAAGAGGCCTCCCAGATGCACCCAAGACGCCCCGAGAAGCCTCGACGATGAGGCCAAGAGCAATGATTCTACTACGGTTTCGGCCCTAATCAAGGAGCCCCTCTACTTTGATCGATCTCTTCCAAGATGCCCCCAAGATAGCCCCCGAGGCTCCCAAGGGTGCCCCAAGACGACCCTAAGAGATGCCACAGGAGGCCCCAAGAGGTCCCCAACAGGCCCCAAAGATACCCCCAAGAGGCCAGAGACCGCCAAGAGGCTTCCCAGAGGCACCCAAGACGCCCGAAGAGGCCTCCGCCGACAATTCCTCAGCCGACAATTCTTCCTCCTTCCTCCTCACTCCTGCCCTTCCTCCTCTCCCTGCTTCTCCTCATCCTGCTCCTCCGATTCCTCGTCGATCCTCCCCCTCTTGGGGTATGACGCCCTACCCAACTCTCTCTTCCACTGCAGGCTCCTCCACATCCCTGATGTGGGCAACTCGTCTCAGCATCGTGTCTGGATGGGCTGGTGTGGATACGCGAGGCGTCCAGAAACCATGCTTCTGGATGTTACTTGTTTTATTCGTGACAAGCCGTGCAACCCGCGGGCTTGAGCCTCAGCGAGCTGCCGTGCCCCCACACTTTCCATGCGTAGCCGCGCCACCTCCCAGCGGCCTAGCTCTGAGCCTCGTTCTCCTCACCAGATGCATCGATTGGTGGAAGCGAGTCGCGCCGCATGGCCTGCCGGGCCGCAACAACCCCCCAAAGTGGGCGGCCTGCCTGTGATTGAAATTCGTCCCCACCATCGGCCGATCTTCAGAGGTGCAATCCCAGCTTCTATCATACAAGATCCGGGTCATCTGTGCTGGGGGCCTAGGCGTGGTCATCAACAGCCAGGGTGGCCTGAGCCACAACAACTACGCACGGATCTCCACACTCCGCATGCTGACGCCAGCTGCTTTAAAGCCACTGTAGCGCTCGCTGCGGGGCGTCCTGCCAGTCGGCGTGCGCCATGGCTTCTGTCTCCGCGTGACCCGCTGTCCTCCATAGATACGCCATTAACGTAAAAACGCCCACCATGCGTAATGGACAACGCTACTGCGTTCAGAATCCCCGTGCCCCCCAATTGCAATGTTGAAACGGGGTTGCCTTGGCGGTGTAGTTTTGGGCGTTATTTAATGCCGATGCTTGGACTCCATCAACGGCCGCGAACGCAACATTGAAATGAGGGGTCCAGGTGCGGCACCGTCGAAGCAACGTCTGTGGATGGGTGCGTTCTCCGCCAACGGCAGAGCTGGCGTGTGGACTAGATTATACAATCATTACGCGTCGCGCGAGGCCTCCAACATGTCTCTCATAACGTGTGATTTCGGGCCCTGCGAAACTGAAGCCGTTGACACGCTAAGCAGCGCAGGGGCGCACACCCTGAGTAGGGGGTCGGGTGAACCAGCCCTCCGGTGTACGCTAAGCACCCACCACGCAGGATACACGCCAAATGCGGAGCCCCTGGCGCGTACAGACGCATTCCCAATTATACGCTGAAAACAGGACCATGACATCAATCATCAGTGCAACTCGCTCCTCGCTCCTCCTCCGCGGCGGGAGGTGCTGGGCGAGTCCCCGCCGCCGTCCTCTGGGGCGCGGCGCACGGGGAGAGGCCCTCCGCAACGATAGCGCCACACCGGCAGCCCGCGAAGCGCTAAGGCGACGGACGCATCGTGTCAGCGTTCGCTTGCTCTTGTCGACCGTTCTCGGCTCTCGCTTGACGTCCCAGTCCCCCTCCCCCTCCCCCTCCCCCTCCCCTTCACCCTCCCCTCCCTCCTCCTCCTCTTCCTCCTCTCCTTCCACCTCCCACCTCCACTCCCCCTCCGCCCCCTTCCTTCCTCTCCTCACCACCTCCCGCCTCCGCCTCCTCCTCCTCCTCCCCCCCCCCCTCCTCCTACCCCTCCTCCTCCTCTCTCTCCTCCTCCTCCTCCTCCTCCTCCTCCTCCTCTCCCCTCCTCCCCCTCCCCTTCTCCCCTCCTTCCCCTCCTCCTCCTCCCCATCCTCCTCCTCCCATCCTCCGTCCCCCTCCTCTCCATCCTCCCCCCACTCCCCCTCCCCCTCCTCCTCCCTCCAACGGCCACTTCGACAACGGCAACGGCAACAACGTCGGTAGAACAAAAACGACCGCGACGGAGAGAAACCAGGGACCTCTGCCCTCTCCGCGCCCGCATGCGTCAGCTCGCCGCCCCACTTGAGGCCGACGGCCAACGTGGGGCCGCTGGCGCAGACCTTCCGTGACGGCGGCGGCTGCGACGGCAACAACGGCGACAACGGCGAAGACGACGGCTACGACAACAACCTGCGACAGCGGCGACGACAGCAGCGACGACTTCCGTGGCGACGGCCACGACGACGCCGACGGCGGCGACGGTGGCAAGCGTGGCAACGGCAACAGCAGAAGCGGCGACGGCATGTGCGAGAGAGGAGGGCGTGGAGGATGGGAGAAAAAGGGTGGGTGGGAGTAATGAAGGGCAGGAGGAGAGGGGGAGGAGGGGAACGTCTTCCATCCTGCAACAAACCCTCTGGCCGCTAGGGCCGCAAGAAAAAACGAGTGCACAGTATGAGCTCGACCACAAGAAACCTTCCACAAGAGACCCAACCCTGAGACACCAGGGCGTCCATTGATTCTTGGTGTGGGAACGCCACGCTTTCCACAGCAAAACCATCGAAACCCAAGAGACCCAAGGCACCCTGGAAGCAACAGTACGGTGGATTATGGGGTGGCGGTTTTGGGGGGCGCGGAGAAGGAAGGGGAAGACGAGGAGGGGAGAGGCGAAGGAGGACGGAGCGACGAGGAGGGAAGAAGCAAAGGAGGAGGGGACGACAAGGGAAGAACTGAGGCAGAGAAGGAGAGGGAGTCAGGGACAGGAGGAGGCGGAGATGAAAGCACGAAGCTTCCACCCCACTTCCCCCCTCGTGAAGGGAGTGAACCACATTCCTCCCGTGGCGCCTCTCGGGAGGGGGGGGAACCAACCAAGAAACACTCGCCAAGAGTTCTTTGTTTCTTGTTGTTCCCCCTCCCCGTCCTCCGAGGCCGCCGCGAAGGGACAGGAGGCGGAGGAGAAGGGACGGAACCCCCGCCCCCTTCCCACCTCGTGGACGGCAGTGATACACATTTTTCCTGTGGCGCCTCTTAGGTGTGGGGGGAAGCAAAATCGCC
>CAUYUJ010013158.1:0-30262 GCA_963575745.1 Prorocentrum cordatum | reverse complement strand
TCCTCCTCCTCCTCCTCCTCCTCCTCGTCCTCCTCCTCCTCCCTTCTCCTCTTGCTCCTCCTCCTCTTGCTCCTCCTCGCCTCTTCCCACCAGGTCACGGCCCGAAGACCAGAGCACCTCCCGAGCCCAGAGTGGTCCTCACTTCAGCGCCTTGACTGCACCACGTCTCCAATATCCAGCTAGGGGAGGCATCGTGGAAGCTGGTTCTGCCGACCCCGTTTTCTCCCGTGGCTCATTTGACGACGATGGGCGGTCCTGAAGAGCTCGACGGTGCCCGCCCAGAGAAACCGCCAACGATATTCTCGGTGAAGCGGTCACCACCGATGGGATCGGTCGCCACCGACTTTGCTTCAAAGTCTGGTACCGGTCGCGACCGATTTGCTTCAGGATCGGTCGCGACCACACATACATTGGGTGCTCTATGATCTGGGGAACCCGAAGCACGTGGCGTGAGCGAGGTCACATCACCCCCCGCGCAGGCTTCTGAAACCGTATGCAAGGCGCATAAGACGACGCTGGGAGGTCCTGAAGAGCTCGACGGTGCTCTCCAAGAAAAAAATCGCCAACGAACTCCTCGGTGAACCGTTCGCCCCAGTCCCACATCGACTGCCGGGAGTGAGGAGGTCGCTTGCCCACACTGGCGCCTCAGCGACAACCGCTGCAGCACCACGTTGGGCACGACACCAGGTGAGACAAGCATGGTTGGGGCACGCGGCGGGTAATCCTGCGACACGCACTAGGAGGTAAGTGGTTGGTCGATCTTAAACCTCGTAAGGTGCCCTAGACCCCGAGCGGGTCCCCAGGACGGACTGGGAGTACGTGGGGATGTCCTGCGGGGCGCAAGCTGGCATGCAAATCTCTTGGGTGAGCCAAAAAGGCTGAGCACACTTGAACAGTTCTGCGGTGTGCCCTTCTGGCGTCGAATCTGTCACAGCAGCTAGAGCGATCGTGTAGTGCGGGCTTCGGTCGTGAGACTTCTGGTAGACAGCAGCGGGAAGAGGAAGACGGGCATGTGCACTAATTAGGCGATCATGCTGACACCCAAAATTGTCTTGGACTTCTGCATATGAAGCCGCACTGGTCTGGGGTGCAACACATGGCCGAGGACTCTGTTGGTCCACCGCTCTGTCTCAGCGTTGCTCGAGGCAAGGACATACGTAACTGACGTCCTCGTCTCATCGACGGGCATATTCGAATTGGTTGACGGACATTGTATTTTGGTGGTATCCGCACCCTGCAAAAGAGAAATCCCCAAACCTCATCGATGCACGGGTTCGCTTCCCCGTATGGCCAAGTCGGGGTTCCAGGTGCATGAGTTGTTGGAGGACGAGGGAGACGAGGACAAGCGGTGGAGGAGGGGAGGCAGAGTGGAGAGAGGAGAAAGAGGCGGTGTCTCGTGGGGTCCAGAACGGCCGGCGCCGAGGAGTCGTCCCGCGCCCCCTCCCGAGGCGGCCCCTGGCCTTCGCGTGGCAGAGCATGCCCTCGTCGGCGGTGTACTTCAGGGCGTCCTCCAGCGTCTCGACCTCGTGGCCGGCGGACGCCAGCTCCCGCGCCGCGCTGGCCAGCCGCTCCAGCTGGTGCGGGCAGCGCAGCTCCAGCGTCTCGGGGGGCGACACAGCCTCTCGGCGACGTCTTGACTCTGTGCCCGCAGGCTGTGCTGCCGCACGGGGGGAAGCCGACCAAACCTACGTGACTAATCGGGGGCACAGGGGACCCCAGGCCCCGACTCCGTGGGAGTCCCGCCTGGACAAGGGGATGCACCCAAAGACAGACGACATACGGACCGTGGACCGCGGACCCCAAGCCCAACGCGGGGGATACCTATACCGGGTGATAAGGAGGTTGGGGGGGGGAGAGGGGGGGGGGAACCAACATCTGACCTAATCGATCCCTCGATCGATCTCACTCAACGGGAAACCACGGGACACCACGGGACACCGTGGGACACCACGGGACACTTGTCGATCTCACTATCGATCTCACTATCGATCTCACTCAACAGGCCACCACGGGCCACCACGGGACACCACGGGACACCACGAGACACCTCGGGACACCTCTCGATCTCACTATCGGTCTCACTATCGATCTCACTATCGATCTCACTCAACGGGACACCACGGGACACCACGGGAAACCTGTCGATCTCACTATCAATCTCACTATCGATGACACTCAACGGGACACCACGGGACACCACGGGACACCTCGGTGCACCAAATCGATCTCAGTATCGATCTCACTATCGATCTCACTATCGATTTCACTCAACGAGACACCACGGGCCACACAAGACACCACGGGACACTGGCGGGACACCGCGGGCCACAGGCCGCCGGAGGAGAAACATTTGGTCCGGCCGCGGCCCAGCCACAGGAGGATTTCGGGACACCAGCGGGACACCAGCGGGACAGCGCGGGCCACCGGCCGCCGGAGGAGAAACATTTGGTCCGGCCGCAGCCCAGCCACAGGAGGATTTCCTCTCGCCAGCCCACGCAGCTTCGCCTCGCCCGCACGCACGCACGGCACGCACGACACGAACCCGAAACCGAAATCGATTTCCCGGTAGGGGGTCTCTCCGTTTCACGTCGGACTCACCCCCCAACCTCCGATACAATAATTGGAGCGCATCCGAGTGACCCTAGGGGGCGTACCCCCGAATTCCCACGATTTTGAAAGGGAGGGCTTCGGGAATTGCAGGCGGCCTGGGAGCACTTCAAGCTGCCCCCACGGCCGCAGACCCGCCCAAGGCGGCCCCACCTATAGCAGGACGGCCCGAGGAGGACCTCGCCTTCGAGCAATCGAGGAAATGACATCCTGCCCTCGGCGACGGCATGCGGAAGCTGGATACGTTGAGTGAGGACGCCTTTGCCGGCGGAGCATCTGCAGAAGCCAACGGAGAAGGACGAGGAGGAGGAGGAGGAGGAGGAGGAGGAGGAGGAGGAGGAGGAGGAGGGAGGAGGAGGAGGAGGAATAACAATAATAATCAGACGAAGAAGAGGAGGAGGAGAAGAGGGAGGAAGAGGAGAAGGAGGAGGAGGAGGAGCAGGAGGATGAGGCCAGGGGCGTGCCCATGAGTTTCTGGAGCCGGCCGCGTAGCACAAAGCCGGATCATGACCGAGTCGTCGCCCCAAGTCGGGAGGGATAACAGGCCCCCCAGGGCAAGATGGCCCAAAACTCCCCCCAAGGCAAGATGGCCCACAACACCCCCCAAGGCAAGAGGGCCAACAACGCCCCCCAAGGCAAGATGGCCCACAACTCCCCCCCCCCCCACCCGGGCGGTGGCCCGGCGACCCCAGGCAGCAGGTCAGCCTCAGCAGACCACCAAAGGGCCCCCGACAGCCCGCCAGAGAGCCCTGGAAACTCGTGGTGACAGGATGGAGCAGCGCGCCGTTACACATCATGTAAACATATGCATACGGCGGTGCGCATGAGCAGCCATCACCAGGGGTGCGCGCGGACCTCCCCAAGCTGTTGCTTGCGCATGTATGTATTATCGGAGCTGTGCGCAGCGACGGTGCGCTGGCAGGGCAAGCGGTGAAAAATGGTGCACCACTCAAAAGCGCTCAGCGCGGATACGCCCGACTCCCTCCCTGATTCCCTGGTGGCGGCAAGAGCCCACACTGAAGCCCAGAACTTATCAAAAACGCACGCACGCACGCACGAACGCACACACAAACACACACACACACACATACACACGCATGCAGGCAAACGCACTAACGCACACAAAACATCGAAACACACACGAGCATACACTCACAAACATACACACAATCACACACACAATCACACACACACGCACACACACAAGCAACCGAACGCAGAAACGCAGACACGCAGAAACGCACACACACAGACACACACACACACACACACGCGCACACGCACACGCACACGCACTCGCACACGCACACAACACACACACACACGCACACACACAAACACTCACGCACACACGCACACACGCAAGCAAACGCAGAAACGCACACACACACACACATACACACACAAACACACACACACAAACACATACACATACACATACACATACACACACACACTTTCGTGCGTCGCGGGAGGGGCCACTGAGCCACACGGCCGATCGCTAGTCTACACGCGGCGGGCCAGCGCTGGGCAGGCGAGGCAACGGAAGACGAGACGCCGTGCCCGGGATGAGGAGACGGCCGCGGACGAGGGCCCCAGGCGGCGGCGCACCGCAGGTGGGGACCGCCGCGGGAGCGCCGCGGCCAGCAAGCATCGAGGCGGCGTGGCCCAGTGGGGGCGATCGCCGGGCGGAAGGCGAACACACTTTTTCGGTCAGCGACGCAGAGGGTCCTCAAGCGCAGGCAGTAGATGGAAGTGCACACACAGAGAGACAGAGAGACACACACAGAGAGACAGGCGGCTCACACACAGAGAGACACACACACACACACAAACACGACGAACATTCTCATCGATCCTTCGCCCTCATCCTCCTTCCCGCCGACGCCACCTCAGCTTGAATCTCAGGTGCTGCTGCCCCTGCCACACGGCAGGGCATACTAGCCTCGAGGGGGCCTCCGAGCAGCTTTGGCGACTCCCCAAGTCGACGGTCCAACCAAAAGTCCTCTTGGGAGGTCCCCCAACGAGCACCAGGGAGGCCCAGGACTGCACCACTATCGCAATGCCTGTTGACAACAACAATATCCCGAACCTCCAGCGTCTTGGGAACTGTTTTCCGGCCCCGAAGGCCATTTCCCGAGGACCACCGGAAACCTCCGAAAACCGACGACGGCCTCAAACATCCTCCCAGAGACGTCATTCTTCTCACTGGGGAACATGCGCGCGGCTGGATTCACACGCGGAACATGCGGCGGCCGCGCGGTGGATGCGCACGCGGAGGGCGGGCGCTCCCGGGCGTAGCTGCGGGGCCCGAGCGCTCACTGGTCCCCGAGATAGCGGGAAGCTTCCCGCGGCCCATACAACAACCGGACTCTTGATCCTGGGCCCTCCAGGAGCAGCGGGGAAGACGAGGACGAGGCCACCACCGCCAGGGACCCCCCGCGCGGCTTCCAGACGGCCCGCTCCGAACCCCGGAATCAAAGAGAAGGCGTATGCAGCTCTTGGAAGGCAACACCGTGGTTCCTTCCGCCTGCTTTCACCAGCGGAGCCGCGTCCTACTCCCGCCGGCATCCGCCGCCTTTCTGCCGCCCTCCTCCGAAAACCAGCCATACCAACATCTCGAAAGTGAAGCTCCTTCCAGGGCGAGCCAGATCGTGGCATTAGTGAGCAGAGACAAAAACAAGTTCCTCCTCGGAAATGCTGGCCAACCGCCTGGCGTTTTCAACGGCGACAGCTCTCACGTCCACGAAGTCGACGATGACCACCGCCACAACCCTTGAACCTCCCCGTTGCGAAGCGACCCCCCTTCCAACAAGAACGACCCACACGTCCTTCATGGAGCGCGGTCTGACCAAAGTGTCGACGCGCGGGTGGCGCACCCTCCTTTGATCAGGGACCGACCGACATGTTCTTAGAACCCAGAAATGTTCCGAGACCAAAACAAGGTTCTTAGAACATGAGCCCGATATGCAGACATGGTCTAAGAACATTTCCAGGAAGTAACAAACGGTTCTTCTTAGAACATTGCTTGGTAGGCCTGTAGGCACGCCAGGACGCTTCGCCACTGCTCGACTCCTGGGACCCCCCACACACAGAAGAGTCGAAGACGGGGAGGTCCCCAAGAGGCCTCCGGAGGCCCCTCCGCTGGAGATCTCTGACGGGTCCTGGGGGTGGGCCAGCGACAGGAGGGAGGAGGAGGGATAAGGAAAGAGAGGAGGGAGGAGGAGAGAGGAGGAGGAGGGAGGAGGGAGAGAGGAGGAAGGAGGAGAGAGAGAGGAGGAGGGAGGGAGGGAGGGAGGGAGGGAGGGAGGGAGGGAGGGGAGAGGAGGAGGAGGAGGAGGAGGAGGAGGAGGAGGAGGAGGAGGAGGACAGCAGGAGCGAGGTGGGAGGAGGAGGAGGAGGAAGAGAAAGACGAGCCCTGCTGGTCCGATCCCCCCGCGCCACTCGAGTGTGGCCCAGCGAAGGAGAGCAGAAACACATCGACCATGATTCAGGACACCTTTTGAGCCGCGGTGGTATGGCAACGAATAGACCGGCCCCTGCAGGGGCTGGCCTGCCTCCTCCGCGCGGCGCGCAGGCCTGGGCTCGGCACTGCCGTGCGCCTCCGTCCTCTTGCCTCAACCAAGAAGCATAGCTTCTCGGAGGCACGCGCGGATCTCTTGGATCTGCGCTGGACCCCCATTCCTGGCGCCGAAGGCACCGCGGAGAAGTTCTGTGTACGCAGCCGTGTGTTATTCGGTTCTCGCCCTCCTCCTGCTCTCCCTCTCCCTCCTCTCGGGGGCGACGACGGGGGCGAACACACGTATTGCATTCGCCCGGGAGCCTCGCCGAGAGCATGTACCATCGGCGCCCCTGCATACATGCAATGCTCCCCCCCTGGGATACAGTCGACCCGCATCACAAGGACGCGCGATAAGAGTGCAGGGGCCTTGGAGGGCCATGCCGACGCTCTGCGAGCGCGGCGTGGCCAGCAAAAGCGGCCAATGATGGGCCGAAAGGGAGGGATGCAAAGGTATCCTTGGGAAGATTGCCCGTCCTTATTATGCGGGTTAACTGTGTTGGCCCCCATCGTCGTCTGCTCCTTTGAGCAGGGACCGACCGTCCCGGCATTCCTATAGGACAACCACGCAGTTTTCTTATAACCCCAACATGTTCTGAGAACACAAACGAAGTTCTGAAAAGATAAGCCCGACGTGTGAAAACAGGACAGTCTCAACCAGGAATGACCTAAGAACATTTCGTGCAAACCACAACTGGTTCTTAGAACATTGTTTGGTGGGCCTATAGGCGAGCCAGGACGCTTCGCCACTGCTCGACTCCTGCTCTTCCCCCCCCCCTCTCTGATCCCTGCTACCCAAGGATCTTGCACGACGCCCGTCCAGGGCGCCTCGGCGGCGCCCGCTCCCGAGCCCACGATCCAGGCGCAGAGCCACCCGGCGCGGAACTCGGACTTCAGCCGCACCTTCACCTTCACCTCGGGCAGAGCCGGCTCGAGGGATGAAGATGGATATGAGGAGGAGGAGGAGGAGGAGGAGGAGGAGGAGGAGGAGGAGGAGGAGGAGGAGGAGGAGGAGGGGGAGTAGGAAGATGAGGAGGAGGAAGATGAGGAGGAGTAGAAGAAGGAGGGGGAGGGGGAGGAGGGGGAGGAGGAGGAGGAGGAGGAAGACGAGGATGAAGGAAAGGAAGAAGGGGAGAGGACGAGGAGGAGGAGGCAGGAGGGGGAGGGAGGGGAGGGAGGAGAGCAGGTGGAGCGTGCCCAGGAGGAGGCCACACTTTCGACTGGGAGCAGCTGCTACTGCTGCTGCTGCTGCTGCTGCTGCTGCTCGGAGAGGAGGGCTCGAACTGCCGCGAAGGAAGAAGCCGGGGTGGTCAGAGGTAGGCAGAGGGAGTTTCGTCACGTGATGCGAAGTTTCCCCCTCCCCACCAAATCCCCCTCCTCCTCCTCCTTCTCCTCCTCCTCCTCCTCCTGCTCCCTACTACTGCTCCTCCCCCCTCTCCTCCTCCTCCTCCTACTCCTCCTCCTCCTCCTCCTCCCCTCGTACTCCTACTCACCGTTCTATCCTCCTCCTCTCCTCCTCCTCCTCCCTCCTCCTCCTCCTCCCCTCCCCCTCCTCCTCCTCATCCTCCTCCTCCTCCTCCCTCCTCTCTCCTCCTCCTCCTCCTCCTCCTCCTCCTCCTCCTCCTCCTCCTCCTCCTCCTCCTCCTCCTCCTCCTCCTCCTCCTACTCCTACTCCTACTCCTCCTCCGAGAGGCATCGCGTGACGGATCCGAGTCGCCGAAGAGGGGAGGCAGGGGCCAGGGCAAGGGGAACGCGATAGTCAGGGAGGGAGCAGGGGAGGCCAGCAACGAGGCCAGGAGGTGCAGGAAACCGCGGGAGCGGGACCCCGCCAGCTCAAGAGCGCACGACGCGGAATGCCCCGAAGGCGCACTTCCAGGGAGAGGGAGAAGGAGAGAGAAAGGGAGAGAGAAAGAGAGAGAGAGAGAGAGGGAGAAGGAGAGAGAAAAAGAGAGAGAGAGAGAGATCCGCCGACCCCTTGGGGTTCATCGGCGTGTGAGATGTTCCCCCTCCCCAAACCCCTCCCCCGGGAGCCCGGTCCGGTCGATTTGGAGGGGGGGGGGGTCGGGCCGGATCCCCCAGATGGGAACGGAGGTGGGGGGGGGGTCGGGCCGGATCCCCCGGATGGGAACGGAAGGGTCATCCGCTCCCGAAAATCGTGCAAAACCTCGTGAAAATCGTGCAGGGACTCCTCTGGTGGCCTCGACATGGCTCTGGGACGCCCAACGAGCGCTCCAAGCCGCCCAAGGTGGCCCAAAGAAGGGCCACGAGGCGTCCTCGACGGCAGAAGAGGCCCCCACGAGCCCCCCCGAGGGCCTCCGAGATGCGTTCCGCGAGGGTCTCTAGATGCAAAAGTTGGCCCATTCCCTTCGTGAAACGTACATTTTCCACAAATTCGGCTTTGGGCCTTTCCGATGCTCCCCGACGGCCCAAGAGGCCCCCAAACCCGCTCCCAGACGGCCCCAGGAGCCTCGCAGAGGGTGCCCCACATACCCCTAGAGGGCCCCAAAACGGGCCAACAGGCCCAAGAGGGCTCCGAAAACGGCCCCAAGAGCGCTCCAGGAGCGTTCCGAGTGGCCTCCACAAAGCTCCACACGGTCCCAGACGGTCCAAGAGCGATCACAAACATCGACGACGGCCCCCCGACGGCTCAACAGGCCCCCAAGACGGCCCAAGAGGCATCCAAGATTCGCCCCGAGAGGCCCTCTAGACGCAAAAAATCGCCCGTTCCCTTCGTCAAACGTATTTTTTTACACGTGCGCCTTTTGGGGTGCCCCCCGCTCCTGGACGGCCCCAGAGCCCCCCAAGCCCGCTCCCAGACGGCCCAAGACGCCCCCAAGAGGGTTCCCCATATAGCCCTAGAGGGCCCAGGACGGGCCAACAGACGTCCAAGACGGCCCAAAAGGGCTCAGAAAACGGCCCCGACAGCGCTCCAGGAGCGCCCCGAGTGGCCTCGAAGAGAGCTCCACATGGTCGCCGACGGTCCAAGAGCGATCAAAAAACGCTGACGACGACCTCCAGACGGCTACAGAGGCCCCCAAGACGCCCCAAGAGGCATCCACGATGCGCCACAAGAGGGCCTCTAGACGCACAAAAACGCCCGTTCCCTTTGTAAAACGTATTTGTTTGTTCTCGCACGTGCGCCTTTTGGTGTGTTCCCCGCTCCTGGGCGGCCCCAGGGCCCCCCAAGACCGCGCCAAGACGGCCCAAGAAGCCTCCACGAGGGCCCCGCGACAGCCCAAGAGGGCGCCAAGACGGGTCAAGAGGGGCCGAGGACGGCCCAAGAGAGCCCCGAAGACGGCGCGCGCGCGCGACTCGCGGTCAGATTCCTCGCAACTTGCGTTGCTCCCCGCCGTGCTCGTCACTTGCTTCCCCAGGGCGTTTCGGCGGGTCTCTTCGAGGCGCCCGTCCCGCCTTATAGCACTTGGCGCAAACCACCAGATTGCCTCGGTGGAAATAATTCTTCTTCTGGTCTTTCGAAACTTCGCCATCTGCCTTTGCCCGTGGCACGCTCGGCACACCACCGAGCGATGGGCCGAACCCTTCTTGAAGAAGGCGTTCACTTGCTTATCTGTCAGATGCGTCCTGTCCGTGAATTCTCGCTCTTTCCCATCTGCTTCTTTCGGGCACGCGGAGCACGTGAGCACTCGCGACTGATTGCGTTCTTCCTGGCACGCGCGGCACATGACTGGTCGATGGTCCGAACCCTTCGCGAGAAAGTGCTCCACTTGCTTATCTGTCAAATGCGTCCTGTCCGTGAACTCCCGGCCTCTTCCATCTGCTTCTGTCGGGCACGCGGAACACCTGAACACCCGCGAGCGTTTGTGATGCGCGTCGCAGTCGCGACATGTCACTGGCCTATGGCCTGCGCCCGTCTGATAATAGTGCTTGGTTTGGTCTGCTGTCAGATGCCTCGCGTCCGTGATTTCCCGCCCTCGGGCCCTGGCCGAAGGCCCCACCGGATCCACCTGACCCCGAAATCCCCCAGATCGCCTCCAGGTCGCGCCATGAGGGTCCACCAGGCGACGGGACGACCCGCGAGAGCTCCAGGACGGCTCCCGAGAGGTTCATGGCGCGCCAAAACAGCCTCTGAGGACGCCGAGACGGTTCCGCTTAAGGTCAGGAAGGGCCAAGATAGCTTCACAATGGCCTGAAACGATTGAAGGTCACCCCACGGCCGCCCCTGACGGTTCCAAAAGACACCGCAAAGCAGTTCTGAGGTCACCAAGGGCATACCACACTCCTCGGCAACAGATGGCGACGGCCAAGACGGCCGAAAAGAACGCCCAGAGCGCCCCATGACAGCCCAAGAGAGGCCGATGACAGCCCAAGAGAGCCCCAAGACAGCCCAATACTGCCACAGGACGGCCTAAGGGGCCCCAAGACAACCCAAGAATGCCCCCAGAATGGCCAAGGGGCCTCAGACCACCCAAAGAGGCGACCAGACCACTGCGCGATTCTTCATAAGGGGTCGGCGGATGTGGCGTAAGCCTGAAGAATAAACAAACGAAAAGGTGGGAGGAAGCAAGACCGGATGCATTGGCCTGGGGGACACGGGTCCGGAGGGAAACGGGTCCTGGATCCCGGGGCGTCTCCCCTGGGATTGCAACTTCTCATCCTGAGCAATCCGCTGACGGTCCTGGGGCCCACGGGATAGCCGGAAAACGGCGAAAGACCTCAAGGACCCGCTTCCCTCAGGACGACCCTCCTTGGCGAAGTGGAGGGGCGGCCGAGAAGAGGCTATTGCCCCTCCTCCTACTCCAGCAACTCCGGCCCAACTGCATCGAAGCGAGCGCCTCCGGGGGCGCCCTCCTGGTGCGCTGCGCACGCCCGCGAGGGTGGTCCGACCCAGGAGATCTGCGCGGAACTCCGACAGTGTACGTGCACTCTGTTTTCCTTCGAGGCGAAAGATGGAGGAACGAGAACCACTCCACCTCCACAGCAGCCAGGAGGAGGGAGGGAGGGGGGGGGGACGATGGCGGAGGACCCCAGCAAAACGCCCGATGGGCCCCGGGCCATCGGCTCTTCGAGGTCGTCCTGAGACGGCGCAGAATGCTTTCACGAGGGCCTCAAGACGGTCCAAGAGCCCTCCAAGACGGCCCACCAGGGCCTCAGGACGGCCCCAAGAGAGGGCTCACAGGGGGATCTCGATTGGACACGTCGAGCTTTCGTCCTCGAGAGGCGCCCAACATCTCCAAGAAGCCCCCAAAAGGCCCCAAGAGAGCCCCAAAGAGGCCCCAAAGATGATCCCAGGACGCTTTCCAGGGGAGCCCAGACTGCTCCCCAGGGACCCCAAGGACCCCGGAAGGCCTTCCGAGGAGACCCCACGAGGCCTCCACGAGGACTCCGACCCTCCACCCAGGCACGGTGGCGGCATCGGCCGAAGGCCACTGGACGGTGTGAGTTTGTAAGCGGGAGATGTGAAGCTGACCCGCCCCCCATACGACCCTCCCCGAGTACCTGCGTTGAGGCCACGAACCACTCACAACCCCTAGCGCAAACCACCCAAGAACAACTACATAATAACTACTCCGCCTGCAGCCTCTGGAAACTCACCACCGCCCCAGCACCTCATAAGGGGCAAAAGTGCACGCGGGCAAACTCAAGCGATTCAGCATTATGGGTCGGCGAAATGAGCGAAGCGATCCGCCGCCCCACCGATTACGGCGCATGAGATCCACAGCGTGGCCTTACGGGTATGCTTCTGTAGGTCTTCTCACCAGCGCGCTTTTCATACCTACCCCTGCCTCTGAGCCCTCACAAACCCTCCTAAGGCCCTAAGGTCCTCCCAAAAACCCGCTCATTCCGCTGGACCCCGGCTGCGCCCCGGGTCGCTTTTTGGCGATCACTTCCGTCCCAAAACGATCCCCCTTTCATGTGCCGGGTTTCCGGGCGCCGCCAGGCCCTCTCAGAGACTTCTCCGGGGGCCATCTGGGTCCGTTTGGGAGCCCCGAAGGCTCTTCTTTCTCGGCTTACCCGGACCTTCCTTCGGGCCACCTTCGGCCGTTCCGGATGCCTCTCCACCCCTCTTCAAGTAATACCCACACACCCCAACAAGCAGCAACATCCCACACATCCCATGAAGCAAATTTGAACAATTCTGGCCATCTCGGGTTTCTCATTCCGCCTCTCTTGGGACTTCCGTGCATATCCACGGGGTCATGCAGACATTTTCGAACCTGCGGGTGCTCTTGGAGGCCGCCCCTGACAACCTCACGGCGCCCCCCTCGGCCGTCTGGGCCTCTTCTTGGTGCCGTCTTCGCCCGTCTCGGGCACCTCCCGAAAGCTCCCAGGGGCCCTGCCAAGAGCAAGAAACAAGCCTGGATAGTTTTGCCCCCCCTCGTTTCCATCGTTCACCCTGATCCTATCAAGCTCGTGTGCAACATGCCCCCAGGAGCCCCCCCAGAGTTCCCAAGAGGGCCCTTGTAGACCCCAAACAAATTCCAAGAGGAGCCCCGAACGCCCCAACAGAGCCCGAACAAACCCAAATTCCCTAGCCAAAGAGCCGCGGGAGGGTTCCAAGCCCCAGACGCCCCGACAAAGCCCGAACAAACCCACATTCCCTCCAAAAGGCTTCGAAGCTGCCTCCAACAGGCCACCGTGGGGCCTCCCGCGATATCCCAACGATCATCATCATGATCATCATGATCGTCGTGATCATCACCATCATCAACAACAACTTCATCGCGTGTTAACATTTATCATCATCATCATCATCATCATCATCATCATCATCAGCATCATCATCATCATCAGCAGCAGCAGCAGCAGCAGCAGCAGCATCAGCATCATCATCATCAGCATCATCAGCATCAGCATCATCATCATCATCATCATCATCATCATCATCATCATCATCATCATCAGAATCACCATCCTCATCCTTCGTCCTCATCCTCATCGTCCTGTTGTTCATCCCTCGCGAGTGCGCTCTCCGGTGCCCCCTCGAACGAGATCCGCCGAGCATGCTGGACTGGCATTGCGGCGGGACTTGCCGCAGGCAGCTGGACGGGGGAGGGGAGGAGGAGAAGGGAGGAGGAGGAGGAGGAGGAGGAGGAGGAGGAGGAGGAGGAGGACGAGGAGGAGGAGGAGGAGGACGAGGAGGAGGAGGAGGTGGAGGAGGAGGAGGTGGAGGAGGAGGAGGAGGAGGAGGAGGAGGAGAGGGCCCCCAATTTCGACTTCCAGCGGGCCTGCGTCGAGGAAGAGAACGGGCAGGCTGACGGCGCCGGCCGCACCCGGGGAGGGCGAGACGCAGCCACGACGGCGGCGGGAAGCGGGCAGCGCGCACCCCGAGTCCCGCTGGGCAGGCGCACGCACCCTGCGCAGAGAGGGCGACGAGCCTGCAAGAGAAACGGCCGCGAGAAGGCAGCAGCTGGCGCGAGGAGGAAGCAGAGAGAGAAGTTCAAAGGACAGAGAGCACGAGCCCAGGATAGGTCGAAAGCTTTGGCTCGGCCTGGCCCCTCCTGGAGGCTGGAAGTCTGACGTTGCACGAGCCCCGAGGACGCCCCAGGCGAGCCCCACGAATGCCACGAACGCACCGAGTGGCGGGCCACAACAGATTCCGCCCCGAACCCCCGAAATACCTCCCAAGAGACACACATGAAGTTCACAAAGAAGCCTCCCCTTCAACGTGCCATCGCCGAAGCATTGGGCCCCCAAGGACAGCCTGACCCCCTCCCTCACAACACTGTGGCTGTACACGTGGGACAAGATTTGCGGGGGCACTCAGCCATCACGACGACAGAAGCCGAGGGGGAACCCGACCCCGACCGTGGATGCGAGCGAACCGCGGACAAGTCAAAGGATAAGCACGCCACGGCATCCACGATTCAAAGCAGGTGGTGCGGCGGTGTCTACCCCCTCATCAAGGGCCTTTCGATGTGCCAAGAGCAGCAAAAACTCCAAGGAAGCCCGCGCGGAGTCCTCGGATCGGCACTGGGCCCGCCCCCCCCCCCTCCCCTGGCGCGTGGAGCGCCGCCAGGCGGCTGCAGCGCCGACCCGAGAGATCCGCGCGGACCTGCGGCAATCTGTGCCTCGGTGCAGCGCTTCCGCGGTGCAATCCACGGCGACGGCGACGACCTGGCCGTCGGCTCCGACGTCTCGGGCCCCCGCGTGCTGCTCCACTGGACAGGCGCGCTCCACTGCTCGCAGGGCAACGAGCCCCTGCATCGAGGCAGACCCAGTCAGTTGTCTCGGACGTGTGCGAGTGGGCCCGCAGTGGGTAGCGGAACGCGCTCGGTGCTCCACGGAGGCACGGCCGCGAGGCCACATGCGAACCCTACCCCTACCCCCCACGATTTCTGAGGGGGAGGGTGGGGTTCACTTCGTTCGGGGGCTCCCGAGCAAAGTGAACCCCACCCTCCCCCTCAGAAATCGTGGGGGGCAGGGGTGGGGCTCGCGCGTGGCCCCCTAAGCCGCCTCCCCCGACCCAGAGGCGGGCCGCCCTGACCCGAGGCCCGAGCGGCTGCAGTCGGAGGAGGGGCGCGCGGCGCCCAGCTGTCGGGGCCACGCCGGCGGATCCCCGACGGCCCCGGCAGCATCCGCGTCGCCGTGGAGAGAAAGAGTCACGGCGGACTCGGCCGACAATCGGCCCGTGTCAGGAGGAGGCGCGGTGAGGATGCCGGGGCCCTGGAACGCCACGTCGATGCCGTGCGAGCGGGGCGTGGCCAGCGGAAGAGCGGCCACGGACAGGCCGAAGGGGCAAGGGCGCAAGGGTATCCTTGGGGAGGCTGCCCATCCTCACTGTGTGGGCTGACTGCACCATGTTCGGCCTTCGTGGGCCCGCACTGGGCCTCGGGACCGAAACAAGACCTCCTCGGGGTGAAGAATCCTGCGGAGGGCTTCGGGAGTCTGGGGCGTTCTTGTTGTGAAAAAAGAAATATCGGGGCTCTGGGGACGAGGACGGCGACGAGGACGACACGGAGACGGACGCTGTTGGGGCTCCTAGAGCCTTAGGGGCGAAGCAGCGCTGAACAAAAGCATCGCGGACGCAGGATCAGTCAGCACCGAATCGGGAGATCGGATCGTATCGAAGTGTGTGTCAGATCGGATTACATCGGCACGGAATCGAAATCCAATTGGATCGCCCGCGCAAGCATGCACGACAGCGCCCATGCACAGATGAAGGACAAACTGCACAAACATACATCTCCGATGGCCTGAGCGAATTTATTGGATCTGCGAAGGACCCCCCTCCCTGGCGCGCGGAGCGCGTCAGAGGGGGCGGCGCAGATCCAAGGAATCCGCGCAGAGCTTTGACAGTTGATGTTTATGGATTGCTTCCCGATCGAAGTCTGAACAACATGGGAACAACGCGTATGTGCACCAAGGTCTCTGGAGACTGAACCGTGAGGCTGGCTTCGCAGGCACGGCGCAAGACGGCGCATAGTCTAAAATTGTCTGGCCGGTTCTCCGGGCGACAGGGGTTGCACACAAGTGAATACACTCTGTTGGGGGCGCCAATTGGCCACTGAATGGCGGACAACCGTCACATAACATAGCCGACATGTTCCTGGTCCCGACAACAGCGCCCGTGCAGGAATCGGGCCGCATCGGATCGATCGGGGTGTCGTCGTTGTCTTCGCCAGGGGCCCCGATCGCCTTCTGCTTCGGGGTCCTCTCGCCGTGCCGGGCCACCAGGAGCACGCACAGCAGCTGGTCCTCCTCCTCCCCCGCCTCGGAGACGGTCCCCAGGTGCCTCTTGGCTCGATGTTTGAGGGGGAGGGCGGGGAGGAGGAAGGCGGAGCGAGAACGAGGATCAAGGGGCCCAGGGACACACAGGATCCTGGCATCGCCCGAAAGGGCTTGCCGCTGGTGCCCCGCGTTCAGTCTGGTGCCGAGCCTGCAGATCTGAGGTTCGAAGAAGAAAAAACTGTATGAACAGAATCTTTTGGCGCTCCGCGCGGATTTCTTGGATCCGCGCTGGGCCCCACCAGCGGCGCCTCCGGCGCCGCCCCTGGGGCGCTCCGCGCGCCAGGGAGGGGGGTCCACCGCAGAGCCAAGATATCGGCGCGGAGCGCCAAAAGTTTGATGTTCACGGGGTTGCTTCTTCTTCTAGAGGGAGGGTCCCCACATTCCTCCGAGGTCCGATCGACCTCGGACTCTTCTCGGATCGCTGCCTGCATTCCTGCCTCCTCTCAGGAGGGGAAACACAGAAACAACTAATCGTCGATCCCATGGAATAGGGAGAATACGAGGAGTGGAGGGATCGGTCCGACAGGAGAGGGCAGCAACGAACCAGCGAATGGGCGGGCGAACGGGGGCACTACCAAGACATGATCAGCATGAGCAGGAGGAAGGATGGGGCCCAGGGGGTGGTCAGTGTTTCTGAAACGTTTTGGGGGTCACTAGTGTGGCCTTGGGAGTTCTATGGGGGGGCCTGCATCCTCCTCCTCCTCCTCCTCCTCCTCCTCCTCCTCCTCCTCCTCTCACTTCCGATCTCCCTCCTGCTACACGGCCAGAATGGCAACCACGATCAAAGGGCCCACGCCAGCGCAAGCCAGTCACTCCATGCAAAAACTCAAGGCGGTGCGGGTGGCTCTCTTCATCCCCCCCGCCTCCCTCTGCTCATCCTCACTTGTCGTTACCATCGCATTTAACATCGGCCTCATCGGCATCCACATGTTAGTTCTCTACGCTCTTCTCTCCGGGTCTGATCGTTCTCCTGATCCTCCTCAATAAAGTATCCTTAACGTCTCTCATCGAGCAACAACTGAAACTCGGCTAAGAAGAACTCGGTCGGCTGGACTCGGCCCACTGAACTAGGCTACTCTGAACTCGGCTGGCTGAACTCGGCCCAAGAACAGCTCGGCCTGGCTGAACTCGACCAGATGAAAACAAAACTCGGCCCTGTGAACTCGGCCAGCGATCTGGCTACATCGTGAACACCGGATGAACTCGGCCTTAGAACGTCGTCTGGAGAAATTCGACTGGAAGAACTCGGCCTAAGAAAAACTCTGCTGGACAGCTGGAGAAACTTGGCACAGGAAAAACTCAACCTGATAAACTTGGCCACGCTGAGCTCGGCTGGAGAAGCTTGGCCCAGAAGAACTTGTCCAAGGGAACTCGGCCACGCTGAGCATCTTGGGCACTTGGCGGACACGGAGGGTTGATTTTGACGCTAAGAGGTCCCCAGAGGCGTGTTGGCGAGTGCGCTCCCCCTACCCTCCTCCTCGCCTTTGTCTCAGTGGATTGTGGACTCAAGGGGAGGGGGGAAAGGGGGAGGCGTGACAGGCAATCATCACATCTGCCTTTTCGACCCCGACGTTGGTTGAAGAGGCGCGCTCGTGTCTGCAGATGGCGTGGGCCGAGGAGGTGGGGGGCGGGGGCGTCGGCTTGGGGGATCGCGGGAGCATGGAAGGAAGAGGGACGGAGGGGGGAGGGGGAGGGGGAGGGGAGGGGCAAGCTAGGTGCACTCGCGTCATATCTGACATCCTACCCCTCCCTCCCATCCCTTACCATGGCGTAGATCCCCTCTCTACTCGCACAATTGGATGTCGAGCAGGGCAATGATCCCGAAAGGGTACGCGATGCATTTTAGAGAACGGCATGGCATGGCGTAGAAGAGCACCGCAAAGCGTAGTATGTCACAGCATGGCGTGGCGTGGCGTAGTGTAGTGAAGAATTGCATCACAAAGCTTTGCAACGCAAAGCATGGCATCGCACAGCGGCCCCGAACATAACACTGCATAGCATGGCGTTGAAGATCAAAGCGTAGCATGGCATAGCACGACGTGGCACTTAAGCACTGCATATCACAATTTCAGCTGAAGGCATGGCATCGCGCAGCGGAACGCAACCTAGCATTGCATTGCATGCCGTGGCATGGCACGGGAAATGACGCCAGCGCTGCAGCGGGAGCACGATTCGGAACGAGCGGAAGCGCGGAAATGAGGCCAGAGCTGCAGCGGGAGCACGATTCGGAACGAGCGGAAGCACGGAAAGGAGGCCAGCGCTGCAGCGGGAGCACGATTCGGAACGACGATTCGGCAATTGCGGGGCCCGAAAATGAGGCCGGCGCCTCAGCGAGAGCAGCATTTTGAAAACAAATGCAGGCGAAAACCCAACTCCGGGGAATCCTGTGTGTAAAAAACAGTACGCGGGGGGGGGGGGGCGAACACTCCCAACCCGTCATCAGGGGAAGGAGGAGAGTAGTATTCATATTGAGTCATTGTGGAGGGGGAAGGGGAGGGGGAGGGAGGGGCTGAGGGGGAGGGTGAAGGGCAGGGCGGAGGGAGGAGGCTGGGTGACTTCCAAACTGTCCGTAGTCACAGCAGCTGTGTGCCTGTGCTGGCCTAGCATACTCTTTGTATCAAGCGATATGTTTCAAGGGAAGGAGATCTGCCCGCCCAGGGCAAGAAGTGTGCGAGACTGAAGGATTTTCTGTAGTGGCGCAAATTTCTTGCCTTAGGGTACCCACCGGTCGGAAGAAGTAGGTAGAAACATGAAGTAGGAAGGCGGAAGAAGTAGATTGCATTCGGGGCCGCCCAAAAAAACAACAGCAACAGCAATTACAAGAAGTAGATTGCAAATTTCCGGGCCCTGTCTCAGCGGCGCGCAGTAGCGCTAGGTCGCTTGGCTCCTCGGATGGCCCCATTCCTTGGCTGGTTTCGGTTGTTCTGGCTTGTTTTCGTTTGTCCGTCGATCGCAGTGGCAGCCTTTCGGTCGCTCGGCCCTTCGGCTGGCCAAATGCGTTGGTTTTGTTTGTTTCTGTTTGTTTTCGCTTGTCCGTCGGCTGCACTGGTCGCCCCAGGCCCGCCCGCGGCCTTTCGGTCGCTCGGCCCCTCGGCTGGCCAAATGCATTGGTTTTGTTTGTTTTTGTTTGTTTTCGCTTGTCCGTCGGCTGCACTGGCCGCCCCAGGCCCGCCCGCAGCCGTTCGGTCGCTCGGCCCCTCGGCTGGCCGAATTCACTGGTTTTGTTTGATTCTGTTTGTTTTCGCTTGTCCGTCGGCTGCACTGGTCGCCCTGCGCACGCCCGCCGCCCCGCGGTCGCTCGGCCCCTCGGCTGGCCCCATTCCTTGGTTTTGTTTGTTTTTGTTTGTGTTCGCTTGTCCGTCGGCTGCACTGGTCGCCCCAGGCCCGCCCGCCGCCCCGCGGTCGCTCGGCCCCTCGGCTGGCCCCATTCCTTGGCGTTCTTTGTTCCTGTTTGTTTTCGCTTGTCCGTCGGCTGCACTGGTCGTCTCAGGCCCGCCCGCCGCCGTTCGGTCGCTCGGCCCCTCAGCTGGCCCAATTCCCTGATGTTGTTTGTTTTTGTTTGTTTTCGCTTGTCCGTCGGCTGCACTGGACGCCCCAGGCTCGCCCGCCGCCTTTCGGTCACTCGGCCCCTCGGCTGGCCCCACTCCCTGGCTTTCTTTGTTTCTGTTTGTTTTCGCTTGTCCGTCGGCTGCACCGGTCGCCTCAGGCTCGCCCGCCGCTCCGCGGTCGCTCGGCCCCTCGGCTGGCCAAATACATTGGTTTTGCTTGTTTTTGTTTGTTTTCGCTTGTCCGTCGGCTGCACTGGTCGCCCCAGGCTCGCCCGCCGCTGTTCTCTCGCTCGGCCCCTCGGCTGGCCCAATTCCCTGATGTTGTTTGTTGTTGTTCGTGTTCGCTTGTCCGTCAGCTGCGTTGGTCGCCCCAGCCTCGCCCGCCACCCCGCGGTCGCTCGGCCCCTCGGCTGGCCCCTTTCCACTGTTTCGTTTGTTTTTGTTTGTTTTCGCTTGTCCGTCGGCTGCGCTGGTCGCCCCAGGCTCGCCCGCCGCCCCGCGGGCGCTCGGCCCCTCGGCTGGCCAAATTCACTGGTTTTGTTTGTTTCTGCTTGTTTTCGCTTGTCCGTCGGCTGCACTGGTCGCCCCAGGTTCGTCCGCCGCCCCGCGGGCGCTCGGCCCATCGGCTGGCCCAATTCATTGGTTTTGTTTGTTTTTTGTTTGTTTTCGCTTGTCCGTCGGCTGCACTGGTCGCCCCAGGCCCGCCCGCCGCCCCGCGGTCGCTCGGCCCCTCGGCTGGCCCCATTCATTGGTCTTGTTTGTTTCGGCTTGTTTTCGCTTGTCCGTCGGCTGCGCTGGTCGCCCCAGGCCCGCCCGCCACCGTTCGGTCGCTCGGCCCCTCGGCTGGCCCAATTCACTGGTTTTGCTTGTTTTTGTTTGATTTCGCTCGTCCGTCGGCTGCACTGGTCGACCTGCGCACGCCCGCCGCCTTTCGGTCGCTCGGCCCCTCGGCTGGCCCCATTCCCTGGCTTTCTTTGTTTCTATTTGTTTTCGCTTGTCCGTCGGCTGCAGTGGTCGCCTCAAACTCGCCCGCCGCCCCGCGGTCGCTCGGCCCCTCGGCCGGCCAAATGCATTGGTTGCGTTTGCTGTTGTTTGTTTTCGCTTGTCCGTCGGCTGCGCTGGTCGCCCCAGGCCCGACCGCCGCCGTTCGGTCGCTCGGCCCCTCGGCTGGCCCAATTCACTGGTTTTGTTTGTTTTTGTTTGATTTCGCTTGTCCGTCGGCTGCACTGGTCGCCCTGCGCACACCCGCCGCCTTTCGGGCGCTCGGCCCCCCGGCTGGCCCCATTCCCTGGCTTTCTTTGTTTCTGTTTGTTTTCGCTTGTCCGTCGGCTGCACTGGTCGCCTCAAGCTCGCCCGCCGCCCCGCGGTCGCTCGCCCCCTCGGCTGGCCAAATGCATTGGTTTTGTTTGTTTTTGTTTGTTTTCGCTTGTCCATCGGCTGCGCTGGTCGCCCCAGGCTCGCCCGCCGCCCCGCGGTCGCTCGGCCCCTCGGCTGGCCAAATGCATTGGTTTTGTTTGTTGTTGCTTGTTTTCACTGCTGGGTTTTTGTTTGCTGGTTTGTTTATTTTGTTTGTTTTCGCTTGTCTGTCGGCTGCACTGGTCGACCTGCGCACGCCCGCCGCCTTTCGGTCGCTCGGCCCCTCGGCTGGCCCCATTCCTTGGCTTTCTTTGTTTCTGTTTGTTTTTGCTTGTCCGTCGGCTGCACTGGTCGCCTCGGGCCCGCCCGCCGCCCCGCGGTCGCTCGGCCCCTCGGCTGGCCAAATGCATTGGTTTTGTTTGTTTTTGTTTGTTTTCGCTTGTCCGTCGGCTGCCCTGGTCGCCCCGGGCCCGCCCGCCGCCGTTCGGTCGCTCGGCCCCTCGGCTGGCCCAATTCATTGGTTTCGTTTGTTTTTGTTTGATTCCGCCTGTCCGTCGGCTGCACTGGTCGCCCTGCGCGCGCCCGCTGCCTTTCGGTCGCTCGGCCCCTCGGCTGGCCCCACTCCCTGGCTTTCTTTGATTCTGTTCGTTTTCGCTTATCCGTCGGCTGCACTGGTCGCCCCAGGCTCGCCCGCCGCCCCGCGGCAGCTCGGCCCTTCGGCGGGCCCCATCCATGGTTTTGTTTGTTTTTGTTTGTTTTTGCTTGTCCGTCGGCTGCGCTGGTCGCCCCAGGCTCGCCCGCCGCCCCGCGGTCGCTCGGCCCCTCGGCTGGCCCAATTCACTGGTTTTGCTTGTTTTTGTTTGATTTCGCTTGTCCGTCGGCTGCACTGGTCGCCCTGCGCACGCCCGCCGCCTTTCGGTCGCTCGGCCCCTCGGCTGGCCCCATTCCCTGGCTTTCTTTGTTTCTGTTTGTTTGCGCTTGTCCGTCGGCTGCAGCGGTCGCCTCAAGCTCGCCCGCCGCCCCGCGGTCGCTCGACCCCTCGGCCGGCCAAATGCATTGGTTTTGTTGGTTGTTGCTTGTTTTCGCTTGTCCGTCGGCTGCACTGGTCGCCCCAGGCCCAACCGCCGCCGTTCGGTCGCTCGGCCCCTCGGCTGGCCCAATTCACTGGCTTTGTTTGTTTTTGTTTGTGTTCGCTTGTCTGTCGGCTGCGCTGGTCGCCCTGCGCGCGCCCGCCGCCGTTCGGTCGCTCGGCCCCTCGGCTGGCCCAATTCACTGGCTTTGTTTGTTTTTGTTTGTGTTCGCTTGTCCGTCGGCTGCACTGGTCGCCTCAAGCTCGCCCGCCGCCCCGCGGTCGCTCGCCCCCTCGGCTGGCCAAATGCATGGGTTTTGTTTGTTTTTTTGTTTGTTTTCGCTTGTCCGTCGGCTGCGCTGGTCGCCCCAGACCCGCCCGCCGCCGCTCGGTCGCTCGGCCCCTCGGCTGGCCCAATTCACTGGTTTTGTTTGTTGTTGTTTGTTTGTTTTCGCTTGTCCGTCGGCTGCGCTGGTCGCCCTGCGCGCGCCCGCCGCCTTTCGGTCGCTCGGCCCCTCGGCTGGCCCCTTTCCTTGGCTTTCTTCGTTTCTGTTTGTTTTCGCTTGTCCGTCGGCTGCGCTGGTCGCCCCAGGCTCGCCCGCCGCCCCGCGGTCGCTCGGCCCCTCGGCTGGCCAAATGCATTGGTTGTGTTTGTTTTTGTTTGTTTTCGCTTGTCCGTCGGCTGCACTGGTCGCCCCGAGCCCGCCCGCCGCCGTTCGGTCGCTCGGCCCCTCGGCTGGCCCAATTCACTGGTTTTGTTTGTGCTTTGTTTGTTTTCGCTTGTCTGTCGGCTGCACTGGTCGCCCTGCGCGCGCCCGCCGCCTTTCGGTCGCTCGGCCCTTCGGCTGGCCCCATTCCCTGGCTTTCTTCGTTTCTGTTTGTTTTCGCTTGTCCGTCGGCTGCACTGGTCGCCTCAGGCTCGCCCGCCGCCCCGCGGTCGCTCGGCCCCTCGGCTGGCCAAATGCATTGGTTTTGTTTGTTTTTGTTTGTTTTCGCTTGTCCGTCGGCTGCGCTGGTCGCCCCAGGCCCGCCCGCCGCCGTTCGGTCGCTCGGCCCCTCGGCTGGCCCCACTCCCTGGCATGATTTGTTTCTGTTTGTTTTCGCTTGTCCGTCGGCTGCACTGGTCGCCTCAGGCTCGCCCGCCGCACCGCGGTCGCTCGGCCCCTCGGCTGGCCAAATGCACTGGTTTTGTTTGCTTTTGTTTGTTTTCGCTTGTCCGTCGGCTGCACTGGTCGCCCAGGCCCGCCCGCCGCCGTTCGGTCGCTCGGCCCCTCGGCTGGCCCAATTCATTGGTTTTGTTTGTTTTTGTTTGTTTTCGCTTGTCCGTCGGCTGCGCTGGCCGCCCTCTGGCTCGCCCGCCGCCTTTCCGGTCGCTCGGCCCCTCGCACGGCCGCATTCCCTGGCTTTCTTTGTTTTCTCTTTGTTTTCGGGTTGTCCGTCGGCTGCGCTGTCGCCTTAGGCTCGCTGCCAGCCCCGCTTTCGCTCGGCCCCTCGGCTGGCACCATTCATTGGTTTTGTTAGTTTTGGTTTGTTTTCGCTTGTCCGTCGGCTGCGCTGGTCGCCCCAGGCCCGCCCGCCGCCCCGCGGTCGCTCGGCCCCTCGGCTGGCCCAATTCACTGGTTTTGCTTGTTTTTGTTTGTTTTCGCTTGTCCGTCGGCTGCGCTGGTCGCTCTGCGCGCGCCCGCCGCCTTTCGGTCGCTCGGCCCCTCGGCTGGCCCCATGTCCTGGCTTTCTTTGTTTCTGTTTGTTTTCGTTTGTCCGTCGGCTGCACTGGTCGCCTCAGGCCCGCCCGCCGCCCCGCGGTCGCTCGGCCCCGTTTTGGCTTGTTTTTTTGTTCGTTTTCGCTTGTCCGTCGGCTGCACTGGTCGCCCCAGGCCCGCCTGCCGCCGTTCGGTCGCTCGGCCCCTCGGCTGGCCCAATTCACTGGTTTTGTTTGTTTTTGTTTGTTTTCGCTTGTCCGTCGGCTGCGCTGGTCGCCCTGCGCACGCCCGCCGCCTTTCGGTCGCTCGGCCCTTCGGCTGGCCCCATTCCCTGGCTTTCTTTGTTTCTGATTGTTTTCGCTTGTCCGTCGGCTGCGCTGGTCGCCTCAGGCTCGCCCGCCGCCCCGCGGTCGCTCGGCCCCTCGGCTGGCCAAATGCATTGGATTTGTTTGCTTTGGTATGTTTTCGCTTGTCCGTCGGCTGCACTGGTCTGGTCGCCTCAGGCCCGCCCGCCGCCGTTCGGTCGCTCGGCCCCTCGGCTGGCCCAATTCACTGGTTTTGTTGTTGTTTTGTTTGTTTTCGCCTGTCCGTCGGCTGCACCGGTCGCCCTGCGCACGCCCGCCGCCATTCGGTCGCTCGGCCCCTCGGATGGCCCCATTCCCTGGTTTTCTTTGTTTCTGGTTGTTTTCGCTTGTCCGTCGGCTGCACTGGTCGCCTCAGGCTCGCCCGCCGCCCCGCGGTCGCTCGGCCCCTCGGCTGGCCAAAAGCAGCGGTTGTGTTTGTTTTTGTTTGTTTTCGCTTGTCCGTCGGCTGCACTGGTCGCCCCGGGCCCGCCCGCCGCCGTTCGGTCGCTCGGCCCCATCGGCCGGCCCAACTCACGGGTTTTGTTTGTTTTTGTTTGTTTTCGCTTGTCCGTCGGCAGCACTGGTCGCCCTGCGCGCGCCCGCCGCATTTCGGTCGCTCTGCCCCTCGGCTGGCACCATTCCCTTGCTTTCTTTGTTTCTGTTTGTTTTCGCTTGTCCGTCGGCTGCACTGGCCGCCTCAGGCTCGCCCGCCGCTCCGCGGTCGCTCGGCCCCTCGGCTGGCCAAATGCATCGGTTTTGTTTGTTTTTGTTTGTTTTCGCTTGTCCGTCGGCTGCACTGGCCGCCCCAGGCCCGCCCGCAGCCGTTCGGTCGCTCGGCCCCTCGGCTGGCCAAATGCACTGGTTTTGTTTGATTTTGTTTGTTTTCGCTCGTCCGTCGGCTACACTGGTCGCCCTGCGCACGCCCGCCGCCTTTCGGTCGCTCGGCCCCTCGGCTGGCCCCATTCCCTGGCTTTCTTTGTTTCTGTTTGTTTTCGCTTGTCCGTCGGCTGCGCTGGCCACCTCAAGCTCGCCCGCCGCCCCGCGGTCGCTCGGCCCCTCGGCTGGCCAAATGCGTTGGTTTTGTTTGTTTTTGTTTGTTTTCGCTTGTCCGTCGGCTGCACTGGTCGCCTCAGGCCCGCCCGCCGCCGTTCGGTCGCTCGGCCCCCCGGCTGGCCCAATGCATTGGTTTTGTTTGCTTTTGTTTGTTTTCGCTTGTCCGTCGGCTGCACTGGTCGCCCTGCGCGCAGCCCGCGCAATTTCGGGTCTCTCGCCCCTCGGGCTGGCCCCATTCCCGGGTGCGTTCTCTGTTTCTGTGTGTTTTCTGCTTGTCCGTCGGCTGCACTGGTCTCCCCAAGCTCGCAACCGCCGCCCCGCGTCGCCTCAGGGGGGGCGGCCCCCCCGGCTGGCCAAAACTGCCCCACTGGTCTTGTTTGTTTTTGTTTTGTTTCGCTTGTCCGTCCGGCGGCACTGTCGCCCCAAGGTCCCCCGCCGCCTTTCGGGTCGCTCGGGGCCCCATACGGCTGGTTGAATTCACTGGTTTTGTGTGTGTTTTGTTTGTTTTCGCTTGTCCGTCGGCTGCGCTGGTCGCCCTGCGCACGCCCGCCGCCTTTCGATCGCTCGGCCCCCCGGCTGGCCCCATTCCCTGGCTTTCTTTGTTTCTGTTTGTTTTCGCTTGTCCGTCGGCTGCACTGGTCGCCTCAGGCTCGCCCGCCGCCCCGCGGTCGCTCGGCCCCTCGGCTGGCCCAATTCATCGGTTTTGTTTGTTTTTGTTTGTTTTCGCTTGCCCGTCGGCTGCGCTGGTCGCTCCAGGCCCGCACGCCGCCGTTCGGTCGCTCGGCCCCTCGGCTGGCCAAATTCACTGGTTTTGTTTGTTTTTCTTGTCCGTCGGCTGCACTGGTCGCCCTGCGCACGCCCGCCGCCTTTCGATCGCTCGGCCCCACGGCTGGCCCCATTCCCTGTCTTTCTTTGTTTCTGTTTGTTTTCGCTTGTCCGTCGGCTGCACTGGTCGCCTCAAGCTCGCCCGCCGCCCCGCGGTCGCTCGGCCCCATCGGCTGGCCAAACGCATTGGTTTTGTTTGTTGTTGTTTGTTTTCGCTTGTCCGTCGGCTGCGCTGGTCGCCACCGGGCGCCGCCCTCCGCCGGGGGTTCGGCGGTCGCTCGGGCCGCTCGGCTGGCCCAATTCAATTGTTTTGTTTGTTTTTGTTTTTGTTTTTTCGCCTTGTCCGTCGGCTGCACTGGTCGCCACCCAGGCCCGCCCAGCCGCCGTTCGGTCGCTCGGCCCCTCGGCTGGCCAAATGCATCGGATTTGTTTGTTTTTGTTTGTTTTCGCTTGTCCGTCGGCTGCACTGGTCGCCCTGCGCACGCCCGCCGCCTTTCGGTCGCTCGGAGCCCTCGGCTGGCCCCATTCCCTACAAGCGAAACAAACAGAAACAAAGAAAGCCAGGGAATGGGGCCAGCCGAGGGGCCGGGCGACCGAAAGGCGGCGGGCGAGCCTGGGGCGACCAGTGCAGCCGACGGACAAGCGAAAACAAACAAAAACAAACAAACCCAAGGAATTTGGCGATCCGAGGGGCCGAGCGACCGGAAAGCGGCGGGAGAGGCTGGGGCGACCAGTGCAGCCGACGGACAAGCGAAAACAAACAAAACAAATAAAACAATTGAATTCGGCCAGCCGAGGGGCAGAGCGACCGAAACGCGGCGGGCGAGCCTGGGGCCACAAGAACAACCGACGGACAAACGAAAACAAACCAAAACAAACAACACACACGGAAATGAGCCACCGAGGGGCCGAGCGCCGAAAAGGCCGCGGGCGAGCCTGGAGCGACCAGCGCAGCCGACGGACAAGCGAAAACAAACAAAAACAAACAAAACTAAGCATTTGGCCAGCCGAGGGGCTGGGCAGCGCGACCGAAAGGCGGCGGGCGAGCCTGAGGCGACCAGTGCAGCCGACGGACAAGCGAAAACAAACAGAAACCAAACGAAACCAAGGACTGGGGCCAGCCGGGGTGCCGAGCGACCGAAAGGCGGCGGGCGTGCGCAGGGCGACCAGTGCAGCCGACGGACAAGCGAAAACCAACAAAAACAAAGAAACCCAGCGAATCTGGCCAGCCGAGGGGCCGAGCGACCGCGGGGCGGCGGGCGAGCCTGGGGCGACCATTGCAGCCGACGGACAGGCGAAAACAAACAAAAACAAACCAACCCAACGAATTGCGCCAGCCGAGGGGCCGAACGACCGCGGGGCGGCGGGCGAGCCTGGGGCGACCAGTGCAGCTGACGGACAAGCGAAAACAAACAAAAACAAACCAACCCAAATAATGGGGCCAGCCGAGAGGCCGAGCGACCGCGGGGCGGCGGGCGAGCCTGGAGCGACCAGCGCAGCCGACGGACAAGCGAAAACAAACAACAACAACCAAAACCATGAATGGGGCCCGCCGAGGGGCCGAGCGACCGCGGGGCGGCGGGCGAGCCTGGGGCGACCAGTGCAGCCGACGGACAAGCGAAAACAAACGAAACGAACAAACACACAGAAATCGACCCGCCGAGAGGCCGAGCGACCGCAGGGCGGCGGGCGAGCCTGAGGCGACCAGTGCAGCCGACGGAGCAAAACCAAAACAAACAAAACAAACAAACCAAGAATTGGGCCATCCGAGGGGTCGAGCGACCGAAAGTCGGCGGGCGACCTGGGCGACCAGTGCATCCGACGACAAACGAAACAAATCAACCACAAACAAAACAAAGGAATGAGGCCAGCCGAAAGGCAGAGCGACCGCTGTGCGGCGGGCGAGCCCGGGGCGACCATTGCAGCCGACGGGCAAGCGAAAACAAGCAAAAAACAAACAAAACCAAGGAATGGGGCCAGCCGAGGGGGCGAGCGACCGAAAGGCGGCGGGCGAACCTGGGGCGACCAGTGCAGCCGACGGACAAGCGAACACAAACAGAAACAAGCAAAACCAAGGAATGGGGCCAGCCGAAGGGCCGAGCGACCGCGGGGCGGCGGGCGAGCCTGAGGCGACCAGTGCAGCCGACGGACAAGCGAAAACAAGCAAAAGCAAACAAAACAAAAAAATGAGCCAGCCGAGGGGCCGAGCGACCGAGACGCGGCGGGCGAACCTGTGGCAACCAGTACAGCCGAAGGACAAGCGAAAACAAACAAAAACAAACAAAACCAGTGCATGGGGCCAGCCGAGGGGCCGAGCGACCGCGGGGCGGCGGGCGAGCCTGGGGCGACCAGTGCAGCCGACGGAGAAGCGAACAAAAAACAAAAACAAACAAAATCAAGGAATGGGGCCAGCCGAGGGGCCGAGTGACCGCGGGGCGGCGGGCGAGCCTGAGGCGACCAGTGCAGCCGACGGACAAGCGAAAACAAACAGAAACAAACAAAACCAAGGAATGGGGCAAACTGAGGGGGCGAGCGACCGCGGGGAGGTGGGCGAGCCCGGGGCGACCAGTGCAGCCGACGGACAAGCGAAAAAAAACAAAACAAAAAAAAACAAAACCATTGCATGGGGCAAGCCGAGGGGCCGAGCGACCGCGGGGAGGTGGGCGAGCCTGGGGCGACCAGTGCAGCCGTCGGGCAAGCGAAAACAAACAAAAACAAACAAAACCAAATAGTGGGGCCAGCCCGAGGACCGCGGGGCGGCGGGCACACTGGGGACAGTGCAGCCGACGGACAAGCGAAAACCACCAAAACAATCAAAACCAAGGATTGGGGCCAGCCGAGGGGCCGAGCGACCAGCGTCGCCCAGGGAAGTGACAACCAAACCCTAGAAGTAGATTAGGTTTGCGCCCGCCCCCAAAAAAAACAAAAAATATAGATTCTTGAAATAGGAAGGCGCTTAAAGTAGATTGGGATCTGGGAATCCAAAAATACCTACTTTCAACGACCGGTGGGTAACCATCCCGAAGGAGACAAGGAGTGTGCAGGGCGAAAGAGGATGCGGTGCATCTGCGATACATCGATCATGGGTAAACAGTGACCATACGAATCTTTGTAGTCAAGCAGGCTGTGCGCCTGCGTTGGGCCAGTTTACGTTTTGTTGCTCGTTCTGGATGGCTGCGGGTAAGAATTGTGCGTGATCACAGCATGCATTGTAGTCACCTCAAGTTTGAGTATTGCTTAGCTGTTTGCCTTCCTTCGTTCTGCTGCTGGTGTTGGTGTCTCTTTCCTCGATTCTGCTATTATTTAATCGCTTCGCTCATTCCGCCGGCCCGTATTGGTGCACGGCTGTCGAGTGCCCGTGTGATCGTTGTCAATGGGGTGCTGCTGGGTCGTTTTTTTGTTTATGGATGGCTGGTGATTTCGCAGGCGGGAGCAATTCTTTGCCCGCCTGAACCTTCTGTTTCGGAAGGTGGCGGCTCGTGAATACGATCGAAGGGAACAAGACAACATTCTGCAGTTTCCTTGTTGTATTCTTCGGGCCCCTTGTCGCTTGTTGGGGTCTCTTAGGAGCCTCTCGGGGCATCCAGGAGGCCTCTTGGAGCGGAAGGCTCGGATTTTCGGTTCGTGGTCTCCATCTTGGGCCTCTCTTGGGGCCCTCTTGGGTTCTTTTTCGACCGTCTTGGGCGCCTCTTGGGCTGTCGTGGGGCTCTCTTGGACGGTCGTGGGCCTCTCTTGGAGGCCTCTTGGGCCGTCTTGGGGTGGTCTTGGAAGCTTCTTGGGCCGTCTTGGAGCGTCGGAAAGGCGAAAAGGCGAGGAAGCCAACAACCTTGAAAAACCCTATGGATATCAATGGTTTTGGCGCTGTGAGGCTTCGTGGACGTTCATTGGGATCTCGTTGGATGCCTCTCGAGGGCTTCTTGGAGACTCTCGGGAGTCGTTGTCGAGCCTCTTGGGGTCTCTTTCGGGCCCCTTGTCGCCTTTGGGGGCCTCTTGGGGGCCTCTTGGAGCCTCCAGGAGGCCTCTTGGAGCGGAAGGCTCGGATTCTCGGTTCGTGGTCTCCATGTTGGGCCCCTCTTGGGGCCCTCTTGGGGTCCTTTTGGACCGTCCTGGGCGCCTCTTGGGCTGTCGTGGGGCCTTCTTGGGCGGTCTTGGGGCTCTCTTGGAGGCCTCTTGGGCCGTCTTGGGGTGGTCTTGGAGGCTTCTTGGGCCGTCTTGGAGCGTCGGAAACGCGAAAAGGCGAGGAATCCAAAAACCTTGAAAAACCCAATAGAAATCTATGATTTTGGCCTCTTGGGGCTCTCTTGGAAAGGGTCGGGGCTCTCTTGGGACGTCTTGGAAGCTTCTTGGGCCGTCTTGAGGCCATGTTGGGCGTCTTGGGCCGATCGTTCGGTGATTCGGAACCCTCTTGGACCGTCTTGGAAGCCTGTTGGGGCCCTCTTGGCGCGCTCCGGGGAGCGTGGAAGGCCGCACCCAGGAGGAAAACCATCTCTGACCCGAGTTTGCCGGGAGTG
>CAUYUJ010013157.1:0-10405 GCA_963575745.1 Prorocentrum cordatum | reverse complement strand
GAGGAGGAGGAGGAGGAGGAAGAAGAGGAGGAGGAGGAGGAGGAGGAGGAGGAGGAGGAGGAGGAGGGGAGCTGCCGAATACGCTATAGTCTTTTAAGGTACCTAAGCCCATCTTTGAGGATGAAGCGACCTTCGATCATCTTAACTGTCGCGAGTATGGCAGACACCAGGGCGCCCTGACTTGACTTCGGCCATACTTCGAGAGGACAGCTGGTTGGGCTGTTCGGTTGCGCTATGGGGGCTCAAGGCTTCCGTTGCTACTCTTTTCTGCCAGCGTTTTTGGGCAAAACAATGCTGCGGCTTGCTGCGAGGGGGTTGTCGCAGAATCGGGGGGATCCCCCCTCGCCTGAGCATTATGTGTGCGGTGCGAAGCAGTACTCACATGGGAAACGCCCACGGCCTTATGTGAACGCATCCCTCACTTCTCATCCCTCAGGAGGTTAGGGGTGAAGCAAGCTGGGACACCGACCGTTTAGGTTGCCACGGCCAGGGGGAGGAGGAGGAGGAGGAGGAGGAGGAGGAGGAGGAGGAGGAGGAGGAGGAGGAGGAGGGGAGGAGCAGCAGGAGGAGGAGGAGGAGGAGGGAGGAGGAGGAGAGGAGGAGGAGGAGGCGGAAGGCGGAGGAGGAGGAGGAGGAGGAGGAGGAGGAGGAGGAGGAGGAGGAGGAGGAGGAGGAGGAGGAGGGGAGGAGGAGGAGGAGGGGGGGGAGGAGGAGGAGGAGGAGGAGGGGGAGGAGGAGGAGGAGGAGGAGGAGGAGGAGTGGGAGGAGGAGGAGGATCAGAGGAGGAAGAGAGGAGGAGGAGGAGAGGGCAGAGGAGGAGGGGGGAAGAGGAGGAGATGAGGAGGAGGAGGAGGAGAGAGGAGGAGAGGCGGAGGAGGAGGAGGAGGAGGAGGAGGAGAAGAGGAGGAGGAGGAGAGGAGGAGGAGGAGGGAGGAGGAGGAGAAGGAGGAATAGGGGGAGGAGTAGGAGAAGGAGGAGTAGAGGAGGAGGAAAAAGGGAGGAGGAGGAGGGGGAGGAGGAGGAGAAGGAGGAGGAGGAGGAGGAGGAGGAGGAGGAGGAGGACGAGGACGAGGAGGAGGAGGAGGACGAGGAAGAGGAGGAGGAGGAGGAGGAGCAGGAGCAGGAGGAGGAGGAGCAGGAGCAGGAGAAGGAGAAGGAGAGGAGGAGCAGGACCAGTGTAAACCCATGAGTCATCAACGATGTCGGAATACACCCTCCCTCCAAGCTCCCTCCGCACTGGAAGACAACCGTCAGAAGACCCTGACGCATGCTACAACCTTTTGCTCGGGGTTCCAGCGGCGCCAAGGCGAGAGCCACATTCTGAAAATGAGCCGCCCTCGATCCGTGATACTCTTGCAGTGTTTTACAACGAATGTGCGCGGTGCTAAGGCGAGAGCCACTTCTTGGAAACGACCCGCCCTCAATCAATGAAGCTCTCGCAAATTGTTAAAACGAGTATGTGCGGCGCTAAGGCGAGAGCCACATTTTGAAGACGACCCGCTATCCATCTGTGAAGCTGCTGTCATGTTTTAAGCTTCAGGGTCATAACTGGTGAGGAGGTCTCAGGCGAAACGCCCGGTCCGCCCTAACCACTAGCTTCGGGGTGCGACAGGGAGAAGTTGTTTATAAGGAACATGAATGGAGGAGGAGGTGGAGGAGGAGGCAGAGGAGGAGGAGGAGGAGGAGGAGGAGGAACGGGAGCAGGAGGAGGAGGAGAAGGAAATGGATGATGAGGAGGAGGAGGATGAGGAGGAGGAGGAAGAGGAGAAGGAGGAGAAGGAGGAGGAAGACGAATAATAGTTTTCATAGTCATAATACGAAGACACATAATAACAATACTAATACTAATGAATACGAATAACGATACGACCAATCCTAATACTAAGACACATCATATTAATAAGCGTAATGTTACTACGACGAACAATACCAATAGTACTAATAAGAATAGTAGTAACACCAGTACGAATAATACCAACAATACATGTAATAATAATGCGACTCATAATAATAAGAGGAGGAGGAGCAGGAGCAGGAGGAGGAGGAGGAGGAGGAAGTTGGGGAGGAGGACAAGTGGGATGATGATGATGATGATGAGGAGGAGGGTTCAGATATCGAACGTGCTGTAACAATCGAGACGGAGGGTTTGTTCGGCGTTTTCGGCCTCCAGCTAGAGGCGCTCGCCGGGCTATGGGACTGTCGAACGACGCCTCAAGATGAAAAGGCCCCCCCCCAGGCAGTGGGTCGAGATTTCTGGGTGGCCCGTATTGAAAAACGATGCATCGGATCTCTGGGAAGGAGGGCGATGAGGAAGAGGAGTGGGAGGAGGAGGAGGAGGAGGAGGAGGATGAGGAGAGAGGAGGAGGGAGTGCGGATGAGGAGGAGGAGGAGGAGGCAGAGGCGGAGGCGGAGGCGGAGGCGGAGGAGTAGGAGGATGATAAGGAGGAGAAGGAGGAGGAGAAGGAGGAGGAGGGGGGAGGAGGAAGAGGAGGAGGATGAGGAGGAGGAGGCGGAGGAGGAGGAGGAGGAGGAGGCGGAGGGGGAGGAGGAGGAGGAGGAGGAGAAGGAGGAGGAGGATGAGGAGGAGCACAAGTGTAAAGCAACTACTCATGGACGATGTTGCAAATTTCCGTCCCTCCAGGCTCCCTCTTTATGGTGTCTGTACGCGGATTCATTCCCAGTTCGGGAAGAGGAGGATGGTGCGGACGACGAGGAGGAGGAGGAACACGAGGCCGAATAATCGGAGGTGAGGGGGTGAGATCGAAGTGGAACGGAGAGCCCCCCTACCGGGAAATCGGTTTCGGTTTCGTCTTCGTGCGTGCCGTGCGTGCGGGCGAGGCGAAGCTGCGTGGGCGGGCGAGAAGAAAGTCTCCTCCGGCTGAGGCGCGGCCGGACCAAATGATTCCTTTCTGGGGTCGGTGGCCCGCGGTGTCCTGCCAGTGTCCCGCCTCGGGCTGAGGCGCGGCCGGACCAAATGAGTCCTTTCCGGGGGCCGATGGCCCGCGGTGTCCCGCCGGTGTCCCGTCGGTGTCCCGATGATGATGATGATGATGATGATGATGATGATGATGATGATGATGATGATGATGATGATGATGATGATGATGATGATGATGATGATGATGATGATGATGATGATGATGATGATGATGATGATGGTGATGATGATGATGGAGATGGTGATGATGATGGTGTCCTGAGGGTGATGATGATGTTGACGATGATGATGATGATGATGATGGTGGTGATGGTGGTGATGATGATGGTTTCCCAATGATGATGTTGATGATGATGATGTTGCTGATGATGATGATGATGATGATGATGATGGTGTCCCGATGATGATGACGATGATGATGGTGATGATGTTAATGATCCTGATGATGTTGACGATGCTGATATGATGATGACATGATGATGATGAAGATTCTGATGATGATGATGATGATTCTGATGATGATGATAATGATTATGATGATGATGATGATGATGATGATGATGATGATGATGATGTTGCGATGATGATGATGATGATGGTGATGATGATGATTATGATGATGATGATGATGATGATGATGATGATGATGAGGTTGATGATGATGCTGTTGATGATGATGGTGTCCCGATGATGATGCCAGTGATGATGACGATGATGGTGTCCCGATGATGATGATGTTGATGATGAGGATGATGGTGAGGTGATGGAGGTGATTTTGATGATGGTTGCCCGACGATGGTGATGCTGATGCTGATGTTGATTATCATGATGGTGTCCCGATGATAATGATGATGGTGCTGATGATGATGGTGACGATGATGATGGTGTCCCGGGGATGATGATGTTGATGATGATGAAGATGATGATGATGATGATGATGATGATGATGATGATGATGATGATGGTGTCCCGATGATGATGATGCTGATGATGTTGTTCATGATGTTGAGATGATGATGATGGTGATGATGATGATGGTGGTGGTGGTCCGATGATGATGTCCCGATGATGATGCTGATGATGATGATGATGTTGACGATGATGGTGTCCCGATGATGATGGTGATGATGATTTTGATGATGATGGTGATGAGGTGATGATGATTGTGTCCCGATGATGATGATGATGGTGATGATGATCCTGTTGCTGATGTTGATGATGATGTTGATGACATTGATGACGATGCTGTTGATGATGATGATCATGATGATGACGTTGATTGTGACATTGATTGTGATACTGATCGTGCGATCGATATTGAGACCGAATGTGAGATCGATTGTGAGATCGATAGTGGGATCGATAGTGAGATCGATTGTGAGATCGATAGTCAGATCGAGTGTGAGATCGATCGAATGAAATATATCGAGTGAGATCGATTGTGAGATCGATTGAGTGAGATCAATCGAGCGAGACCGATAGTGAGATCGATAGTGAGATCGATCGAGTGAGACGTTGGTTCCTCGCCCCCCCCCCGAACCTTCCTCTCCCCCCCCGAAATGCCTTATCACCCGAAGGGTGGTGGTATAGGTAAGAATACGGATCATACTAAGCCTAATGCAAAAACCTATACGACCACCCGTCGGGTGATAAGGAGGTTGTGGGGGGGAGGGGGGGAAACCAACATCTGACTCAATCGATCTCACTATCGATCTCACTCAATGGGACACCACGGGACACCACGGGACACCACGGGACACCACGGGACACTTGTCGATCTCATTGTAGATCTCACTATCGATCTCACTCAACGGGACACCACGGGACACCACGGGCCACCACGGGACACCACGGGACACCACGGGACACCGCGGGACACCTCTCGATCTCATTATCGGTCTCATTATCGATCTCACTATCGATCTCACTCAACGGGACACCATAAGACATCACGGGACACCACGGGACACCTCGGGACACCACATCGATCTCACTATCGATCTCACTGTCGATCTCACCCAGCGGGGCACCACGGGACACCACGGGACACCACGGGACATCATGGGACACCACTGGACACTTGTCGATCTCACTATCGATCTCGCTATCGATTTCACTTTTTGGGACACCACGGGACATCTCGGGGCACCACATCGATCTCAGTATCGATATCACTATCGATCTCACTCAACGGGACACCACGGGACACCACGGGACACCGCGGGACACCTGTCTATCTCAGTATCGATTTGACTCTCGATCTCCTTTTTTGGAACACCACGGGACACCACGGGACACCTCGGGGCGCCACATCGATTTCAGTATCGATCTCACTATCGATCTCACTATCGATCTTACTATCGATCTCACTCAACGGGACACCACGGGACACCACGGGACACCACGGGACACCGCGGGACACCGCGAGCCACCGCCGGACGGACGGACGGACGGGTGGGCGGGGGAGAATTATTTGTCTTGACTTCGCCCTAGCAACGGCGGACACCACAGGACACCACGGGACAGCACGGGACACCGCTGGACACCGCGAGCCATCGCCGGACGGGCGGGCGGAGGATAATCATTTGTTTTGACTTCGCCCTAGCAACGGCGGGTTCATTCCTCTCGCGCGCCCACGCAGCTTCGCCTCGCCCGCACGCACGACTCGAACGAAACAAAACGATTTCCCGGTTGGGGGTCTCCGTTCCACTGCGATCTCACCCCCCAACCTCCGACTAATAAAAATATGACGACTGCGACTACTAGTAATAATACGACCTAATCATAATTTGAAAACTATCAGCTGGTACGAATAATAGTAAGATGCAGGCGACTACGAATATTAATAATACAAAACGTAAAGTATTTTTTGACTATGACTCATACTACGACGAATCGTAAGACAACGCGCCGTAAAATTAATACTGCGAAGCTTAAGAATAATACGACGACTACTACGAACCCGAACACCGTACGATGATTAACAATGCGACGATTACGACGACAAGTAATAGTACGAGTGATTGTACTAATATTCATAATTCCACTAGCAATGCTACTACTACTAGTACTACTATTTTGAAGAGGAAGAGTACGGCGACTATCACGAACACGACGAGACTAATCCTATTCCGCATCAGAATCATGTGACCTTTCGTACGAATACTAATAGTATTGGCATGGGAGTTCTTATCACTATTATTAGCGTTCTGATAATCACTCTTTATGTTTATTCTATATGTTTTGATAACGATTGTATTTGCATCATTACTATCACGAAGAAGAGTGATATTAATACCACGTAGAAGGCGAACCACAACAATCATAACAATACTAAGACGAATAAGCCGAACACGACTACTACTACGAATGCTCATGGTACGGCTGAGAAGAATACTGGTACGGCTGAGAAGAATACTCTTACGACAAGTACTAAGAACACTAAACCTACTTTTAAGAAGGAGGCGACTAAGCCGAAACAGTAGTGATACTAGTAATGCTGCTGCTACTACTACTACTACTGCTACTACTACTTCTACTACTACTAATACGATTTACACTTTATTAACGCTATTTTGTTACTAATGTTAATACAGGTGCTGCGAATAAAAAAAGCATATTAACACCAACATGCACGCTCATTACCATACGAAAACTACTCATGCTAGTACCGTTATTTTTTGAACACGTGACTACATAATCATACTGTTGAGAAAACAAACCAATTCTTGACGCTTCGCGTATCCCCACCATTGGTCACTCGGCCTTGGCACTCCCTGGGAGGACGCAGACCACGCAGTGTGCAACGACTCCCTCCCCCCGGTGCCGCACGTCAGGGGCCGACGTGCAACGCTCTGCGGTCGGCGACAGTGCACTCCCAAGGGACTGTTCCGGCAGGTTCCCCAGGCGTGGAGTGCAACAACCAAGGATTGCTGCAGACACAGGAAGAACCCTGGGATGGTTGGCCTGCAGGTGATCTTAGGTAGCGCCTCCGTCGATCCAACCTGGGGCCGACTCCGGGAGGAGATCAAGGACACAGATGGCCTCCCCATGGAGTCTTGCAAGACCCGCTCGCTCTTGGTGGTCATGATGCTAATGCTCCGCGAGCCGCGCGTGTTCTGATGGCCGTTCCCTCACGCCGAACAGGCTGGGGACGTGATTGAAACCATCCTGGGTTTCTGTGTCCCGTGGCAGGAAGCGCATCGAGGCTTCCGGCAGGACTTCGCGAGCACCTGGGGCCTCACGCGGGAGGGTCTGGCCGATCTTCACGGCCGTATCGAGGCAATCCTGCCCCACATCTCCAAGCTCGTAGCGGTGGAACACCACCACCCCGACGCACAGGCAGTTGGCTGCCCGCAGACCTGGAGTGAGATGGACAGGCATGACTTCCAGCCGAAGGCCCCGATGCTCGTCCTCGAGAAGATCGTCCCAGCCGCCTCACTGACCCCCCTGGGTACGCACTACTGCTCCGTGTGCGCGCTTCACATCGCGCTCGCGGGCTCAGACGCCTCCCTGGGTGACGACGACCGGGGTGCTGGGCTCGCCTACATCGGCGGCGGATTCGCGCTTTCCAACACCGATCTGAACGCCTCCATGCCGTCCGCCCCTGCTCCAGGTACCAAGCAGGACCCCCCGCACATCCCCGACGACAGGCTGTTGGCTGAGCAGAAGCATGGCAGGTTCAAGTGCGACAGATGCTGCGAGGATCAGCTGCTCTACACAGACGGTACATGGATCTCGGACGATACACGCCTGATGGTAGCGCAGAACCGGCCCCAGGCCTGCCTCGACGGTACAAACTTGGGATGGCATTGCGAGATCTGCTGGGTTCGACACCTGGAGGAAAAGGGCATCCCAGCACCCGCCGGTGCAACAGTCGCGGATGCGGTCAAGGAGTGCGAACATTGGAGGACTGGTGGCGCAAGTGACAAGAGGGCGGTTGCCCTCCCCTCCCTGGGTCATCTTCCGCTTGGCTTCGGATGCAGTCCCCAATCGGACACGAGGACACTGGCGGATCTCATCATGACGCCGACGGGCATGCGCATCC
This sequence comes from Prorocentrum cordatum, assembly GCA_963575745.1. Classification (NCBI taxonomy): domain Eukaryota; class Dinophyceae; order Prorocentrales; family Prorocentraceae; genus Prorocentrum; species Prorocentrum cordatum. The sequence continues at coordinate 2,420 of CAUYUJ010013157.1, read as the reverse complement.
CAAAGCGCGCCAACACCACTATTCCCATCCTCCGGGTCAGGGATGAGCGGTTCGGCCTCGAAGCTGCGGAGAACAAGGTCTACTCTGCTCGGTGCGACACATGCCTCCCAGGGGCACCGCTCCTAGTCTGGAATGCCGGAGCACCTCCCCTGGGCTGCTTCATATGGAAGCCAAAGGAAGGAGTGGGTGTGTCCGAGCAAGCAGGGCTGCCTCCCATCGAGCGGCGAGCCATAGCCTGGTGGGGGCGCGACTGGAATGCCACGTGGTGCTGCCGGCGGTGCTTGGTCCCCATCTGGAACATCGGGCCCGCGACTCTGGACCACATCATTGGGAGAGACTACAGGGCACTGTATCCAGCCGAGGCCCCTGTCCCGCCAACGCTCAATAGCCAGATCGTAGCGGAGGCCCCAGTGGACATTCTCAACGCCCTTCCCTGGATGGGCGCTGACGCCAAGGCTTCAGATCGCTTCGCCAAGACAGGAGCGGTAAACCTCCCTGGGTCCAGCGCCTCGGGAGCAGCCGCCCCCGTGGCCGAGCAGGCCCCCAGGACTCTCTCGCAGCTCATGGAGCTCCTGCCTGAGCTGCCGGTCCCTCAGGGGCCGCTCCTGGACTGCAGGGGGGTCAGCAACCCCACGCTCAGGTCAGACGACCCCAGGAGTGGGTCTGGCAACGGAGACGTGGTCGTTCAGCAGCTCCTCGTGACCTACCTCCGGGACTTCCACTCTGGACTGGACTACATTTGGCGGCAGTTCTGTCGCGGCCATTGCGATGAGAACATCCCAGAGTCGGTTGACGATGCTTCTCAGGGCGGCGTACGGCGACGACATCCCGAGGGATTGCTCCCCGCTCAACCAGCCCTGGGAAGGCAAGCGGCTGGCCGCCGCGCGAGTCGTCTCCCACCTCACCAACGGCGAGAAACACAAAGAGGCCTGGGAGCGGCACGTCTCGACCCTCGCCCCGGCGAGTGGCTTCAACCCAGTCAGACACGAGATGGGCGCGCTGACGAGGTTCCTGCTCAGCCTCAGTGCCGATGCCCTGGCCTCGACAACCATCGCCTCCCTGGCGGAGTCGCATGTGCAGGCCATGAGCGAGAACAGGCCCGGCAACGCGGCAGGGCGCCCTCAGGCACAGTGGCTGGGCAAGCCCGAAGCTCCAGCAAGACCCGAGGGAGACAGCTCCACAGCGTTTGGTGCAGACAACTCCCCGGGTACGAAAGACGCCGACATGTGTGCTGGAGACGCGAAGGCGCCTGGCCTAGCTGCCAAAGAGGAGGACGACGAAGACGAAACTCCTGCCACTGAACGAGCGGATTCAGCCGACTATGGAAGCCCCCAAGAGCCTCCTCCCCCTGATGACTGTGCGGACACGGCCACGGGCGCGGAAGATGATGGCCCTGGCTCCAAGCCGCCACAGCAAAGCCCAACGGCAGAGAGCATGGAACCCAGCTCCGACGACGACCCGTTGGACGCCTGGGGTGGCACGGCCACCACCGAGCAGAACGCCAGTGGTTCCAGGGGGCCAGGTCAAGACGAAGCCGCGCGAGAGAGAGGCGCAGCATTGGACCACCGCCCCCCACTACGCAATCCACAGACACCAGACCGCAGGCTTGCCTACTCTGGCGCAGCGGAACGACACGCTCTCAATAAGCTGACCGACGCCCACGGAGGCCCCATGTACAAGGCCTGGTTGGGCTCCGTGGACTTGGAGCGCCGCGGAGAGACGCCCGCCAAGCGCATCACCAGACACCAAGTGGACTTGGGTGGAGTATTCTGTGCCCTTTGGTCGGCCTACACAAAAGGCATCCGGGTCCCTGGGTCCAAGGATCCCAAGTCGGACCCGAAGCTGCACACGGGCGCGAACATCAACAAGTTCTCGGATGACTGGAAGCACTGTGGATACGATGCCTACGCGATGGACAAGAAGTACAACTTCCGCATCGACTGGGCAACTGTGCGGGCCGAATATATGCGCCACACCTGGACCGACGGCACGGGCAAGGGCAACCACCAACAGAACAGCTGGTACGACCGGGCAAGGAGCTCCTGGGACGCCTGGGACAACTGGCAGAGTGGCTGGAGCTCTGGCTGGCACGACGACCAGTGGCAGTCAGGAGGCAAGCGTGGCGGCGGCAGGCCAGATGATCGTGGCGAGAAGAGGCAGCGGTGGGGCGACTGAGCCCCCCCCCCATCCTCAAGAGTTTCAGGTGCAGCGTCCGATTTCCACACTCTGTGCAGCCTTCAGCTGCCTCCCTGGGTTACGTTTCATATACTCGTGTGGCGGCCTTCCGCCGCCCTCCCTGGTACACGCACTTCCTGCCTTTGGACCCAAGTGTGTTTACCGGCAATACCGTCTGCATGGCAGCACGGGGGCGTGTCGCGTGCATGCCATAGTTGCCCCCTGGCCCCGCTGTAGTTGTTTTC
>CAUYUJ010013156.1:0-10458 GCA_963575745.1 Prorocentrum cordatum | reverse complement strand
TGTTAATGAAGCTGAAGGCGGGCTCCACCACTTTCCCGTACGACTCCAGTTATTGGACAGATGGCAGTTCGGTGTTGAACGAGGCCAGCGGTGCTTCCAGCAGCGACTCTGACGACGAGGACGTCAAGATGTCGGCGTTCAACACAGTTTCGATCTCTGCCCTCACGTTGTGCTACAAGACGTTGGACAATTGCTACACGTACGAACTGGGCGCGACGTACACCAGCGCGCAATCGCTTTTCAGCTCGGGTTTCATCCGCAGCCTCAACATGGGTTATGGCTCTGGAACCGCTGCCGAAGGAAAGAAGGCCTGGACCGATCTGTTTCTGCCGCCGGGAACGGCAACCTGGTACGACGACTTCTGGAATGGGTACGGAGGTGGCAATTGCGATATGCAGCGGCCAGGAATCAACACCCAGTGCAATGACTACAATTGGGCCCGCATCGGGTACTGCGTGAACCTTCCTGACCAGAGTTGCCAGCCCTTTGACGGCAGCGATGCCGACTCTCCTGTAGGGATCGGGCTGAAGACGCAGAACTGGCCCAACAATGTCAACGCCCCTTTCGGCGAGTACTTCATACATGGCGCCGGGTCGTCTGTGGTGCAGAGCTTCCAGCACCAAGCATGGCTCTTTGCAGGATCGGGCCCCGCTCCCGGCGGGGCTGCTGCCATCGGTGATCCTCACCTTCAAAACATTCATGGTGACCGGTTCGACCTGATGAAGGCGGGCAGCCACGTTTTGATCAACATTCCTCGTGGAATGAGCGCTGAAAACGCATTGCTTCGCGTCCAGGCCGATGCGCGCTGGCTGGGAGGACATTGCGCGGATATGTACTTCCAGGAGTTGAACATTACGGGGTCGTGGGCAGATGCGAAACAAGCTGGTGGGTATCACTACAGCGTGTCGCAGTATGAGGTCAAGACTCCCGAATGGGTTGCCCTGGGTAAAGTTGAGCTGAAAGTCGTGCATGGGCATACGGATGGTGGCCTCCGCTACTTGAATGTGTACGTGAAGCATTTAGGGCGAGCAGGGTTTGCTGTCGGAGGTCTTCTGGGAGACGATGATCACGGGGACGTGATCGTTCCTCCAGTGGCGTGTGCCAAGCACCTGTCCCTGCCCGCGGGGAAGACGCACCAAACCAATGTGGTCTCAGTCGCAGAGGCAAGCCTGGCGTGATCGTGCGCTATGATGCGGTCGGCGAGCGACGCAGGATAATGGGGGCCACCAGGCCTTCCCTTCGTTCCTCAGCCGCGGTCTGGGCTTCCCGGCGCGCCCACTGGTGAGTTGCTAGCCTATCTGGGATGTTAACAATAAGTTCTAAATTTATGAGCTTAGACTTACGATCCAGACGGCAGAAGAAAAAACTCATGCATGTCAACGAGATCAACCGTTGATCGTATATGACAAATCAGATGAAATGGCGGGTGTTTTCGAAAGCGCGCGTTTTTTCTTTTGTCGGGCTGCGCTCGGTTTTCGAACTTGTGCAACTGTTTTGGATGAGAATTGACGACCTGCGCAGCCTTTTTGATTGGGAACCGACGAGCTGCGCAACCTTTTCCGCTTCGTCGGGCTTTTTGGAAGAAAATTGACGACTTGTGCAGTGTTTGAATTGGGAACCGACAAGTTGTGCAACCTTTTTCGTTTTTGTTTTGTCGGGCCGGGCTCGGTTTTCGAAGTTGTGCAATAATTTTGAAAGAGAATTGACGACTTGTGCAGCTTTTTGATTGGGAACCGACGAGTTGTGCAACTTTGTTCGTTTTGTCGGGCCGGGCTCGGTTTTCGAAGTTGTGCATTTTTTTCAGTGGGGATTGACGACTTGTGCAACTTTTTTGATGGGGAACCGACGGGTTGCACAACCTTTTCCGTTTAGTCGGGTCGGTCTCGGTTTTCGAATTGGTGCAAGTTTTTTTACCTAACATCGCAGACTGGTAGGTTTCTAGTGGTCTAAAAAGAGAGCAGCACATTACTCCACAGGGGGGTCTGGGCAGCCGTTGGGGAGCCGTTGGGGTTTTCCGGGGGGGATCGTTTTTTGCATACAGTCACACACTTCGTGCTTTTCGACCTCCCAGGACTCCATTCCCGGGCCACATTCTGAATGCCCGGAGCCAACTGTACGCCACTTCGTGCTCTTCGACTTCCCAGAACTCCATTCCCGGGCCACATTTTGGATGCCCGGCGCCAACTGCAGGCCACTTCGTGCTCTTCGAGTTCCCAGAATTCCATTCCTGGGCATGATTTTGAATGCCCGGAGCCAACTGTAGGCCACTTCGTGTTCTTCGAGTTCCCAGAACTCCATTCCCGGGCCACATTTTGGATGCCCGGAGCCAACTGCAGGCCACCACTTCGTGATCTTCGAGTTCCCAGAATTCCATTCCTGGGCATGATTTTGAATGCCCGGAGCCAACTGTAGGCCACTTCGTGTTCTTCGAGTTCCCAGAATTCCATTCCCGGGCCACATTTTGAATGCTGAGGCAGGCTGAGGCTGAGGCTGAGGCAGGCTGAGGCTGAGGCAGGCTGAGGCTGAGGCCGAGGCTGAAGGCAGACTGAGGCTGCGGCTGAAGCAGGCTGAGGCTGAGGCAGAGGCAGGCTGAGGCTGAGGCAGGCTGATGCTGAGGCAGGCTGAGGCTGAGGCTGAGGCTGATGCAGGCTGAGGCTGAGGCAGGCTGAGGCTGAGGCTGAGGCCAAGGCTCAAGGCAGACTGATGCTTTGGCTGAAGCAGGCTGAGGCTGAGGCTGAGGCTGAGGCTGAGGCAGGCTGAGGCTGAGGCTGAGGCAGGCTGATGCTGAGGCAGGCTGAGAGCTGAGGCTGAGGCTGAGGCTGAGGCTGATGCTGAGGGCTTGATGCAGGCGATGCTGAGGCAAAAGGCAGAGCGGAGGCCGAGTCTGAAGGCATGCTGAGGCTGAGGCTGAACAGGCTGAGTCTGAGGCTGAGGCAAGGGGCTGAGGCTGAGGCTGAGCAAGGCCTGAAACGGCATTTCCTTGGCGCTTGAGGCTTGAGGGCTGAGGCGTGAATGCAGGCAGAGGCCTGAGCAGGCTGAGGCTGAGGCCGAGGCTGAAGGCAGATGAGCTGAGCTGAAGCATGCAGAGGCTGAAGCATAGCAGGGCCGAGGCTGAAGGCAGATGAGGCTGAGGCTGAAGCAGGCTGAGGCTGAGGTTGAGGCAGGCTGAGGCTGAGGCTGAGGCAGGCTGATGCTGAGGCAGGCTGAGGCTGAGGCCGAGGCTGAAGGCAGACTGAGGCTGAGGCTGAAGCAGACTGAGGCTGAGGCTGAGGCAGGCTGAGGCTGAGGCTGAAGCAAGCTGATGCTGAGGCAGGCTGAGGCTGAGGCTGAGGCTGATGCAGGCTGAGGCTGAGGCAGGCTGAGGCTGAGGCCGAGGCTGAAGGCAGACTGAGGCTGAGGCTGAAGCAGACTGAGGCTGAGGCTGAGGCTGGCTGAGGCTGAGGCTGAAGCAGGCTGATGCTGAGGCAGGCTGAGGCCGAGGCTGAAGGCTGATGCAGGCTGAGGCTGAGGCAGGCTGAGGCTGAGGCCGAGGCTGAAGGCAGACTGAGGCTGAGGCTGAAGCAGACTGAGGCTGAGGCTGAGGCAGGCTGAGGCTGAGGCTGAAGCAGGCTGATGCTGAGGCAGTCTGAGGCTGAGGCTGAGGCTGATGCAGGCTGAGGCTGAGGCAGGCTGAGGCTGAGGCCGAGGCTGAAGGCAGACTGAGGCTGAGTCTGAAGCAGACTGAGGCTGAGGCTGAGGCAGGCTGAGGCTGAGGCTGAAGCAGGCTGATGCTGAGGCAGGCTGAGGCTGAGGCTGAGGCTGATGCAGGCTGAGGCTGAGGCAGGCTGAGGCTGAGGCCGAGGCCGACGGCAGACTGAGGCTGAGGCTGAAGCAGGCTGAGGCTGATGCAGAGGCAGGCTGAGGCTGAGGCTGAGGCAGGCTGATGCTGAGGCAGGCTGAGGCTGAGGCTGAGGCTGATGCAGGCTGAGGCTGAGGCAGGCTGAGGCTGAGGCCGAGGCTGAAGGCAGACTGATGCTGAGGCTGAAGCAGGCTGAGGCTGAGGCTGAGGCAGGCTGAGGCTGAGGCAGGCTTAGGCTGAGGCAGGCTGAGGCTGAGGCTGTGACTGCGACTGCCGTTGCCACTGCGACTGTCATCGCGAATGCGACTACGACTGCGAGAATAGCAGAATTCTACAACTAGATTCTCATCCGAATCTTAAGGGGAATGCTTCCAGATATGCTCCTACACATCGATGTTAGGTTGCTTTGCCGGGATAATTGAAAGAGAATTCACGACTTGTTCAGAATTTTTGAAAGAGAAAAGCTGCACAATTTCGAAAACCGATCTTGGTCCGACAAAACGGAAAAAAGGTTGCGCAACCCGTCGGTTCCCAATCAAAAAAGTTGCACAAGTGGTCAAGTCTGTCAACAAAGCTGCCCAAACTCGGAAACCGAGCTCGGCCCCACATAATGGAAAAAGGTTACACAAATCGTCGGTTCCCAATCAAAAAAGCTGCACATGGCGTCACTTCACTTTCAAAAACGCTGCACAACTTCGAAATCGAGCCCAGCCCGACACAACAAAAAGGGTTGCACGACCCGTCGGTTCCCAATCAAACAAGCTGCACAAGTCGCCAATTCTCTGCCAAAAAGTTGCACAAGTTCGAAAACCGAGCCCAGCCCGACAAAACGAAAAAGGTTGCACAACCCGTCGGTTCCCAAGCAAAGAAGCTGCACAGGTTGTCAATTCTCTATCTACAAAGCTGCACACTTTCGAAATCCGAGCCCAGCCCGACAAAACGAAAAAGGTTGCACAGACTGTCGGTGCCCAATCAAAAAGCTGCACAAGTCGTCAATTCTCTTTCAAAAAGCTGCACAACTTCGAAAACCGATCCTGGCCCAGCAAAACGGAAAAGGTTGCACAAGTCGTCGATTCCTCATCAACAAAAATTGCACAAGTCGTCCATTCCTTTTTTCAGAAAAATTGCGCAAGTTCGAAAACCGATCCTGGCCCGACAAAACGGAGAAAGGTTGCACAACCCGTCGGTTCCACATCAACAAAAGTTGCACAAGTCGTCAATTCTCGGTCAAAAAAGCTGCACAACTTCGAAAACCGAGCCCGGCCCGTCAAAACAAAACTAGTTGCACAAACCGTCGGTTCCCAATCTCAAAAGCTGCACAGGTCGTCAATTCTTGGTCAACAAAGTTGCGCAAGTTGGAAAACCGAGCCCAGCCCGACAAAACGAAAAAGAGTGCGCGACCCGACCGTTCCCCACCATCAAAGCTGCACAAGTCGTCAATTCTCGGTCAAAAAAGCTGCGCAAGTTCAAAAACCAGACGCCCAGTCGCGCGCGTCCGCGAACTTACAGAATTTACGGGCCCGGCGTCAATCCAGTTTATTTTTTAAGTTACGAACTTGAATTGAAGGTGAGGTGGGCGTTAACATCCCAGGCTATGTATCTGTCAATCCACAAGTGGTTGCGTAGGCTCTTCGGCCTGTTTTTGCCATCTCGGCTTGATTCTCCCCGACTCGGCATGTGCTCCTCGCCGCTGACACTTCTGTGCCTGTCCGATGACAAGCAAATCAATTCAAAGAAAAAGCAACAACAAACCTGCCCAGGAGGCTCCCGACCCGACACAAGAGCGCGGAGAGCTCTCAACAGGCCATTGAGAAGGCAACATCTTGGATTTCCCTTCAAGCATTTATGTATTTTGATGGTGTCGCCAGGTCGGTCTTCAGAGCGTCCAAGACGAGCCAAGAGGCCCCAAGATCTGCCCCAGTCGAGTCAAAGTGTTTCCGCGATTGTCGTCAGGTGTACCGAAGGCTGCCCAAGAGATGCCCAAAGCGGCCCCAGAGGCGATCAGTATGATCAGGCGTGGGGATTGTGTGCCAAACAGCGTTAGGTGTGGCTCGAGGATCCAGGGATGACGTGGTTGTTGACGCCGTTGGCAGGATCTCAGCCGGATCGCTGCCGCCTGCCTCCTGCAGCGCCGCTGCTGCCCTGTGGACCCCAGGCAAGCAAGGCCGAGAAGCTCGGCAAGCCGCCCAAGCGGAGCCGCAGATGACGGCTGGCGCTTGGGCGACAGGTCCCCCCCCTTTGCGGCGCGCCCCCTCCGACAATATCAACAGCTCATCGTCGTGACGATCGTGCGAGGAAAATAGACTTGCGCGCCCGCTCGCCGCTCCGCGCGCACTTTGCAACTTTGCTGCGGCGGGGATCCCCGCGCCGTGTCCATCCACCCCCTTTGTGTGCGTCCTCTGTCCCTTTGCGTGCATCCACCACCCTTCGACGTGGCCAAACCGCGCCTCTGGGATTTTGATTGATTGGCATCCCGTGCCCCGGCCGTGACCTGAGAGTCGAGTCCTGAGAGGACGACCTGGAAGAGGGGACTTTCCCTGTCACCAGCGTAAAATCCAGATCTCTCCGGAGCCTGCCCCAGGCTCATTCATGTCCAGTTCATCCAGGACAAAGCGGGGATGGGCCGGTGGAGGTTCGACTTGCGTCGACACAGTGGTCTACCAAGGTCGCCTTACTCTGCCACGTCCCTGCCGCCGCTGTCTCTCCTGCACATCTCATCACTCGGTGGGCGGCGCATTCGCTGGGTATTTCTTTTTAGCCGTCTTCGCTGGGGCTGCAGTCGAAACACATGGTGCCCACGCGTGGGTACGAAGAGTTGGCAGGACCTCATTGCCAGCTCCTGCAGCGGCGAATTCGAACAATGAGGAGCCTAGGGCGGCGGCTGGGAAACCCAACTTTCAGGCCATGACCCTATTGCTAGGACGGTTTTGTGAAGAGCGATGTCTTTCCTCAGCAGGCTGATGACGACGATAACGATGACGGCGATGATGATGATGACGATAATGATGATGACGACGATGATGATGAAGATGATGATGATGATACTGATGCTGATGATGATGATGCTGATTCTGATGATGATGATCATGATGATGCTGATGGGGATGATGATGACCATGACGATGACGATGACGATGACGATTTCGACAATGACAATGACGACGGTGATGACGATGACGACGACGAAGACGATGATGATGCTGATGATGCTGATGATGATGATGATGATGATGATGATGATGATGATTCTGATACGGTTGATGCTGCTGATTATGCTGAGGATAATGATAATGATGACGATGAGGATGCTGATGATGATGCTGATTCTGATGATGATGATGATGATGATGATGATGATGATGATGATGATGATGCTGATGGGGATGATGATTATGATTATGATTATGATTCTGATTATGATTATGATTATGATTATTTAATCGCTTCGCTCATTCCGCCGGCCCTCGAGCGCTCCATGGGGCCTCTTTGAAGCCTCTTGGGGGCCTCTTTGGGGCCTCCTAGGGGCCTCTTGGAGGCCTCTTGGGGGTCTCTTGGGGCCCCTTGGCGGCGTCTTGGGGCCCCCTTGGGCCTCTTGGGGGGCTCTTGGGGGCCTCTTGGGGCGGGGTAGTCGAGTGCACCCCCCTCGGAGGCCACAATTCTTGTGAGGGGTGTCAAGAAAAGGCCTTCAAAACCATCTCTGAGTAGACCTTCCCGGGCTGCGGTCGGGGTACTTTTCGCGGGGGGACCCCCAGGGGCCGCCCCGCGAGCGCGAACTAGAAGAATTGTTAATCAGTTACCGGAGATCTTAGCACGCCTCTGGCCCGTCGGGCCGGCGAATTATGATGATGGAGATGCTGATGCTGATGATGAAGATGACGGTGGTGGTGATGATGAGGATGGTGATGGCGATGGCGATGACGATGAGGCTGCTGCTGATGATGCTGATGCTGATGTTCATGATGATGATGATGATGATGATGATGATGATGATGATGATGATGATGATGATGATGCCGGGTACGATGATGATGCTGATGATGATGATGATGATGATGATGCTGATGCTGATGCTGATGCTGATGCTGATGATGCTGATGACGATGCTGATGATATGCAGGCTGCTGCTGCTGATGATGATGATGAAGATGCTGATCACATTGATGACGATGACGAAAATGCTGATTCTGAGCATGATGTTGTTGCTGATGATGGGGTTCATGAGACTGATGATGATAATGTCTACGAGGATGATAATGTCTACGATGATGCTGATGATGATGCTGCTGTTGATGGTGATGATGATGCTGCTGTTGATGATGATGATGATGATGATGATGACGGTGGTGATGATGATGATGATGATGATGATGATGATGCTGACGATGCTGATGCTGATGATGATGATGATGATGCTGATGCTGATGAAAGCGACGATGCTGCTGCTGCTGATGATGATGCTGATGGGGATGATGGTGCTGGTTGTCTCGATGCTGATGATGCTGATGGTGTTGCAGATGATGATGATGATGATGATGATGATGATGATGATGATGATGATGATGATGATGATGATGATGATGATGATGAGGATGATGATGATGATGATGATGATGATGATGGTGGTGGTTATGGTAATGCAGACGATGATCATGATGATCATGCTGATCATGATGCTGATGCTGATGATGATGATGCTGATGCTGATGGTGCTGATGATGGTGACGACGATTATGCTGATCATGATTGTGGTGATGGTGGTGACGATGATGATGCTGATGATGCTGCTGCTGAGGATGATGCGGATTATTATGCTGATGCTAATGCAAGTAATGAGAAACATGGTGATGGTGGTGATGGTGATGGTGATGATGCTGCTGCTGCTGATGATGATGACCATGATGATTCCGATTCAGATTATGACGATGCTGCTGTTGCTGATGATGATGACGATGACGATGACGATGACGATGACGACGACGATGATGATGATGATGATGATGATGATGATGATGATGATGATGATGATGATGATGATGATGATGATGATGATGATGATGATGATGATGATGATGGAAGTGAGGGGGAGGAGGGAGGAGGAGGAGGAGGAGGAGGGGAGGGGAGGAGGAGGAGGAGGAGGAAGAGGAGGAGGAGGAGGAGGAGGAAGAGCCTTCGGAACCCATGTGATGCATGCAGCAAGCCCAATACACAGCACACATTCCAACCCCGTTTCGGCCGAGCTTCCAGTCGGCGCCGTTCGGGGCGCCCGCCTTCTGTAGCGCGAGGTGGCCGCGCGATTGGCCTTCAGAAAGGCAGCCGTGGCGTTCGCCGCCGCCGCCCTTGTGCCCCGTGCCAGACTGCCTCCTCCTCCTGCTCCTCCGCCTCCTCCTCCTGCTCCTCCTCCTTCTCCTCGTCCTTTCTTCTCCCTCTCCTCCTCCTCCTCCTCCTCCTCTCCTCCTCCTCCTCCTCCTCCTCCTCCTCCCTCCCTCCCTCCCTCCCCTCCTCCCTCCCCCTCCTCCTCCTCCTCCTCCTCCTCCTCCTCCTCCTCCTCCTCCTCCTCCTCCTCCTCCTCCTCCTCCTCCTCCTCCTCCTCCTCCTCCTCGTCTCTCCTCCTCCTTTCTCCGCCTCCCTCCTGCTCTTTTCTCCTCCTCCTCCTCCTTTCTTCTCCTCCTCCTCCTCCTCCTCCTCCTCTCGCCGCCGAACGGGGCTGGAGAATGGCCTGGCCCCGCCAGCGGGCCCGCCTCTTGGCGAGCGTTACGCTCAGACGTCTCGTCGCATTGGTCGGGTCGGATGCGGACCTCTGCCTCGCACTTCTCGTCGTATCCCTTGTGCCACGTTTTCTCAGAGCAGTTGGGTAAGCCCGGCTGGTCTTTTTATCTGGTTCCGCTTCTGTCCAATAGTGGTATTTCTCAAGGCGTCCAAGAGTGGTAGTCGTTAAGGCGGGCTGGGCGCGTTCGGTATGCAGTTTTCTTGACGTTCCTTTGGCTTTGGGATTTTCAGATTGCGACCTTCAGTCTTACTTGTGTGGCAGCAGGCGCTTAAGGTGAAGAAGGCGCGGAGGCAAGAGGTTGGAGGCACGAGGGTCAGTTATACTTGACGGGGGACGGGTGGGAGATCGCGACCGTATCGTGCCCATGCGACTTCATCGCGGCCTAGGCTGGTACCGTTCACCGAGCGCTGTCATTTCGAGTCAACATGTTTTTCTTTTACACCTCTTCCTGGTCGTAATGCTTATTCTTTCCCTAGACAGCTTGTCGCCCAAACGTCCTACATCGGGCTTCTAAGGCCAGTACAGTGGAAACGCGTGCCAGGAAACACCTGTTTTTTTTTTGGGGGGGGGGGGGGTTCGATGGCTCTACCGTGGACAGCGTGGCGTTCCCTCACCAGACATCAGTGGACGCCCTGGGGTCTCAGGGTTGGGTTCCTTGTGGCAGGTTTCTTGTGGACTGGCCTCCACTGCAGTGCCTCTTCCCGTCGTGTGAGCTCCTGAGCTCCGTGACCCTGTGCCGACGACGCCGGGCCAGGAGCAGCCACGGCCATCGTGGTGAAGAGATGCGGTCCGGGACCTTTTGCTTGGCGTGTCGCTCCGCCTTCCTCCTCCTCCTCCTCCTCCTCCTCCTCCT